>ML663555.1:1109640-1138302 GCA_007570785.1 Antilocapra americana
ACCTGGAGTTCCCCCATCTATAGTCCCCCCACCTGGAGTCCCCCCACTTGGAGTTCCCTCACCTATGTTCCCCCCACTTGGAGTTGTCCCACCTGTGGTCCCCCACCTGGAGTTCCCCCATCTATAGTCCCCCACCTGGAGTTGCCCCACCTGTGGTCCCCACTGCCCACCTGCTGCGGCACAGGTTGATGACGTTGTTGACCATGCTGCTGGAGAAGTGCTGCTTGGCCATGCCCGGCAGGGAGGCCATCAGGTTCCTCACGGTGTAGCAGGCTGAGGCCAGGATGTCCTCCGAGTTGCTGGTGTTGCCGGTGTGACTGGTGAGGAGTCTGGTCACCTCTGGGAACACTTGGGTCCCTGGGAGAGAAAGGAGGGGCAGGCACGGGGTTGGTGATGGAGGGGACCCGTGGGGCCCAGTCCGAGGCTGCCCTCCGCCAGGCTCCCAGCCAGGGACCTCCTACTCAAGGCTGGTGACCCAGTGGAACCTCCGCACCTGCTTCCTGCCCAGGTGACCTGCCCCTTCCTACGCCCCAGCCTCTCTCGGGCCAGCTTCCCCTTCCAAGATGCTCCCCCAGGGAGAGGTCAGAGGGGGACTTTCCAGCAGACTTGGAGAGTTGGAGGTCTCTCCATCAGGGGGTAGCCTGACCATGGGGGCACTCACCCATCACCCTGTGCAGCGCGGGGTGTCGGGACATGTTGCTCAGGAGGGAGGCTCCGGACCGCACCACGTCCGAGTTGCCGGACTGCAGCAGGCGGGCGATGTGGGGCAGGCCCTTCTCCTTGAGCCCGATCAGCTGGCTCATGCCGCTGGACATCTGAGAAAGAGAATGAGTGAGGCCCTCGACGGGCTTCCCCAGGCCCACGGCAGGCAGGAGGGGGCCAGGAACTGCACCCTCAGGGGCCCCAGAACTTCCTCTTTGGTATTGGAAGCACAGACAGACTCACATTTGCTCCCACCTGGGTGGCTGCAGAATAATTCCCCAGGCAAATGCACCTGCGGCTTGCCGAGAGCAGCCTGAGCCCAGCGGGTCTGGTGAGGGATGTCCCTGCCCCTCGTCCCCGTGGGAGTGGCTCAGAATCAACTCCCAGGCTTGGCAGGTGCCTGCGGCTGCTACCTGGCCTCCCTCCCACTTCCCAGTGCTGTCTGGTCACGTGAAGCCTGGAATCGAGGGTAGCTGCCATCTAAAGAAGGGCTGCCTGTCTCCTCCGGGCCTGCTCCTCTGTGCTGACTCTGTATGGAGTCGAGGGTGGATGAATGGGCCTGTGCTGCATCCCGGGTCCCCTAGAGGACGGGCAGCCCATTGGGCCACTGGCGGGAAAGCCACTCTGGCCGTAATCTGGTCCAGGCCCATCCTCTAACAGTGGGAAGTCCCCCTTGACCCTGAGCTCACCCTCACTCCCTTCCGCTCCACTCCCTTCTGTCCTGAGCAGAGAGGGCAGAAGGGAAGCTGCAGACCTGCCTCCTACCCTCCCCGATTCCATCATGTCCTCCAAACTGTCTCTGGCCCCAACTCTCTCCCAATTCTGCCACATTTTTCTCTGGACCTGCCCACACCCCAAACCCTCTATGTCCACCTCTGTCTGCTCAGCACGCAGGAGACCCTTCACCTGTGCCCAGTCCCCAGCATGGCCTGAGCCTAGTCCAGGCCTGGAGCCAGGAGAGAGAGGGGACCCATGGCACAGACAGAATCCAGTGGGGCTGGGGGTTCCGGCCCCCTCAACTGCCCAGGCCTGGCCCGGAGCCCAGCGCATGTCCCCCCCTGACTCAGGCAGGCTGGTGGGAAAGGGCAGCCAGACTCAGACCATGGGTGGAGAGACAGGTGGGGCGAGGCGGGGGTGCTCACCAGCCCCTTGCTGGCGGTCAGGTTCTGCAGGGCGCCCGCACAGGCCTCCAGGGTGGCATCCTTCTTGCTCTTGCCCATGAGGTTCAGGTAGGTGCGGATGGCGTCCGAGTGGTACAGCCAGCTGCTGCCCTTGGGGTTGGGCTCTTCCTCGGGAAGCGGGCAATCGTAGTTGTTGTTCTGGGGACAAGAGGGAGATCGAGGGGCTGAACCCACGCAGGCCGCTCCTCTGGGCTCAGCATCGTGGTTCCCGGAGGCAGCGTGCCCGCTGCCCTCTCTGCGGGCACAGAGCATCCTAAGTGCTCTTCTGGCCTCAGAGTTGTGGTTCCTGAGCAGGGTGTGCCCACTGCCCCCTCCCCCAAGGCTCTCTGCCCTCTTGGCAGGCACAGAGCTGTCTCCGTGCTCCTGGTCAACTGGGCCCTCACCTCCCGTGGTGAGGCTGTGGCTCTCACACGGGGATGCTTCCCTCACTCCCCGGGCCAGCAGGGGTGGCCCAGGGCCCGGCTTGCACGGCCTGCCTAAAAGAGGCAGCTAGCCCTTCCTGCACAGCATCTCTCTGCATCTGGGGAGACCTGGGGGCTCAGGAGGCAGTGGGCACCAGGCTGACCCCCACCATCAGGAACAAGGGAGAAGACGGGGGAAGAGGAGCGGCCGGAGCACACGGGGCCTGTGCTGTGGCTGATGAGGCCCTTCCAGCTCCTGGTGCAGCGGGGTCCATGGCGAAGGCGGGGCAGGGGCCCTCCCTGGGGGCTGGTCTCGGGCCCTGGGGGCAGAGGTGGTGGACGCAGCAGCGGGGCCGGGGGCTGCGGGCACTCACCGTCATGCGGTCGCTCTTGTTGCTGAAGCAGCCGGTGGAGGACTTGTCGGTGTAGGCGTTGCGGGCGCTGTACTCCAGCTGGCGGTAGCGGGTGGGCACCTCGGCGTCCAGGCGGTAGGAGAGGTTGTGGAGGACGCACATGCAGTTCTCCACTGACTGGGGGCCGAGCAGAGATGGCCTGAGCTTCCACCGCCCCCCAGTGCCTGGCTCGGCCCCCGCCTGCTGCCCGGAGGCTGGGGAAGGCCCCCAGCCGGGAGCCCAGGACCTAGCTGTGCGTGGCCCTACCCCCTGCGGCTGTGTGAGCACCAGTAACCTGCCTGACTGCCCTGGGCCTCAGTTTCCTCAGCTCTGTAATGGGACCAAAGTCATCTGATTCCCGGGGAGATGACCCACAGGAGAAATCTACGGGAGGCCTGGTCGGCCGCAGGCACAGGCCGCGGCCACCGTTCCTGCTGCCTTGGCCAACGTGCCCACGGCCAGCCTGGCTCTGGAAACACAGCCCGCAGGAGCAACCCTGAACTCCTCCAGTTCAAAGCTATCGAGTCCAGGACCTCCCCCACCTGAAAGGTCTCTCTCCTTCCTGGGGCCTCATTTCTGCTTCCCTCTTCAACTCTGTCCTCCTCTCTCCTCTCCCACCATGGCCTCAACCCCTCACGGCGACCTCTGCCCTCTCCCCGTGTCCTCCACACGGAGGCTGGTACTTGGCCAGCCAGATCCAAGAGGTCAGCCCACGTGAGCAGGGGACTAGGACCCAGAGCTTCTCCACAGGGTGACAGGCCTGCCCTCTTGGGCTCGGCCCTGCTGGGGTTGGAGAGCCCGTGACACTGGGCCCCGCGGCACCACGTGGAGGGGCTCTGTGCAGAGCTGGCCACCTGCGGGGCCAGCCTGGCAGCCCGTGACCGGCTCTCTCCTAAGGCCGGTGGTCGCGCTGACGGGGAGAGGAGACAGAGTGCTCTGCGGGGAAAGCGCGTGCAGGACAGGGGTCACGACGTCCGGCCAGCCCCCGGGGACGGCTCTCTCCCCCTGCCTTGTGGACGGACTGCAGCCTCCTTCCCCCTCCCGCCACCATCTTCCCTGCTGCCCGTCGGCGCAGGTGAGCGGTGAGGTGGGAGCCGCTCTGCAGGGCCTTCTGGGGCCGCACTCACCTTGTCGTCACAGCGGTTGGCCGCCACGCAGTTCTGGACGTAGGCCATGAGCGAGTCGATGAGCCCCGTGTAGTTGCGCATGGTCTGGCGGCCCGCGTCTGCGGAGCTCAGGTTCCTAGTGGAGGTCACGGGGAGAGGGCGGAGGTCATGGGGAGGGGGTGAAGGTCACAGAGAGGGGATGGGGGTCATAGAGGAGGGGCGGAGGTCATGGGGAGGGGCGGAGGTCATGTGGAGGGGTAGAGGTCACAGGGAGGGGGTGCAGGTCGTGGTGGGAGAGGATGGCAGGGGGAGAGGGCCCCAGGCTTGGATCTTCCATGTGTCCAGGGCTCTGAGGCCGCTGGCAGCCTGGGCACACACTGGACCCTCGTGGCATGTTCTGGGCAGGGCCTGGGGCTCCACCCACCTGGCCCTGCCTGGGGCTGCTGGACAGGGCCGGAGGCTCCCCGGAAGTGGCATCCTGCCCCCAGCAGTGGGCTAGCCCCTGGCAGCCTGGGCGCCCCTGCCTGGTACAGCTCGGGTGTGGCTGGGGCCGCCCCATTAAGGCCTCCAGAACCCTGGCTCTGCACCTCCCCAGCCTCTCCCCTCTGCTGCTTGGAGGCTGCTGTTAGAGGGAGGTGTGACCCTGAGCACGATCTGCTCCTCCTCCGAACCGCCACCCCCACCCCCAGAGGAGAATCCCTCCGCCACCAGCCCCCAGGGCCTTTGCCATGGGCTGTGGCTGGGGCAGAACCCAGGACGTTCTGGCCAAAGCAGCGCCCTCCTCACGCCAGAGAACACGGCAGATGCTGTTAGCATCACAGCCAAGAGATGATGCACCGGGGCATCAGTACACTAGCATCTGAAAGACGCTCCTCAGGGACGCAAGAGCCAGGGCTGTGGGGTGGGGGAGGGCAGGCGGCTGAGCCAGTTCAGACGTTCAGGTCCACGCATCTCCACTCAGACTCCTCGCTAAGGCCCTCCTGGCTCAGGTGGGGATCCTGAGCCTCATCCAGGCCCTCGCCCCCGGCCCCTCTGAGTCTGTGCTCGGCCGGCTGGACCCCCGCCTTCACCTCAGGCAGCCGGTGGCGTTGAAGAAGACCTCGGGGTCCACGGGCTCGCGGGGCAGGTTGCTGTTGCCGTCGCACCAGCCCGAGAAGGGGACGATGACGCGGTCGGCCAGCACGGGCAGCGCCTCGGTGATCAGCTCCTCCTTCAGCTCGTCGGTGGAGGACAGGTTCCAGAGCAGCCCTGGGGGACCGCAGGCTCAGTAGGACCAGGCGCAGGGTGCCCCGCTGGATCCCCCCCGGACGGCAGACGGGCTCACGACCCCTCAGGGTCTGCTCATGGTCTCCGTCTCTCCGAACACAGACCCCACCTGGACACACTGCCCTCTCCTCAGACCTCAGACCACACGGACAGTCACCGGCGGACAGAGAGATCCAATACCTGGGTCACCAGCTGGGCACTACTGGCCTCGCCAGCACTGGTCTGTGGGGCTCCAGGGTGTCCTGAGGCCCCCCCTGCCCTCACCCCATCTCGGCCCCTGGCTGCCCCCCTGGCTCCCGCAGCCAGGCCCCCACCGGTCAGCTGCTTCTGGATCTCGGGGCTCCCGGTCCTCCTCAGGAGGCTAACCGCCTCGCGGATGCCGTTCTGCCGTCGCGTCTCCAGCTTGTTGGTGGTGCTGCGGAACACCAGGTTGCGCAGGGCCCCGGCCGCGGCCTGCTGCACGTTCTGGTTGGGGCTGCGGAGCAGGTCCACCAGCTTGCAGATGCCGCCCAGCTGGTACACCTGCAGGACAGCGCCGCACCAGGCGGGGCTCAGGCCGGGTGGAGACCCCCTGCCCGGAGCCGCGTCACTCCGCGGGGGCCAAGGCAGGGCCAGCAGGGCGCCCTGCCCCGCCGCCGGGAGCCCTCAGCCCCTTCCCAAGCCCCGTGTCCCTCCCGGGGGCCTGGGGTGAGGGCCAGACGGGGCACGCTTCAGTCCTGAGGCAGGGGGACGCCCATGGGGACACCTCCCGCTGTGGCAGGGACTGCGCACATGGACCCGCCCGCGCTAGGAGCCTGCCCACTACAGGGGCCACGAGGAGGCCTCCCTGCCAGCCATGCCTGGGGGGCACAGACAGCCCTGCCCTCAACCACGGGTGCTGGGGAGAGAGGATGGTCCCAGGGAGAGACCGAGAGAGACAGAGACAGAGAGAGGGGAACAGAGAGACAGAGAGAGAGGGAGACAGACAGACAGAATCAGAGAGGGTACGGAGAGAGCTGAAGGGGAGGCAGCCGTGCTTCCTGCGAATTTGAGGAGGGGCTTCCTTTGAGCCTGTGGCTGTCAGGCCAGGGTCTCTTCTACGACCGATGGCTGAGTGGCGTCCCCTCCACAGACGCCCCCCCGACCTCGGGGATGCCGGGCAGGGGTCGAGGAGTCAACACCAAACGCCCCCCCCGGCTCGGGGCAGGCTCAGGCTGCTCCCCAGGCCCCCAGCCCCTGACCTGCTGCTTGGCAGCCTCGTCCTGGAAGCAGGTGTGCTGGATGTAGTAGGCCCCGATGGCCTGGCTCTTCTCGTCCTGGGAGCTCAGGTGCTGCACGGCCCTGGGGATGGTCAGCCCGCTGCATTCGATGTCCTCGCTGCAGATCCTGTGGGTGTGGGCAGTCCAGACAGCTGCAGGGGCTCAGGGGCCCCGTGCCGCCCCAGGCCAGAGGGGGCCAGCCCTGCTCCCACGGTGGACAGCTGCCCCAGAGCAGCAGATGGACCACCCTGCAGTGAGCGCTTGCAGGGATGAGGCCCTGGTCACCGGTCATGTCCAAGCGGGCAAGTCACCTCTGTGCTGAGAAGCTCGGCCCTATTCCTGAGGGAAGTGCCCACCCAGGAAGCGCCCACCCACCCTGCCGTCTCTCATGTCTGTGCCTGGTGCTGGGAAACAAGAGAGAATGCTGGGAGCCCGTGCGTCTGTCCGGGCCCCTCCACCACCCCTCCTCCAGCCCCCTCCACCCCCATCATCCTCCCCGAACCCCTCCGCCATCGGCCATCCCTCAGTCTATTGTCCATCTTCCCTCCATCCCCCATCATCCGTCATGCATCCCTCTATCCCTTCATCCATCCAGCCAGCCAGCCATCTGCCCACCCGTCTGCTCCTCCTCCCTCCATTTCCAAGTCTAGCTGACTTTTCTAACACAGACACTTTCACGCCTACTCCTTCTCCCGTTCTCATGGCCACTGCCTTCCTTCTGACCACGGTCACCCTCACTGGGACGACAGCGAGACCCTCCCCGCGACTGGCTGTCTTCTCCAAGAACCCACTCCCACCTGTTCCCAGACGAACGGTTCTGACACCCTGTTTGCTGTGTTGTCCCCATCAGCAGCTTCTCCATACTGCAAGTTCAAGTTCATACTCAAACTGAGACTGACATCTAAGGGAATGTGTTAGGTCGAACCACACAAAATGGCCAATAATCAACATTTTTGGAGGCAAAAAACTAGAACCATCCTGTTCTAGCCCGACAGTCTGGTTCTGCCATGACTCACACACTCACAGCCCTAACTCGTGTCTGCTCCAGGAAGACCGTGCTCCACGATGCTCCCTGATGGCGGCCCGGGTGCCTCTGTCCCTTCCCCTCACTGCAGACCCCCGGCTGGGAAACCCCTGGGAAAAGGAGGCCTCCTTCCAGGACCTGCTCCAGCTCCCACGGTGCCAATGGCAGGCCGCCTCCCTGGTCTCAGATTCCCACAAACCATGGGGCAGCCTCTTCCTGGTGCCCAGCCTCCGTCCCTAGAAATCCTCTCAGCATTTCTAGAGCAGCCTGCGCCTCGTGAGTCCCAGCCTCATGCCCCTCCGCTGCAGGCGCCCAACTCCGTTTCTGGAAAGACCACCTCTGGAGAGGATCTTCCGGACCTCTATCCGTGGTACCCACCACATCGAGAGGGCACCCCACCCAGCATCTGCAGTGCAGACCTCACCTCCACACGGCCTGCCACTCACGCCCTGCATGGCTCACCCGACCCTGTCCTCTTGGGGCCTCCGGTTTGGGGAAATGAGGCGGGCCAGATGCGGCCCTGGTCCGTCTCCAAGGGAAACAGCCTCTCAGTCCTTCTCCAAAGAATCCTAAGGACCTGTGTGGCCTCTGGGCAGCCAAGAGAGGGCCAGCTTTACAATGGCCAGGACAGCGTGGCGAGCAGCAGAGGGCACGGGGCCTGGTGGCGCCAGTATGGCCTTGAACGAGCTACCTGGCACCTCTGAGCCCATCTCTCCCCAGGTTCTAGCCTGGAAGGGCTCTGGGGGTCAGACACGAAGACTGAAATGCCCCCAGGCCCCGCAAAAGGCGGCTAACCCCGCAGCTGCAGGCGGCCCAGGCTGTTTAGTCCACGCTGTCTCCCTGCCCCGCCCACAGACCATCCACGCTCAGCAAGGAAATAAGTACAGGACGCTGGTGGGGACTAAGGGCAGCTCTGAAGTTCATGGGGCTCAAGAGCGACCCTCAAGACTCGGTGGCTGCCCCCAAGCCACCCCGTGCCCAAGGCTCTCTATGGGCCACCACCCCACCACTGGATCCCGCCGGCTTTTGTCTTCTGCCCTGTAAGATGGACCCCACCCCTTTCTCATTGTTGACCCTGGGGCACACTCCTTTGCTCTTTCAGAAGGTGGGGAAGCATCACCCCCCAAGCCCAGGGAGTCTCAAGCCCTGACAGAGTCTGCACTGCCTGCAGGCTGCAGCCCCCCCAGGGTCTCTGAGTCGGAGGTCTGGGTGGCCTTTTGAGGAGCTAGCCTCAAAAGCTCCCTGGTGACCCTGACCCTGGGTCAGAGGCACCCACTTTGAGAATCACTGGTCCAGCCAGCCCCTCATTTCCCTGCTCCCCCATTCATCACCGGAGACCCCTTAAAATCCACATGCTTGATGCCTCTGTTCGGGGCCTGGGTTTTGCCTCCCCCTGCAGGCTGAGAACCCGGAGCCAGCAGTCGGTCCCCCACGGCCCCATCCGCCCCTCGCCGTGGGTACTCACTTGGAGCTGGCCCTGGAGTGGCTGAAGGACAGGTCCTTGGTGCAGGAGGCGGGCGGGTACACGGGGTCCTGCTTGGAGGTGCAGGAGGGCGGGCGCCCCGGGTGCTTCTTGACTGCCTTCTGGCCGCTGCATGTGCTATAGAAGCTGTAGCGGTTCTGGGTGGTCTTGTGGCCCTTGCTGCCCAGGGTGCCCTTGCGCAGCGTCCCCCGGGGGTCGCAGTAGAGGTCAGGCTCGCTGCGGCTGGCCTTGATCTTCTGCAAGAAGCAGATGTCGCTGCCAGCGCCTGGCGCAGTGCAGCCGCCCCGCGGAAACTGGCGGCCCCAGGTCTCCATCTGGCTGTAGGAGCTGAAGCGCCTGTTGTCAGCCTCCCGCTTGAGGGTCCCATTGTAGATCTGGGGGAGAAGGGGAGGGAGGCTCAACCAGGGTCCCCACCCAGGATCCAGCCCTCTGCCCACCGCCCCCGCGGTGATGCTCAGAGGGTCCTGGGATGTCTGATGTGGGGGAACCTTGACCAGCATCTCGTAGATGACCTCTCAAAGGGCAGGTTGTGATGCCTCATGGATCAGGAAATCAATTCAGCAGACTGTGACCATCGCTTTTTTTTTAAATGGGATCTAATAATATATACTGGAATTAGAAAATATAAGTGCAGCACATGTAGAAGGGCTGGCCCTGATGTAAAGTGTACTTCTCACTGCGGCTCGCTGATCTGGTCCCAGAGGGCCTGGTCCGGAGGGCAGTTGGTGGCTCAGGGAGGCGAGGGGCTTTCCCACGGAGGGAAGTGCAACCGTGGCGCTTGAACCCAAGTCCCGGGCCGCGGCCCTGCCACAGGGTGTCCTGTGCAGATACCCCCAGCTCCGGTCGCCGCGGCCGCCTGTGCTCCGCTGGGGACTGCTCCCACCCTGGCCACAACTCTCCCATTGTTGTTTCTCTGCTAAACTCCTCACCTCGCCTCCTGCTAACCAGGGCAAGAAGGCATTCTGGGGACCCCTCCAAGGCCAAGGGGGGTATCCTGCTCCTGGGCCCCCAGCGCCCACGAGGCAGGCCTGGGGCTGCAGCGGGCATAGGGTGGCCAGGGCTGTGCCGTCAGACTGGCATCAGGGGAGCAGCGGGCAAGGATCAACCGAACGGCAAACTTAGAGGACAGTAGGGTGACCCCAGGGCTCCGTGAGCTCAGCGGGGAGTCGGGCGCCCTGGGAAGAGCCTGCAGAGCCTGGGGCTTGACGAGCAAGGCTCTCACAGAGCAGAGCAGAGCAGCCAACGGCGCCGGCCTGCCGGCTCTGAGCTGCCCCGAGACCAGAGGACCCACACACACCAGAGAAAACGCGTCCACCAGGGGCCAACTCGGACTCCGCTTTGCAGGGGTGAGCTGGGGCCCAGAGCCTGCCTGCCCCTCCCTATGAGTGAGTATGAGTGTGTGTGTGTGCGTGCATGCATGTGCACGCACACACACCCACACAGAGGGGTGTGGTCAGGCAGCTGGGTGAGTCGCCTCCACCCCAGGTCTAGCCACTGCCCTCGGCCAAGCCCCCCTTGCCCCGCACGGAGAGCCTTTGGAGCAGGAAGCCACTGTGGTCAAGCTCCGGTCAGCAGTGACACCAGCTCAGAAGCTACCTGGTTACCCTGGCAACGGTGCTCCAGTGCGCTCTGCTCACACGGGCAGGTGTGCACCCAGACAGGCGCGGTGCTCACCCCCAATCTGGGTCACACCAACCTAGCCCAAAGGTGTGTGGGGCAGGGGAGATGCAAAGGGACCAGAAGGGACAGAGGTCAGTGGGGCAGGCTGCTGGCTGAGCGTCTGCGGTTGGCACACTGTATGGCACACGGAAGCTGGCCTGCCCCCGCCTCCCCCACGCCCAGCTGCGGGCCAGAGGCCACTGCCCCTGGGGAGGAAGCGGATGGCAGCACCTTGGAGCGAAGGCTGAGCCTCAGGTGGAAACGCAGCCCGGAGCCTGCCTGTTCTCAGAGACGACATTCCCGGTCCTTGTTCCGGACGGTCCCCGGGTCCAAGTGCAGCACATGCAGATGCCAGCATCCCAGCTGGAGCCTGTGACCTCCTCCCCTTTCTTCTACCTGCCCCAACGGACGGGGTGCGTGAGCTCAGTGTGCGGGGAGGCAGGGAGAGCTCAACACGGGGAGGTTCGTGAGGCGCGGCGCAGGGCGAGGCTCATGGTAGGGCAGCGGCTGCAGGGAGCCCTGGCACTCAGACCGGGGCCGCCGGCTGCCCTGGGCTTGCCACAGGAGGGGCCTGAGCCCTCACCCAGGGTGGCCCAGGAGGGAGTGGGGCTGCTCTCACGCCACGGCCTCTGAGCATGGGCTCCGGGAAGGCAGAGGCGTCTGGCCCACCCAGACGGGCAGCCTTTGACGGAGCGGCGCCGTGTCTCTCGGAGCGGCAGGACAGCTCTTCACTGGCCACGACACCCAAGCACTGCAGTGCTGCACGGTCCCCAGGCCTCATCGCCAGGAGCACCTCAGCCGCTGTGGCCGGGGAGAATGCTCCCTGCTTCCCAACGAAGGACAGTGAGACACACACACTTACAGACGTGCTCACGTGCACACACACACACATGCACACACAGTACACACTCACACACACATGCTCACATGTGCACACACATGCACATATGCTTACAATGCACACAACACACATATATGCTCACACACACAGTACACACTCACACGTACACACACACACATGCTCACATGCTTACAATGCACACAACACACATACATGCTCACATATGCACACACAGTACATGCTCACACATGCTCACGTGCACATGCTCACACAGGTACACACACCTACACACTCACACATGCACACACTTACACATACACGCACACATACCCACATGCTCACACGCACACACGTGCTCACATATGCACACACCTACATGCTCACACGTGCACATGTACACACACACACGTACACACATGTGCACACATATGAACTCGCCCCGTGGTCTGGTTATCTCCTGCTTCCTTGGGAAAGCCCAGCCTCAGGTGTATCAGAACACGGCAGAGGCTAGAACCCTGGGAGAGCCTGGGAGCAGAGCTGATCAGAGAGCAGCCTGCAGACACCTGGCAGGGGCTCCGGAGAGACACGCGTCTGTACCTGGAACCACCCAGCGAGCCTCGCTGGCCAGGCCCTGCTCTGCGCCCTCTTCAGCTAATGACTGAGACCTTGTCACTCATTTTCTCTCCATCTCCTCTGCCTTGGTGGAGAAGTGGGGAATTCTGCCAGCCTCTGAGTGCCCCCCAAGCCGTCTCCTCAACGTAAGCTCTCTTCCCACCCCTCCTGAGGTCAGGAAGTCTTCAGAGGCGAGGAGTCCGGTGCTATGGGCAACTAGACCCCAGTAAAGCAACCTGGACCAGGGCCTCAAGCCCCTGAGCACAGGCACCCCCAACTTGGGCTGCGGCGGCTGGAGGCGCACAGGGCAGTCCCTGATGAAAAGGAGGTCTGTGTCCTGCCTATTAGCCCATCCTGAAACCAAGCCTCGCCGGGCAGGTGTGGCTGGGCAAACCGGCTCCGGTGGACACACCCGGCCCCTCCCGCCCAGACGAGTCCCCGTGAGGAGTCACCGCCAAGGCCCTCTGTGAGAGCTCGCACGGGGCCACTTTGTGGGGTCCTCCCCTCCTGGGCTGGTGAGGGGCTCCTGAGAAAGAACCCAGACTGGAAGTGCCTCAGGGACCGACCTCTGCTGCCACCTCACTGCACCCGCTCAGCACCCGACCGCAACCCACCACCCTCCGGGACAGCGGTCAGGAATGCACCACGGCCGGTCCAGGTGGCAGGGGACTTTCCCACGTGACGTGCTGGCCCAGGGGTCTGGAGGGCAGAAGGCCCCTCCCAGCAAGGGCTCCCCGGGGAACTCGGGGCCCAGGGCGTGGGGAGCTTCCCGGGGAGGGGATGACTGCTGACTCGGCAGTTTGCATCAGCGTGGGAACCACTGGCCTGAGTCACCAAAGTGGGACCTGGGCGGGGGTGTGCTGGTCCCTGCCCCCTCCGGCACACCACTCCCTCTGGCTGGGAGCAGGGGCCGGCTTCCCTTCTTCCCCAGGCACCAGGCTTGGTGAGGAGCGTGAAGGACAGACAGAGCAGCCCCTGGGCTTGGAGGCCCTGTGGTCTGGGCCGGAGGCGGCTGTGGTGGGTCCCATGCCCTGCGATCCCCCAGGCCGGGAGGAGCTGTCCCAGGAGTCCATCCCCTGCACTCAGAGACAGCAGTGCCCACTCAGGGGTCCCTACTTTGTGAACTGGATGCTGCTGGTGGGTGACCAGCTTGCAGGCTACAGGGGGGCACCAGGGAGATCTGAGATAGCTGATGCCAGCTGCCAGGGATCTTCTAGCACCCGATTTGTTTAGTGTGGATAAAATGAAAGTTTTGATGTCCATTCTGGGAGCAGAGATCTCACCAGAGAGCTGGCTGACAATGGCTAGTGTCCCTGTAACCTGGGACCGGGGGGTCGGTGCTCGCAGAGACCAGGTGGTGGTGAGAACCGTCGTGGTAACTCAGAGAGGTCTTCCGAAGTATCTGGGCCGTGAAGCCCAAACAGAAGAGCCTATGACGCTCTGGGCTGTAGCCTATTGGGCTGTCTCTAGGCGCTGCTCTCTCCAGGGAGAGAAGTCGTGGCCCTGAAAAGGAGCATCCCACCGTCTTGGGCTCTGGGCCCATGTCTGCCCTCAGAACGCAGGCATCAGGCCGCCACAGCTCTGCTGCTCCTGGTGATGGGACACGGGGCGGGGCCTGTACCCTAGGTCACCCTGCACCTTGCCGAGAGCTAGCCTCCACAATATGTGACGTCCGAAGAAACAATCGTGTGAGCTCTAGCTCTAGCACCCAGCTCAGGTACTGAGTTCCAGCACCCAGTCCCAACACCCAGCTCAGGTACTCGGCTCCAGCACCCAGCTCCAACACCCAGCTCAGGTACTCGGCTCCAGCACCCAGCTCAGGTACTCGGCTCCAGCACCCAGCTCCAATACCCAGCTCAGGTACTCGGCTCCAGCACCCAGCTCCAATACCCAGCTCAGGTACTCAGCTCCAGCACCCAGCTCCAATACCCAGCTCAGGTACTCAGCTCCAGCACCAAGCTCTGCCTTCACATCCTGCTTTCTGCTCATCACTGAACTGTGGGAGAGACTGAGTCTTCTGAAACTCTCACCCTGCACACCTGAGACACAGGCTTTCCTCAGCTCCTGACGCCCTAGGATAGGTCTGGGGAACTTGGACTTCAGGTTTCATATGTGGAAAACATTTTACTTTGGGAAGGACCTCCTGGCAGGGGACTGCCTTTCAGAGGCAGCTCTCAATAGACCCAAGAGGCAAAGGACCCCTGAGTGTCGGCCACCATTCTCATGGGCTCAGATGAGTCTAAGACATGGTTCTTGCACCCTTCTGGAGCCCCAGGCTCTTTTGAACCCAGAGGCAGATCCTTAGTTCCAGTGATGGTTCATCCTGGGGATCCTTCCAAGGTCCCCATGTGAAATAAGTCCTGGAACCTCAGACGAAGGGTGGACTCCTGAGAGACCACAGCTGAGGGTGAGGGAGACTCCCAGGCCAGGCACCCCACCTTGTGCTGGGAATCTGGGGGATCGCTGGGCCCTGACTCGCCCCTGAGCACTAAGCCAGGAGGTGCTTCCAATCATAAGGTGAAGGCCAGACGCCATGAGGGGGCAATGTCCTCGGGGCAGATTCTTGCTTGGAAAGTCTTTGGTGAAGGAAGCACTCCTGCTGGGGAGACAGCCAGCATTTCACGGGCAGGTTGGCTGGAAGCTCCAGGGTTTGGTGACCGACCCCTGCTTTGGCAGGTGAACCCGTGCCCACGTGCACACATACTGCTGCACGCACACCTGCCTGTGTGGGACTCACGTCACCTCATTGAGGGAAGACTCCATGCGGAAGGCTTCTGGGTGTGCCTTGAGCCTGTCCTGTGATCACTGTGGTAGCAGGCCTGGTACTTCAGTTTGCAAAGATTACCCCCGTCACCCCCCGGGCATGTCGCAAGGAGATCCAACCAGTCCACCCTAAAGGATACCAACCCTGAATATTCATTGGAAGGACCAACGCTGAAGCCGAAACTCCAGTAATTTGGCCACCTTGTGAGAAGAACTGACTGGTTGGAAAAGACCCTGATGCTGGGAAAGATGGAAGGCAGGAGGAGAAGGGGAAGACAGAGGATGAGATGGTTGGATGGCGTCACCGACTCGATGGACAAGAGTCTGAGCAAGCTCCAAGAGACAGTGAAGGACAGGGAGGCCAGGCGTGCTGCAGTCCATGGGGTCGCAGAGTCAGACACGACTGAGCGACTGAACAACAACTCCTCCTCTTGCTGGAGGCTCACAACCCCCCTGCCACCCGGCCGATGACATGTCAGGACAGACGGCAGAGCTCTTTCCCGTAGCATCTCTCTCTCTCTTTTCTTTTTTTGGTTGCGCTGTGTGCCATGTGGGATCTCTTGGACAAGGGATTGAACCCACAGCCCCTGGAGTGGAAGCCTGGAGTCTTAACCACTGGGCCACCAGGGAAGGCCCTGAGAGCATTCGTAACCTCAGAGAACCTGAGGCCGGGCCAAAGCCACGCAGCTAAGATGGGGCTGACCCTGGAGCAGGACTCAGACCTCTGGCCTCTCCCGGTGTTCGCCCTCCGGCCCCCCGGCCGCCAGTCTGGTGACACACAGGCTGCCTAGCGGCCCAGAGCCTCTGCAGCTGGGGCCCTGCCTCATCCGCGGCCCCTGACCCAGCACCTTCAGGGAGAAACCACCTCCCTGGGCTCCAGACCCCGGCAGCGCCTGCCCCCGCCGTGGGCTGACGGTGGGAGACGTTCAAGGAGAGCGCAGGTGTCTGGCTGGGTGACACACGACTTAGCCCCAGGCCCACAGGGTCGGGCGGAGGCCCTCTGTCCCAGGACGCCCACAGGCAAGGCAGCCTTGTGATGGGGACATGGCTGCCTGGCGAGGTCACGAGAGGAGGGAGCGCTCGCCCTGCACACGAGCTGAGTGCGGAGTCAGGTCAAGGCTGAGCTCCTGGAATCAGCCAAGCCTTGCTGTGCTTCCAGGGGCTCTAGAAGCCTGTTCACCTCGCTCCCCGCCCTGGGGGCGCTCAGAGGGACAAGAAGGGCCTGCCCCCAGCCCCCTAGCTCCTTCCCGGCCTCCTGTGCGGCACCCCGCCCTTCCTTCCCTCCCCCCCACCCCCGTGGGCCTCCTGGAACTTTGTTTCCACCTTGATTCCCACGAGGAGAAGGCCCAGGCTGCTGCCAGGATGTGTCTTTAACATTTGCCGAGCTCCCTTTTCTTTGGAACAGGGGAAAAAAGAAGCCATCTCCGCATGGAATTAAATAAGGATACCTTTTTTCTTTTTTTCTCTTGCGTTACTGATACAAAGTCTCCTTTCAAAGTGAATGCACTGAAATTTAAAAGTCAGTCTATTAAAACTAAGGAATAATTGTTGGTGTGATGATTTTGTGGAAACAGTGACAGTAGAGATTAGATGCCCAGGTTCCTGGCAGGGACAGGGTGACAAGAATGCTGGGCCAGGGGCCCTGAGTGCAGTGCTCCAGAGCAGGGTCTCCCCTGAGCGGCTGTGCAGCCTTGGGCTGCCACATTACGCCTCTGAGCCCGTATTTCCCCAACCAGAGCTCAGAGCTTGGGAACAAACCCACCAGCCTGCCTTGGTCCCCGTCCCGGCCACACCATCATACGGCTGTGGGGGTGCTCCTGCTAGAGCCCCCAAGCTGCCTGCCTCCCCAGCTGTCTCTACCTCCCGTCACCTACCCCGATCCAGTTTGGGTGTTCAGCTGAGTTTGCTCTCCCCAAGCAGGAAGGCCTCCGTAGAGACACGCAGGGACCCTGGGATAGGAGGCTGGGCCCCACCCTAGTGAGGGGTGGGGGCCTCATCCACCTGCTTGGGAAAAGCTGCTTGCTGCTCTTGTCCCTCGGAGCCTGGTGACAAAGGAAGCCTCAACCGAAGGCCAGCAGCAGACCCTCCGCCCGTGTTTTGGCGCCCCCTTCCAGCCCCTGCCCCGCCCTGCTCTGGAGCCAAGCAGGAGAGGCAGGAGACAAGGCCCAGCCACCTGCCCTCCCCTCCACACCCCCCGCAGCTTAGACTGGGCTCCGGACCCCCTTCTGCTGAGCAGACCTGTGAAGTGTCTGCTGGGCGACGCCCTGCACCCTGCTGGAGCCTGACCTCCCCGCTAATAAATTGGAACCCCAAGGCCCGGTTCGCTCCGATCTCCACCAGGATGCCCAGACCGGAAGTGGAGACAGGATGGGGGAGAGCAAACTGCTCCACAGTTGAAGAGGCCTGCGGACCGGCCTCCTCGTGCTGCGCCCACCCCGCGTGATGGCAGGGGCCTGGCTGGCTTCCGCCTGTCTGCTCAACTGGAGCCCCGGGGTCCCGTCCCCAAGCCTCGGGACCCCGGGGACCAGGGCTGGGCCTGACCTGGTCCCGCCCGCCCACCACTGGTGCCCGGGAGATGAGGCCGGAGGTTAGGTGTCTCTGCCACCAGCCACAGAGCTGCGTCCCAGCTTCTCTCACGCTGTTAGTTGTTTTTAACTGGAGACTTAGGGCTTTAAAGACTTGTTGACTAAGATTGGTTCTGGTCAGGACTAAAAAAAACAAAGGCAAAACCAAAACACGCTAATTTTCTTCTGGCGCAAAATAAAGAAGTTTATCATCGGCCCTGAGTCCTCAAATCTTCCCTCCAAAGTTTTGGAGGCTCTGAAGGGACTCATGAGAAGGAAGGCAAGCCCGATGGCGGCTCACCGGGAGGGGCCTTCCTAGGAAGACGCTGACAGGAAGTGGCAAGTGGGTTAAAGCCAAGAAGATGAAAACCCAGGCTCCGTCCTCTCCTTGGGGGCAGGAGGTGACGTCCTCTCCTTGGGGGCAGGAGGTGAGGCCCCTTCCCGAGCCCCATGGAGAAGGACCACTGCAGACTGCCCTGGCGGGCAAAGTCCGGCCTTCCGCCGGCCGCACTGAGTCCCCTGTAGGCACACGTCTTCCAGAGCATGCCCCCTCCCCGCCGGGGGCCCACCAGCTGGGACCCAGCCAGGTGACATCCTGCCTTCTCCGGGGCCCAGCCTCTGGCCCTGCCCTCCTCGGGGCGATGGCCGTGCCTGGTGAGCTCTCAGACAGGAGTGCCCAGAGGCCCTGGTGCCAGCCCCAGGCCTGGGCATCCCCCTGCCCCTCCTGTCTGCAAAGGGCAGCCCTCCAAACTCAGCTCCCCTCCCGGAACTGCCCTGGGACTCCTCATGGCTCCCCAGCAGCATGCTCTCCCTTCCAAGCCCCTGGGTGCCAGCTTCCCTCCCCCAGGTGAGGACACCTGACAGGACCGCAGAGCCAAGGAGACCCTGCTGGTGGACCTGGGGGGCCCGCTGTGGGTGGATGGGGGCTGCTCCTACAGGGAGGGGAGCGGGGGAGGCCCCCGGCCCCCACTCCCTCATCTCCTCTCTCGGGCACACTCTGTCCCTCGGCAGCAGGATTGTTGCCTTTTCTTGCCCGGTGAGAGCCCGGGGCCCTTGGGACTGGGTGGAGGTGCGTCACTACTGGCAGAGGACCAGGGCTGGCAAGCACCTGGGCCACTCCCTCTGGGGGCAGGAGCCGTGCCCGCCTGGACAGGGCTCAGAGAAGCCAGGGAGGGGAGCGGGGCAGGAGGCAGGCCTGGGTTTCAAGGTGGAGGTTTCTGGGGCCCCTCCTGTGTAGGGAGCTCAAGGGCCCGCCTCCCCGCTGCGCTGCGAAGCTAAGGGCACCGGAGCCAAGCGGCTCAGTGACCGCTGCAAGGGTTAATTAGCCGCTGCTTCCCGGGCCGCCAGATGGAAGCAGGAGGCAGCGCACCCGCAGGCCTGGGGGCAGCCGCGCCCCACCCGGAGACCGCCGTGAGGTCCTGGCAGCCGCTCGGGGACCGCTCCCCAGCCGCACAGAACCCTCCACTAGGATCTCGTCCAGCAGCCTTCCTCCGAGGACGAGAAAGGTCTCGAGAGGAGATGACCCCAGGCCCCTCTGCTCATAGCAGCCAAGCTGAGAGCAGAATCGAGGCCTCCTCCTTGACCAGTACACCGGTACGTCCTGTCCACAGCCCCACCTGCCCTCAAAACAGGAATTCTCACCCTTTGCTGAGACAGGCAAGCTGAGGCTAAGAACACGTCCCTCCATCCCACCTGCCTCTGGGAGGAGTCTGTCTGCTGGCAAAGACAGGCTGCTCCTCTGCCTCAGGGCAAGGGTCCCACCGAGTTCTCTCCGGCAGCGCCTCGCCCTGGCCCGGCCCCCACAGACCCTGCGCACACGTGGCTCGCAGAGCCTGCGTTCCCATCCCCCACAAAGCCTTGCACAACCCCATCTATAGAAGGGGGCCTCCGGGTACCTCTGGGTGGTGGGTGCCCACCCCCTCAGGGAGGGGGTCCCAGCACACGGAGGCCGTCCGCGGTGGGCTCACCAACCACTACCATGTCAGTAAGCATGCGCAGCTGAGATTCCTAGGGAATCCTGGGTGTTTTCTTTAAATAATCTCTTTTCCCCCAGCAGTGCCATGCTGCTTGTGTGACCTTAGTTTCCCAGACAGAGCCTGGGCCCTCCGCAGTGAGAGCGTGGAGTCCGGGCCACTGGACTGCTCTGAAAAAGTGAGAGTTGCTCAGTCGTGTCCGACTCCTGCCACCCCAGGGGCTGTGCAGTCCACGGAGTTCCCAGGCCAGAATACCGGAGAGGGGAGCCTCTCTCTCCTCCAGGGGATCTTCCCTACCCAGGGTTGAACCCCAGGTTTCCCTCATTGCCGGCGGGTTCTTTACCAGCTGAGCCACCAGGGAAGCCCAAGCAGACTGGGATGATGTAGAAAAATGGGGTCAGTGACTAGAATGGAGACAGCATCTCCCCTGGTCACTCTTCGGGGGAGTCTGGCCCTCCAAGTGCTGCTCTGGTGAAACCGAGCACAGAGAAGGCATTCAACACAGCGCCCCGGGGGGTACCCTGGCCCAGACTGCCTGGCAGCTGCTACCGTATGGGATCGGCTCCTGGCAGGATGCTCTCAGCCTGTCCACAGCCAAAGCACCTCTTACGCCGTGTGACACCCAGAGGGATGGAGTGCTCATGATGCACTTCTTGGTTTGTGGAAAACCCTCCAGGCTGGAGGCACAGGTGAAGGAGACCGATGCCTTACCCAAAACCTTTCCCAGGAGTCTAAGCTGTCCACGGGCTGCAGCCTCGTCCAGGACATGCCTGCGTGACAGCAGCCCGCTTCCAGGGACCTGGTACAAGGACCCTCAGGGGCCAGCAGCCTCCCTTCACTCCCCTAAGAAATTCTGTCTGGGTCCCCAGCCTAGGAGATGGGCACTTAGGGGCTCTTGTTTATTTACAGCGATAAGTGGAAATACACACTGACCTGGGGTTGCCAGATCCAGCAAATACAGGACACCCAGCTAAATCTGAAGATCAGATAAACAACAAATCACATTTTAGGATAAACAGGCCTCCAAAATCGCATTTCTTTACATTTTACTGGGCAGCCCATCCTGACCTCCACTGACACTGACAGCTGAGTCCAGGAAGGAAAATGAGGCCGCTGCCCTGCAGCTTTTGGTGGTGGGGAGGAAGGGGTGGGTGCGGGGGGGGGACGGCAGGGAGGAAGTGAGCGGATGCGAAGTCATGGGTCTCATCTGAGTCCCCAGCACAGCCTGTAGTGTTAAAATACGGAGACTCTCGTCTGCAGTGAGGACAGGAAAACCTGTCAGGGTGAGAGTCAGGAGGCCAGGGGTCCAGTCTGCTGCCCCATCACCAGCCATGTGATCCTGGTCCTCACTGGGCCCGGGTGTCCTCAGCTGTGGAATGTCAGCCTCGCTGGGCTCTGACACTCCCCGAGTCTGGTCCTGAGAACAGGGCTGGGCATGCCCCACCCTTTGCCTCAGCTCACCGGCTCCCCCTTCCCCAAGGATCTGGCCTCTGGGCTCTTGCAGTGCCGCCCCGTAGATATGGTCTCCGAGGGCCAGGAGGCTGGCACGACCAGAGAGAACGGACATCTGACCGGCCAAGGGTTTTCTCTGGACCGGTTCTTTCCCTCAAGCCCCTGGATGGTGTGTCAGATTCACTTTGCTTCATTCTGCTAAACGCTCTCTACATTCAGTTTTCTTGACTTGTGATACGTGTGTGTACGTGTGTGCTAAGTCGCTTCAGTCATGTCCAGCTGTTTGCGACCCCACAGACTGCAGCCCGCCAGGCTCCTCTGTCCATGGGATGCTCCAGGCAAGAACACTGGAGTGGGTTGCCATGCCCTCCTCCAGGGGATCTTCTTGACGCAGGGATCAAACCCTTGTCTAACATCTCCTGCATTGGCAAGTGGGTTCTTTACCACTAGGTGCCACCTGGGAAGACTGGGTTGTGATATAAGTGGTTGAAGATTTTAAGTAATATAAATAATATGATGAGGTATATATATATATATGGAGAAGGAAGTGGAAACCCACTCCAGTACTCTTGCCTGGAGAATGCCTTGGACAGAGGAGCCTGGTGGGCTGCAGACCATGGGGTCTCAGAGTCACACACGACGGAGACTGACACGCACGTGTGTCTATCTCATCTATATTTTTTAAATCAGAAGACTGCTGCTGAAACAGAATACAACGTTGGACCACAGTGCTTCTTCAACACCTTTAGCACGTCCCTTTGTGGGACCGCCCTCAGGTGCTTGATGTACTTAGATAAAATCCATGCTTGGGGGTGACCAATCTTTGTTCTCTGAAGTTGATTCAACGTTTCAAGCCTGAGAAGTGAGGCTCTCAGAGGGCTCACTGTCATTTCTGCTCAAACACAGGTCCTGACAACACAGAAATGGGGCTGGTTTTCTTAGGGGGCCCCTAAAATGTCACTAACGACCAGTATATTTTATGAAGATTTTTAGGGGTCACGGGTAACGGCAGAGCTGGTCCAGTCCTGCGGCTCAGCCAGCGACGCCTGCGTTCGCCTTGCCGGCGTCCTCTCTGGGTTTCTCCCAACTCTGCTTCTCTGAGGGCAGAGAGCAGCTCCTCTAAGGTGGGTCCGCATGCCCTGCCCGCCCCCAGCCCCGCCCTCTGGGCCAGTTTCTGGGGAGCGGGTGGGACTGAAGCCCCCTGGCTCAGGCACACCATGCCTGGGAAAGCCCCTTGGCCTGAGGCTCTCTCTGCGTCTTTGCCCCAAGTCCCGACCTGCTGGGTTCCGCCGTCCTGGCTGACACGCACTGGCTCCAGCATCAGTTCTTCCACCACCCCCCCACCCCTCCCGCAGCCAAATCCCCGTGTGTGCGCAGCTGTGTGCTGTTCCCAGAGGCCTCCTGAGCAGAGCGGAGCCAGGACGTGCCCCGACAGCGCCGGCCCTGAGTCATGTCTGAAGTGCCGCCAGCGGAGAAATAGCAAGGAAAAGGAGGAGGCCCGGGAGGGAGTGGTTCTCACCAGGAGTCAGCAGGTGGGGGCGGCGGGACGGGCTCAGCCCTGCCACACTCCTGCTCTGGGAGGAGACCCTCGGGAAGAGCTCCACGTAGGCCCTGTCCAAACGTCCGCAGAGACAACCCCTCACGGTCTACCTGACGGCGCTGCCTGGCGGGGTGGAACCCACACGCCCCCCGGGGCAGGTGAAGCACCTCAGAGGGGAGCACCGGCACCCAGGGCGGTCAGAGCCTGATCTAGAGCCACAGCACCCAGGGCGCGAACCCAGGTGCCCAGGCTCTGACTGGGCAAAGCACCGCCCTGAGGACACACAGCAGCTGCTCAGTCAGCACACTGACTCATCCTTGCTGCGGAGCCGTCCCGGGACCTGCCCTCCTCACTCCTAGCCCTTTTCACGGCACTGTAAGTCATCTCCAGATTCTGCCTGGGCGTCAAAGCCCTCTGCTCACATCTGTGCCTGAACTACCAGCCTGCTGGGCTCACTGTATTCATCAGTTATTGGCACTGGTGTTATCAACTGACATCAAGAATCTGAAAAAGGCGGGCAAATGAATGCACAGCAAACCTAGGTAAACCTGTGACATGTGAGAAAGGCAAGGCCCTCGTCTGAGCTACCAGGGAGGCCCAGTCCTCCCGAATCAGCCTCAGTAAGAACTCAGGGAGGAAGGCGTCCAGGGGATGACAGAGAACATCTAACTTGTACACCATCCGCCTTTCTCTTGCCCGGGACCCGGACAATCAGGTGACATCTGTGAGCAATGTGGGCTCAAAGCCAGAGCTGCTGACACCCGAGCCCAGGCACACAGAGCCGAGTCCCTGGGAGAAGCTGTCCCCGCTGCACAGGCCTCGGGGGCCTTGCAGACCTCCCGGAGCAGTGCAGGCTGACGTGGACGTTAGCAAAAACAAAGTCAAGGAATCTGCAGACTGGGCAAAAACCTGGGCGTCACCTAAGCCAGCACCCGGCCTGGAGTAGAAGAAGACGCCTGTGTGGGCTTGTGCGGTTGAACCAGAGCATCTGGTTCAGGGCTTGGTGTGGAGTTAGGGCCAAAGAGGTATTTGCCCAGTAAAGGGTGATGGGCGCAGTGGGTGAGGCCACAGAGACAGCCGGTGACAGGGCCGGGATGAAGGCGTCGAGGGCAGTCTCGCTGTGCTAATCAAAAAGAGTTTCTTAAGAAGGACTATCCTCAGGTTTTTCAGTGCATATTGTTTCATTTAGTCCTGACGACAGCCCAGAGGTAGACTTGGTTCAGATCCATCCTACATGGGAGACTAAGGCACAGAAGACTCTTGCCCAAGGTCGCGAACCCAGCAGCTGCACAGCTAGAATCTGCACGTGGGTCTGTCCAGCTTACAAACTCAAGCCCCCGGGCACACACCCTCTTACTCCAGAGCTGCTGCCACCGTGGACACCCCTGCCCCCAGCCTCAGGGGACCTCCAGAGTCCCGTCCTTGGTCATCAGCACACACTGAGGACAGGGGGCCCTTGGGGATTTTTCTAGAAACATCTAAATACGCCCATGACAGGACTGCAAAAATTCAGACTTCTTTCAGATCCATGAGTAAATCAGACATACAAGAAAATGGACTTAAAAAGAGAAACGGTGTTTTCTTTACACCTTTTCTGAAACGTTGTCATTTGATACATTTAGAAATACCTACTCTACCCGAAGGAGCCGCGAGAGTGCCACGTGTGAAATAATGGCCGAGCCAACGGACTGGCCAGAGATGGGGGCTTCCCCTGGGGGACCTTGCTGCCCCCCACCCCCTTCTCAGCAGCCATGACACTTTCTCCTGCCCAAACCAGAACCACGCCCGCAAACGCCCAGAAAGCGGCTCCTTACCGGGTAGCCCCACGAACCGCTCCCCGCCTGGAACTTGGAGTAGAAGCTGCTGCGGCCACTGCTCCCGTAGTTGTAGCTGTCGGCCAGGCCGTCGTACATGGAGCCTTGGGGACAAGGACAGGGGTTAGGACGGCGCTGGCCCCACAATGCCCCTGCCCTCGCCCCCCGGGCATCGGCGCCCTCAGAGGAGACCCGGAGGACGGGGGGCCAGCCCTCTGCCCGCCTCACCCCCTCCAACCGCCTCCGCCACAGCCACACGGCTGCGGGCTCAGCTCTGAGGGCCCCGGGCAGCCCCTTCGGGGGTCTACCTGGGGTGGGCTGGCACCAACAGGTCAGGAGCTGGCCTGCAGGGCCTCGTGCCCCTGCTGCCCCAGTCCAGGGAACCAGGACCGCTCGCTCCACGAGGACGGCCTTCCCGCTCAGGGGCAGCAGCCAGGAGGCGGACATGCTGGGCCCAGGGGCTGCGGTCAGGGCCAAGGGGCAGCGCCCGAGGATGCGGCCTGCGCCCGGCGGACTCTGGTTCCCGAGCCCAGACGGGGCAAGGGGCCTCCTTCCTCTCCCCGGTGCCCCCGCTGCTGAAGGGGGAGCAGCCTCCGACCTCAAAGGCCCAGGAAGGAGTAATTCCTGTTTTCCCGGTGCGTGTGGGCCGCAGATGACAGGCTCCCCGGGAGGGCAGAGCGTCATCACGATTATTAGGGGCTAAGTGGCTTCAGCTCGCAGAGGGGGCCTGGACACGCGGCCCCTTCACAGGAGGGCAGGGGCCCTAAGGACAGCCCGGCTCTGCCCACTGCCCTGGAAACTGAGAGACCTGCCCGGGGCTCCGCTCACATTGCGTCTGTGCCAAGCCCGCCTTCCTTCCTCGGCCGCAGACATAGAATCGAAGCTGTCTGTGAACCCAAGCTCAAAGCCTGTGACTGAGCTCCGCCCAAGGGGCTGTCCTGGGTCCGGACCCTGGGCCGCACCCCGTCTGGCGCCCCATCTCCTGGGCCGAGAGCTGTGGCTCGGCGGCCTGGGCATCCGGAGCGAGGCTGCCCCAAGCCCCATTAAATGACGGCCCTGGGGAAGGCAGGTCCTGGCAGAGGGTCCGACCTCAGCTCCAGGGGCAGGGGCAGGCTCAGTTCACTCCTCCCCGGGGCTGTGCCCCTCAGACCCCCACACCTCTGGGGTGGGCACTGAGTACCCGAGCTGGGGGAGAAGGCAGAGCAGGGAAGGCTTTGCAATCCCCTGGTGTCCCTGCCTCGGGCCACCTCCTGTCTGGAGCCAGGTGACCCCGACAGCTCATGGGAGGGACCCTGCCCCTGACTCCCCAGGCCCCCACCACGATGGCCACTGGCTGTGGCAGAGACCCCTCCCTGCCCTGCAGCCTAGAGGTGGCTCTGGACCTCGAAGGGGGCTCCCCAGGTGGCTCAGTGGTGAAGAGTCCATCTGCCAGCGCAGGAGGCGCAGGACACTCAGGTTCGATCCCTGGGTCGGGAAGGTCCCCTGGAGAAGGAAGTGGTGACCCACTCCAGTGTCCTCGCCTGGAGAAGCTCATGGACCGAGGAGCCCGGGGCTACAGTCCGTGGGGCCTCAAACAGTTGGGCACGACTCAAGAGACTTGGCGCGCACTCACAGTGGGCCTTGCCTTCCTCTTCTGAGAAAGCAGGGGTGGCCTCTCTGCACCCCAAGGTCCATGGTTGTGTGATCACAGCGACTCTTGCCTCATGGCATTCAGTGAAGCCGGCCTTCTTGTCTCTAGAGACAGGGTTCAGCAAGGAAGCATCTGGGCACCAAATGCTACACCATCGTCTGCTTGGCTGCCAGCCTCAGGGTCCCTCCAGAGGTGTGCCCATTCCAGGGTGCCCCAGGCCCAGGCCTGACTCCCAAAGGGGCTCCCCTGAGGCTCTGACTCACTCCAGGCTCCCTGATGACCAGGCAGCTGCACTCTTCCCTTCTTAGGAAGCTGCCCCTCTGGAAAGGTGACCTTTGTCAGGAGGAGTCTGGGGGCAATCTCGTGGGTGTGGGCACCCAGGGGAGGCAGCCGGCAGCTGGCGTTCCTGTCCGCCTCCCCTCCATCCAGCCCACTCCTGCAGCCCTGCTGGGAGGGGCGGGGGCAACAGACCAGGGTCCAACAGGGGAGGAACTCCTCACCCAGGGCGGGTGTGGTCCAGCCAGCCGCTTTGGATGGCAACTCGGGCTGGTGACAGACACAGGGTTCCAGGACAGGCATCCCCGGGGAGGCTGCAGGGAGGGCAGGCTCCCACAGGGCCGGCCCTGCTCTAGAGGGTGGCAATCAGCAGTGACGTCATTTGTTGTCTCAGTCACCAACTAAAGCGTCGCCTCCCCAGCACCTGCTCCTGCCCGCCTCCCTCTCACCTCTCTCCACATGACTACATGATGGGGGCAGCTCTCTGCCATGGCTCTGGGGTACCCTGTCAGCCAAGGCCAGTTCCTGTGACCCGGGGGACTGCGGTGGTGACAGGTGTGGGTGGTAGCTCTCGCTTCTGGTTGGACCAAGGTCTCCAGGCCCTTCCAGGCAGCTCCTGAAGGCACCTTCCCAAGATCACCTGCCACTGGGGGTCAGACTGCCTGACCCCCATCGTGAACTGCCTGGCTTGGCCTCCTTGTGAGGACGAAGCTGCCGACACACCGGCCAGCACTGCTTCTCTGGCAGGAGGCAGCTGCTTGTGGGCTGTGGTTTTGAGGGAGGGGAGCCCAGAGACCTCACATACTTGCAGTCAGACCTTGCAGTGTGCCAGATACTCGAAGGGGTGCAGGCGGGAGGCGAGCTGTTTGTGAGCACTGCACCCTCTCCTGACCCTGGGGGTTTGGTTGGTAAGCACCACCCTCTGAGTCAAGTGCAGCAGGAAGAACATGGGGCTTCTCCCTGAGAGTGATGGAAGGGCTCTGACAGCCTCTCCACTGGCCCCTTGACCTTACTGGGTGCCACTCCCAGGAAGCCTTCCGGGATGACCCCCACCTGGTCCCTGCACCCCAGGTCCCCGGTCCTCTCACTGTAGGGCACGGTGAGGTATGGTGCCCCCCACGCAGCCCCTGGAGGCTCAGTGTCCCCCACCTGCAGCGAGGTTGGTATCCTTCACCCCACTCGACCAGGCCCCCCCCCACCCAGAGGGTCCCTGGTTGGTCCATGAACTAGAGAGAGACTGGAGCCAGATGCCCAAGGCCAAAGCCCTGGAGGGAGTGGGAAGAAGGGTCCCCAGCACCAGCTCACTGCACGTCCACCCCACCTCCAGGGGAGCGCCACACCTACAGTCCTCTCAGGAAGGGCCGCGGGCCTCTCTGTTCAATGTGTGTCTGCCACGAGGTGTCTGCCCACCCGCAGAAGTCTGGGGTCAGAGGGCAAAGGTCCGCCTTCCCCATGGGGTCAGCATTGTCAGCCGCGCTGCCCGAATGGCAAGCCTCGTTGGGGTCAGTGCTGGGGGAGAAGCCGTCTGAGACCCACCTCGAAGACGACAGCACCCGGGGCCCTCCCCTCAGGCTGCACGGGGGGGTGACTTGCCCCGGTTACCAGGGAGCCCTCGTGGGGGCGCCCAGGACTCTTCCCAGCAGGGTGACTCATCCTTCCACCTCCAAGCTTCCCGTGGCCACGCCTGCCACACCCGAAACATTCCTGCTCTCCTCTCGGCCGGCCCCGCCTGTTCCCCCACCCCCACCACGGCCACCCCCCCCGGGGGGAGCCCCCCCCCCCCCCCCGCCCAGGCCTCCCGTGGAGCACGCGGCCACCTGCTGGACTCACCGCGTGCTGTGCATTGTGTGTGTGTGCGTGTGTGTGTGTGTGTGTGTGTGTGTGTGTGTGTGTGTGTGTGTAGGTCCCCACCCACGCGAACCCCAGGACCAGACTCCATCTGAAGAAGGCCCTCGGGACATTGGCCAGCCTGCCGGACAGGCTGTTCCAGAGCAGAGTCCCCCGCCCTTCCCAGCTCCCACGAGCTGCCCACCCTCATAGAGGGGCTCTGTCTTCCAGCTGCTCTTGCGCTTACGTTGATTCCTCAGCACAAAAGCTTGAGAAAGGACACCCGCTACCTTTTGGCCCTGAAAACACCTTTGCTTTAAATCCCTCCCACCAGGGGTGCCCAGAAGAGCAGGGCCCACAGTAAGACAGACTTCAGTGAGAGAGTAAGAAGGACTGTCAGGAGATGGCTCGGGAGAAGCCTGGGCGCCTGGACAGTCCGGCAGCCCAGCTCCTGCCCCCTGACATCGCAGGAGATGCTCCAACCTCACCCAGGCCAGCGGGGAGCTCCAGACACACCACCTTGCCCTGGACTGGGGCGTTCTGCTCAGCCCCACAGCCACCCTAGCACAATCCCTGCCCGTTCCTGCGCACGTGTCCGAACAGACACCCCAGAGCAGCCTGGGCCGCCACAGCCCTGGCTCCCGCGACCCTCGCCAGCACACGTGACTCCTGAGGGCCGGCTGGAGCGTGCTCAAGCCAGCTCTGCCGGAACCTGCTTCTTCTTCTGATGATCTGTGCGTGGCCACCGCTGAGCCTGTGGGTTGAGCCAAGGGCAGGGCTGGCACAGGGGGTGGGGCTGAGCAGGGCTCACCCCTGCAGGGGGTTCCACAGAAAACTACTGTCCCCGGCCACTGCCGCACTGGATGCCATTTGTGTGTGTGTGTGTGTGTGTGTGTGTGTGTGTGTGTGTGTGTGTGT
>ML663555.1:1138702-1162930 GCA_007570785.1 Antilocapra americana
TGTGTGTGTCCATGCCTGTGTGTGTGTCCATGCCTGTGTGTGTGTGTATGCCTGTGTGTGTGTGCACGCCTGTGTGTGTGTGTGTCCATGCCTGTGTGTGTGTGTCCATGCCTCTGTGTGTGTGTGCATGCCTGTGTGTGTGTGTGTGTGTGTGTGTGGTGGCGGTGGCAGGTTTGGACTTGAGTCTGAGTAGGCCTGGGCTCAGCTTTCAGCAGAGGCTCCAAGCAGAAGGTAAAGGGCGTGAGCGTGACAGGGCCTTCTCTGGGGCCGGACGACAGTGCACCAGCCCCTTCCCCTCAGTCCACGCAGTGTGAACTCCCCCTTGAGGGTGTCACAGTTTCTAGCTCCCATCTCCCACTGGGTGGCCACGTCCGCAGGTTCCTCCTGCTTCCCTCCTGGGCTTACACCCTTTGCCCATGGGAACCCTCAGGAAGCAAGGGCAGCCATGCCCCAGAGCCCCTTCAGGAAAAGATGGGGAGCAGGTCCCGAGCAGACTCCCCTGCAGGGCCTCCAGGCCCCAGAGACCCCCTTCCTCCCTGGGGACTGCCTGGCTGGGCAGGGCATCTGTCTGGACCCAGGTTTGGGGGGAGGGCATGGTGTCTGCGCCAGGCCCCTTCCACGGGGTCCCTTCTGCGCCCTCGACAGCTCCAGGCCCCTCCCAGACTGGGTGGAGAGCAGCCCTGTGGGGCGGGAGCCAGCGTCGCCCCCGACCAGGACCTTGCGGGGCCGTGTCCCAACTGGCCTCCACGGGCTCCAAAGAGAGGCTGCCCCTCTAAGGCAAGTGGGGCACCTGGCCTTAGCCAGGGAAGGTGCCTGGGAGAATCAAAGACCCCAGAGAAGCTGCTCTCCTGTCGTGGAAAACGGAAGGGGAACTGAGTCTGCTCTGGGGCGGAGGGGGACAGCCTGGTGTGTGGTCCCTCCAGGGCCCCCGTCACCCCTCCTGGGAACCAGAGCACATGCCTCGAGGGAAACCAACGGGACAAAGAGAGACTAGAGCTGGCAGAGGTGGTCGCGGAGCAGAGGGGAAGCCTGGGCGGCGCTTGCCAAAGGGAGGGGATCCCTCCGAAGACAAAGCCAGACAAACCAGAAACACCAGCTCCAGGTGGCCTGACAGCCTCGCCCAGTTACAGCACCCACTGGGGAAACTGGTCCAAGCCAAGGGTAAAAGGGACACGCCTACAGGGTCAGCCCTTGGAGAGATGCGCTGGCCATTGGCAGAGTCCATGCACACCGACTGACACCCCCAGAGGACTGCGGGGGGAGGGAGGCGCGGGGGAGGGGGTGGACGTCGCCCTCAGAGACGGAGGCCGGGGTGCCCAGCCGGCACCCTGTTGGGGGTGGGAGGGGGCATCGGGGCACCTCGACTGGCTGTCTCTGGAGCTGTGGCCCCCAGCTCAGGCCAGGGAGGAGTGGGAGGGGAGGGACCGGCAAGTTATGCCCCAGAGAGAGGAAGCTGGCTTGAGGGTGACTGTGCTGTGCCCAGAAAGGGGCACTTTGTTTCCCAGTCCTACTTCCAAAAAAGGCTGGAAGCAGCCGCTGAGGCCCCGAGCAAAAGGAAGGTGACCTTGAGCGGGAGCCTGGCAGGAGAGGAGCCAGGGTGGGGGGCACAGAGCCGCAGGCGTGCGGGCTTGGGTGCAGAGCAGTCCTCTGCCAGCCATTTTCTCACCCTCAGCTCTACCTGGGCCCACTCAGGGGAGAGAAAGAGGCATGGAGGTAGAGATCGTGAGCTGGCGTGTGTGTGTGTGTGTGTGTGTGTGTGTGCGTATGTGTGTGTGTGTGAGAGCTGGTATGTATGTGCGTGCGTACCCGTGTGTGTGCACGTGGACGGGGGGCGGGGGGGTCCATCCTCTTTGTCTCCTCCTCTTTACTGCTCTCGTCTACCCCACTCTCTCATGAACTCCTGACTTGAAAAATACATTTTTTTTTTTCAATAAATAAACCTTGGTTGACCTGTACTGGTTTCCAGTCTGCAGCGTCCTTATTAGCCTTAAACTACTGGGCATCATCCCTGGTAGCTCATATGGTAAAGAATCTGCCTGCAATGCAGGAGGCCCAGGTTCAGTCCCTGGGTTGGGAAGATCCCCTGGAGAAAGAAATGGCAACCGACTCCAGTATTATTGCCTGGAGAATTCCAAGGACAGTGGAGCCTGGCAGGCTACAGTCCATGGGATCCCAAAGAGTTGGACACGACTGACCGGACTTTCACAAACTTAACTAACTAAATAATTAACTAGAATGTACCTGCTGACTTACATGTAATCCTCACTGGGAAATGCTTTGTATGAAAAAGTCTTTGGTCTAAAACTTCCACTAAGGCGCCTGTCAGGTATTAGACCTTCCTGCCTGAGTTTCAGGGGTCCTTCCCCTTTCTCCTGCCCTCCCTCGGCAGCTGGGGGACCTCAGCACAGCAGGGAGGGGCTGGCTAGGCCCATGCCTAGATCAAGGAGTGCCCAGCACCAGGGCCCAGCCAGGGGTAGGGGCGGTTCCAACCAAGTTGCCTCTGGCCTCTAAGACTCAAACTCCTGCCCCAGCCGAGTGGGCAGGCGAGTCCCGAGGGAGAGAGGGTTACTCTCAGCCTCCGGGAAAGGGCGTCCTGGACCCCTTCCCAGGCTCGGCCCCCAGCGTCTCCGCTGCCCTGGGGCCACCTGGGAACCACAATGCCTCCTCCGGGTGTGAGGCTCCCGCGCCCGTGCCGGCAGAGGGGCGCCTGCCTCCTGTGCCAGGTTCCCCTCCTGGGCTCTCCTCAGGCTCCGTGACTCCCCGCCACACACTGGGCGCCCCCTCCGCCCCAGACTGGGACCCCACAGCTAAGTCCGTGGACGTTGGAGCAGGAGGGGTGAGGGGCGCACGACCACGGGCAGCTGGGCAGGATCGGACTCGGGGAGAGACCCCCGGAGCCGGCTGGGGAAGAGAACCCCTGGGCCCGAGGGCGGCCCTGCCTGTGTCCGCCGCTGAGCAGTCAGGGCCGAGGCTCCAAGGTGGACCAGGAGGCAGGGCGTGCCAGCTGGGGCCCTCCGCGCCCGCGTGGACCCTGCCCCTGGCCCCCAGGTGGGGTCGCGCGCCCCTCGCCCTGCCGCCTGGGAGGCGCGTCCGGGAGGGGCCGCGCGGGCGTCGGCCTTTACCTCGGTTGGAGTGACTCAGGGTGGACGACTGGGAAGACTTGGACTTCTGCCGCTTGACCGTCATCATCACCTGCTCCTGCACGCGCTGCCGGCCCGACGTTCCGGTCTTCATCTTCTGGTCGGACGGCAGGGCCAGCGTCGAGTTGTCCTGGTCCTGGAAGCATTCGTAGGCCAGGGCGGTCTTGAGCGGCGAGTGGTTCATGGTGGCGCGGGCGCGGGCGCGGGGCGCGGGCCTGGGAGCGAGCGGCGCGGCGCGAGGTGCGGGCGGCGGCGGGCGCGGGCTCTTCTCGCGCTCAGCGGCGCCCTGTGCCCACAGAGCGGCGGTCCGCGCGGCGGCTCTGGGCTGCTCGCGGCGCCTCCACCCGCCGTCCGGGCCCGGCACTGGCGGGCCCGCCCTCCGCCAGACTGGATATACCGCCCCGCCCCGCGCCGCCCCCTCCCCGCCGCGGCCGCTCCGCCGGGGCCCCGGGCGCCGCGCCGCGGGCCGGCGCTCTCGGGGGCAGGGCTTCCAGTCCGGAACGTGGACGGGGCGGCTTCCTCCGGTCTCTCCCTTTGTCCCCGTCCCTCTCCCCGCGACCTGCCGAGCGAGGCCGCCTCCGGGAGCCGCCCTCTGCCCCGTCCTGCGCGCTCAGCCCCGGCGCGGGAGCCTGCTCTCCAGGAAAGGAGCCCTTCTCCCCCGGGCGCCCGCACAGCCCATGCCGGCCTCCCTCCGTCCAGAGGTCAGGGCAGACGCCAGCCCTGTGGACGGGGAGCTCCCAGGCTGACGCAGCAGCACCGCCTTGTCCAAAGGCTGCGCTAAGGCAGCTTCCGACCCGAAGCCCACCCAGGAGGAGACATGAGCTGCAGAGCCGTAGGGTAGCACCCCCGCCTCCAGCCCAGGCACGGCTCCCCAGGGCAGCACCGTGTGAACAGTGGGTGTCTCTGAAACTCTGGACTCAACTCCTAAAATGGGCTCCTGGCCCATCTTAGGGGCTCAATAAAAGTAGGTTTTAATGGATGAATGAAGACTGGCTAACTTAAGGTAAACTAAGGTAACATGAACTAAGTAACTTGAATCCTACCCAGATCCTTACAGAAACACTGGAAGGTTGCCTGACCTTTTGAAACTACCTGGTGGTGGATTTATTACCCTGGGAAGTCGGTGCATTCTCCCGTACTCCCTGGGGATATGTCGAGCGATGCTTCATTGCTACAGCCTTGTCTTCAGGCCCCGGAGGTCGCTGGCACCAAGGCATCTGGTGTGTAGCAGGAACTGACTATTTTAAGCTTAGGATGATGGAAACCTTTCAAAAGGCAGCGCGCCCTGCCTTCCCCCATTAAGCAAAAGGCCCTGAGCATAGCCGTGCCCTTCCTGATACGCCGGACCTCCAGTGCTGAGCTGCAGTGGAGCCCAGGGGCTCCTCCAGGCGTCACCTCTGCTCTCCTTTGTAGCTGGCACTCACAGCGCACGTCCTTCCCTTTCAGTTTGCCCTTCTGCCCTGCAGAGGGGACTTTGAGAAGCTGCGCTTGTCGGGGCTGCTGTGAGGAAGAATGGAGAAGCCTGAGGACGGTCTTAGGGACCACGTGGTGGTCACTCTCTGGCGGCCTGGGACGTGGGCGTTACAAGCAGAAGCCCAGCGGTTCTCCATAATGCCCTCCTGGGAGCCACGTGCAGAGCAGAATGTCGTAAAGCACGTCATGGTTTCAATAGAAATAGTTTGATAATTGAGGGTTAGGTCACCAAGAACTTAGCGTCAAGTAAGCCAGAGATGTGACCAACAGTATGTCATAGATAGCCAAGCCCACCCCCTGCAACCTTGACCAGCTGTAAGATCCCACTTCTAGGCACAGTCTGTCAGGGCCGGCTTCATCAGGCCCACCCTCTGCAGTTCCCTGACCCAGAGAGTGGGTAGCTTGCCCCTGGTCACCAGTTAATACATGGCGGAGCCTCCATTCCCATTCAAGCCTGGCTCTCCCCTCCACACGACCAGCCTCCTTATAAAAGCCCTATAAAATGGGCCTTAAAGCTCAGGGCACACCAATGACAGAAGCGCCCCATCATCCTGTAAAGTACACATGACAGCACATAAAAATACAAGGTCATTGTATCACACACTTGGACCATCTATAACCTCACATGCTGGCCATAATAAGTGTTAATTACGTCTTTAAATAATGAGAGTTTTGCTGCCTGTAGGATGCATAAGGGCCCTGAAGCAGGTGGCAGGAGTGGCCCATGTCGCTATAAAAGGCTGTGAGCCCCTGGAGGTCGAAACTGATTATCTTTAAAATTGCTTCCAGACATGAAGTTTTTCTAGATGCTTCTCTATGATTTTGATATTAGCACTGTGATATGTTGAGAGCCACAGCAGTCAGCACAGTCTAGGCCCTGACATGGACAGCCTGCTGTGAATCCTTACGCTCTTCCTATGAGCTGAGTACCAGTGCCATCATCTTTCTTTTTCAGAGAAGCAAACAGGCTTGGCAAGGTCACCAGGCTGATAAGTGGCAGAAACGGGGCTGAGCACAGGCAGTCTGGACCCAGCCCCAGGGCACTTGGGGGCGGTGCTGGACTGCCTCCTTGAGATGTCCCCGAGACAAGCAGCGGCTGAAAGCCTTCCGTGGACCAGCCTTTTAACAGCATCTGTTCCGTCGTGTGGCATGAAAGCCAGGCCACTGGGGACCCAGCTCCAGCTGCGCCCCTAGTTCGCTTCACGATGCTGGGCTGGCCCCCACCAAATCTGTGAAGTGAGGAGGTGGATTTGGTAGCTCTCAAGCCCACTGTCACTCTAAAGCCCGGATCAGTTACTTTGTCTCTCCTTCCTCCAACATCAAGGAGAAAAGAAGTGTGGACGTGGATGTGGATGGAGGGCGGGCTGGTGCCAGGAGCCCGTCCATGCTGCAGACACGATTTTAACTCCCCACAACCCCCCATAACCCTGCAGGAGATATGGCTTTGCCGATGAGGAAACACAGTCAGAAGCATGAAGTCAGTGGTATAGTGGAGACTTAAATCAAGTCAGACCTCCACCTGGGAGGAAGAAAGGAAGGGGACTGGGGCTTCCCTGGTGGTCCAGTGAACAAGACTCTGAGCTCCCAAGGAGGGGCCCGGCTTTGATCCCTGACCAGGGAACTAGACCCCACAGGCTTCAGCAAAGAGTTTGCATGCCACAACAAGACATCCTGTGAGCCACAACTAAGACTCCATGCAGGCAACAAGATACGAGTTTTTAAAAGAAGGAGAAAGCAAGAGGGCTCACACCACAAGTCTGCAGCCACAGTGAGGTTTATTCTGGCTGGAAGACTGGTCTCAGGTCGCAGCTCTTGTCATCCATCACCTCCCTTCTCAACCTGCCTCAGCCCTGCCCCATGGAGCCCTGCCTCAGAAACAGGCTGAGAGGGTCATGGTCCCCCAAGGGGAGAGCGGAGGTCATGAGGGCCCCTGAGATGAGCGTGCTCTGGACAGCACGCCTGTAGATGGCGAAGACACCTTAGTGGGTGTGGGTGGACTTGAGTCGAGAGGGTGTGGGGCAGTCTAGGGAGAAAGCATCTCGGAAGAAGTTAACCCTGACTTGATTCGGAAACAAGAGTCGATTTCATCCTCAAAGATGTCATGATGATGAGTGTGAACAGGGCCTCACCCTCCGCCCCCCCTGCAGGCCGCCTGTGACCCCGGGTCCACCACGCTCAATGCTCACGGCTTGCAGCTTTGTGACCGAGAAGTGGACTACGGTTTCCTTCATTTGACAGGCGTTCGTGAGGACTGCCCGCTTGGCAGGCCCTGTTCTAGGACATGATGCTCAAAGAGACCAAGTTCCCCTGCATCCAGCTCACCTCCTGGAGGCGGGGGAGGCAGGGGAGGCTGGGGCAGCCGAGCCAGGCAGGAGCCCTGGCCCGGGTGGAGGCTGAGAGCAGGCCTCTGGGGCTCCTGTGCTTTTTAGGGTTGAAGCGGCTCCTTGCTCAGTTTCCAGTCCCTCAGCTGAGGGGGCCACCCCCACCCAAACCCCAGCTGGAACTGGAATAGGCGGCTTCCCTGGTGGACCCCTGAGCTGGAAGGCGCGGCCCTGCCCTGTGCAGCTCAGTCCTCAGGCACCTGCCTTGTCCGCCACACCTGCTCTCCCTGCAGGCAGCTGTGGGCCTCCCGCTCAGCCTGCTGTTCTGGCTGAGTCCTTGGTCAGTTAGTGGGATCCCCAGTGGCTCCCCAACTCGGGAGCCACAGAACCTTCCCCAGGGGACCGCGCTGCCCTCCCCAGCCTCCCAACAGCCTCCCTTCTCATTCTGCTCCCTTGCCGCCCTGCCCTCTCTCCTGTGCCCTGCCTGCTCCGTGTCTTTGCACAGCCGTTCCTTCACGCGTAGCTTGCTCAGGCTGTCCTGTGAGCCATCCCGGGGCTAAAGGGCTACACGAAGGGTCAGTCCCCACAGTGTATCAGAACCTGGGACTAACAGATACGCACACTCCTATACCTGTGGGTCTCCGTTTGAATGCAGAGTTCCAAAGAATAGCAAGGAGAGATAAGAAAGCCTTCCTCAGCAATCAATGCAAACAAACAGAGGAAAACAATAGAATGGGAAAGACTAGACAGCTCTTCAAGAAAATTAGAGATACCAAGGGAACATTTCATGCAAAGATGGCCTCAATAAAGGACAGAAATAGTATGGACCTAACAGAAGCAGAAGATGTTAAGAAGAGGTGGCAAGAATACACAGAAGAACTGTACAAAAAAGATCTTCAAGACCCAGATAATCATGATGGTGTGATCACTCACCTAGAGCCAGACATCCTGGAGTGTGAAGTCAAGTGGGCCTTAGGAAGCATCACTATGAAAAAAGCTAGTGGAGGTGATGGAATTCCAGTTGAGCTATTTCAAATCCTGAAAGATGATGCTGTGAAAGTGCTATGTGTCAGCAAACTTGGAAAACTCAGCAGTGGCCACAGGACTGGAAAAGGTCAGTTTTCATTCCAATCCCAAAGAAAGGCAATGCCAAAGAATGCTCAAACTACCACACAATTGCACTCATCTCACACGCTAGTAAAGTAATGCTCAAAATTCTCCAAGCCAGGCTTCGGCAATACGTGAACCGTGAACTTCCAGATGTTCAAGCTGGATTTAGAAAAGGCAGAGGAACCAGAGATCAAATTGCCAACATCCACTGTATCATTGAAAAAACAAGAAAGTTCCAGAAAAACATCTATTTCTGCTTTTTTTGACTATGCCAAGGCCTTTGACTATATGGATCACAATAAACTGTGGAAAATTCTGAAAGAGATGGGAATACCAGGCCATCTGACTTGCCTCTTGAGAAACCTGTATGCAGGTCAGGAAGCAACAGTTAGAACTGGACATGGAATAACAGACTGGTTCCAAATAGGAAATGGAGTACATCAAGGCTGTATATTGTCACCATGCTTATTTAAATTATATGCAGAATACATCCTGAGAAATGCTGGGTTGAAAGAAGCACAAGCTGGAATCAGTATTGCTGGAGAAATATCAATAACCTCAGATATGCAGCTGACACCACCCTTATGGCAGAAAGTGAAGAAGAACTAAAGAGCCTCTTGATGAAAGTGAGAGAAGAGAGTGAAAAAGTTGGCTTAAAGTTCAACATTCAGAAAACTAAGATCATGGCATCTGGTCCTGTTACTTCATGGCAAATAGATGGGGAAACAGTGTCAGACTTTATTTTGGGGGGCTCCAAAATCACTGCAGATGGTGATTGCAGCCATGAAATTAAAAGACGCTTACTCCTTGAAAGGAAAGCCTAGACAGCATATTAAAAAGCAGAGACATTATTTTGTCAACAAAGGTTTGTATAATCAAGGCTATGGTTTTTCCAGTGGTCATGTATGGATGTGAGAGTTGGACTAGAAAGAGAGCTGAGTGCAGAAGAATTGATGCTTTTGAACCGTGGTGTTGGAGAAGACTCTTGAGAGTCCCTTGGACTGCAAGGAGATCCAACCAGTCAATCCTAAAGGAAATCAGTCCTGGGTGTTCATTGGAAGGACTGATGTTGAAGCTGAAACTCCAATACTTTGGCTACCTCATGCAAAGAGCTGACTCATTTAACAAGACCCTGATGCTGGGAAAGGTTGAAGGCAGGAGGAGAAGGGGACGACAGAGGATGAGATGGTTGGATGGCATCACTGACTCAATGGACATGGATTTGGGTGGACTCCGGGAGTTGGTGATGGACAAGGAGGCCTGGAGTGCTGTGGTTCATGGGGTTGCAAAGAGTCGGACATGACTGAGCAACTGAACTGATACTACTATACATAAAATAGATAAGTAACAAGCAAGTACTGTCTAGCACAGGGCACTAGATATTCTGTGCTCGATCTATAGCACAGATCTAGATCTATTCTGCTAAATACTCAATATTCTGTGCTAATCTATATGGGAAAAGAATCTGAAAAGGCGTATGTCTATATACACACAGATGTATAGCTGAATCACTTTGCTGTACATCCAAAACTAACACCACATTGTAAATCAACTATACTTCAATTAAAATATTTTTAATTAAAAAATTCTAAATGAAGTAAAAAAAAAAAAGATTCAGTGCCTCAGACTCCCCGGACACATTTCAAATGCCTCAGTGCATGAGTGCAGTTATTAATAGCACTTCAGCTCAGATGGTAAGGAATCTGCCTGCAATGCAGGAGACCCAAATTCAATTCCTGGGTCAGAAAGATGCCCTGGAGAAGGGCGTGGCTATCCACTCCAGTGTTCTTAACCCGAGAATCCCATGGAGAGACCACGGGGTCCCAGAGTCAGACACAGCAGAGGTACTGAGGTGGCGTCACCAGCACAGGATGCTGGTGGCCTCTGTCTGGGGCTTGGATTTTGCTCTAAGAGGGTTGAGAGGCCACTGAGGGGCCTGAAGCAGGAGGGACAAGTCACTCCACAGCCGTCTCCTGCCACGTGTCAGCTCATCAGCCCTGTTTGCCGAGGAATTCCCCCAAAACGAGTGAATTCAGTGCCCCCTCCAGGGGCCCATGTACCTGGCGCCTACCTGGCACAGCCCCTGGCACCGTATTCGCCCAAGGGATGGCCTGAGAGCTCCTCCTCTCTCTCCCACTGCTCACCACTGGCCAGCCTGCCGCTCAGGACACGCTTGCTGTGTTCGCCCCAGTGCACCTGCTCGCTCTGGAGCTGGGTCTCTGGGATAGCGGAGGCCCAGGCTTCGCTTTCCTAAAGGCTGACTTCTCCCACCACCTTCGCGTTCCTCTCACTGCCTGCTGGCAGGGGTACCCCCAGGATGCACATGGCCCCAGCCCACCTCTCAGCCTCCAAGGAACACGGGGACCCTGACTACCCACCTCCTGAGGGAAATGGCCCTGGGAAGTCAGAGTGCCCTGCCCGCCTGCCCTTCTGGTCATGTTGGGGAAGACCAGTCTAAGGGAGTGTCCTCCCAAGGATCTGAATGAGTGAACTCCGCAGGGTTCTGGCCCCCCATTGCCCAGGGTAGGACTGACAGACCCTGGACTCCAGTCCTGGTGTGACCTCATGCCATGCTAGGGGTGGGTGTCCACACCCCTGTTGTCCAAGGTCATCGCACCTGGAGTGTCCGAGGGGGCATAGGGCAGCTCTCTGCCCTGCAGGGGGACGTGGAAGAGAAGAGGGGAGTGTGGGGGTGGGCAGAGGCCACGCCCCAAGTCCCTCACGCGGGTCCTGGTTGGACGATGGGAGCGAGGACCAGGGACCTGGTCCCCGAGGCCAGGCAGAACCCGGGACCAGGGGGCGGCTGTGCCCGTTCATCCACGCCGCCAGCCGGGGCCGGGATAGGGGGCAGCTCTGGCCGAGGGGGGCCCGGGAGCGGAGGCCTGCGGAGCCGGCCAGCCTGGGCGGGTCCCGGGTGCTGGGCGGGTCCGGCTCCCACCTGGGACTCTCCGGGAGCTGCCTTCTGGTCTCCCTGGGCGGGGTGGGGCCGGGGGCGGTGGCCGGGCTGGGGGCTGGGTGGGTGATGAATAACAGCCGCTTCGGCCCTGCCCCACTGGCTGCCGTCAGCTGGGATCCGCTCCGCTCCGCCCCGCTGCCAACCCAAAATTCCAGTTCTGTTCTGTCCTCCCCACGCGGCCAAACCCAGCGCCCGCCCAGGGCCAGTGGTGCTGTTTTGCAAACCTGTGACAGGACTGGGCTCCCGGCGGCGCCTGGGATCAGGGTGGGGGTCGGGAGGGGGCAGGGACGCATGGCTCCCTGTAGGACCAAAGATGGGAGGACAGGCTCCAGGGGCTCCCCAGGAGGCGGGCTTTGCAGCCACTACTAGCTATGTGACCTTGAACCAGCCGCTTGACCTCTCTGCCTCAGTTTCCTCCTTTGTTAGGTTAGTCACACCTCGCTCACAGGCTTCTTATAACCATAAACACGTATAAAATGTTTACCACCGGCCTAGCGCCCTGCCAGCTGCCCCACAGGAGCTCAGTGACAAGCGGAGCATCCTTCTCGCCTCCAGCAGGCCTCCTGTCCACCCCCACAGAGCCCCCTGCTCTGCGGCAGCGGCTGCCCTGGTCCTGCCCCTCCCCCCTCCGCCCTCTCCCCTCCCCCTCCTGGCCAGAACCGTCCTCTGCAGTCCTGACTCTGGAGTCATTGACTTTGGAGACCTCAGAACATCACAAATGGAGGGGGTCTCAGAGACCACCTGCTCAAGCCCTGGATCCGTCAGAGGAGGCATCTGAGGGCAGGGATGATAGGACCCCATCTCGCAAAGGCCTCCCGCACCCCAGAGGCCAAGCCGCGGCTCCCTGTAGGGGACAGTGGGAGGCGGGCCGAGTGTGGGAACAGCTCTTGCTGGGAGAGTCCTGGCATTTGGAGGCAGCAGCCGTGGGAGCGGAGCGGGGTGCTGGCAGGGCTGAGGTATGAGCTCCCCCATCTTGACATGGGCTCTGTGCTCCCCTGGGTCCCACAGTCCCCTGCCCCAGCCCTCACAGCCTCCTGGTAATAGGATGAGTCACCTGTCCGCGCCCCAGATGGGGCCACACCCAGGCCAGCTGGCACCCCACGGTGTTTCTGCTCTGAGCTGCTTCCTGGCAGCCTGCCAGCCATGGATGGGCACTGGGTGGGGGCAGGGAGCTGTTCAGGCCTGGGGCTGGGCTGAGTCCCGGGGGGGCGGAGCCCCTGTCTGCGAGGCCCCTTGCCTTGGCTGGGACCCCCACCCAGTGCTTTCTTATCAGGAGCCTTGACAGTCAGCAGGCCGGGTGCCCCAGCTCCTGGGTCCCGTGGGGCGCTGGGCTTTGGGCTGCTTTCAGAGGTCTGTCATTTCCCGCTGACCCCTCCTGAATCGGGGGCCACGGGGTGTGACTTGTGGCCCCTCTGCCCAGCGGGGCGGCAGCTCCTCCTCCCCACTCAGCCCCATCACACCTTGCCCTCATCCCAGCCTGCAGGTGCCCCATCCCTACAACATCCCCAGCTGGACAGCTTGCCTTCCCCAGCGCACGGTGAGGCATCCGCGTCACCAGCAGCCCTGAGACAGTGCCCAGTAAAGCAGCGCTCAGATGTTCCATCAGCGTGTTCTGTTATGCCATCCTGTGGCCAGTGGCCCCTTTGGGTGCCGCTCTGCTCCCCCCCGCCCCCTCCAGGAGGTACTGCCATCCCAGAGGCCCTGCTGGGGGGTGTGCCGGACTGGGGCCCATTGTTACAAGGAGCCGGAGAGAAACAGGGGTCCTCCGACACCGCCATCTGCAGCCTTAGCTCTGCACTGGCGGCTGAGGCTCTGGAGGGGCCGGGGGTCTCTCCTCACCCTGCACGGCCCCCCGAGTTGGCCTTCTACCCCCAGGAGGCCGGGGCGGCTTGTCACAGAGGATTCTGCCCCCACCCCACTGGCCTGGGAACTGGTGAGTCTGAAGTCCGCTGCAGCCAGACACACCTGCCCACCCCACTGCCATCAGCTCAGACCTCGGGCTGGGGAGGATGGGTTCAGTGGCATGATGGGACTGGGGACGCTGGGGGCTGAGGGTGGTGGGAGGCGAGTGTGTGGTCCACGTGGGGAGTCCTGCGAGGGGATGTCCTGGGGGACCCGCGGGGGTGAGCGCTCGCTGGCGTGGCGGTGGTTCACCTCTGCTCTTTGCTCAAGGCTTCGAGACCCTGCCTCCTGTCTGTCTAGGCCTTCAGTCTCCAGAGTGGTATGGGGTCTGCCCATCCCTTTCCCTCCCGCGAAAAGTGTCGCCCCCGTTAGCGCCGCCATTGTGAAGCCGGGCCCAGTGACTGAGCCGAGCCTCTGATGTCATCCCTGCCGCCCTCAGTGGGGGACTTCCCTCCATGCCCACCCCGCCCCCCACAGCACAGGATCGTCTGGCCATGTCCTGCCCCCCGAAGCTGGGGAAGGGACCTTGTTGGGAAGGGGTCTTTGCAGATGCAGTCAAGTGAAGGATCTGGAGATGAGGTCACCCTGGATTGGGGGTGGGCCTGAAACCCATGAAGAGCGTCCTTCCTGGAGGAGGCAGAGGCCATGGAGCCGGGGAGAAGGGCATGTAGGGGAGGCCGTGCCAGCACTGCCGAGGCCACCTGGGCCCTGGGGGCCGGACCACACGTCGGGTTCCCCTGCAGAGCCCCTAGACCGTGAGACCGGACCCTGTGGGTGTGAAGACGTCAAATGGGTGCCAACATGTGCGGCTGCCCTGGGAAACAGAGACGCAAACCCTGAACACCCTCGGTCACCTGGCCTGGGCTATCAGCCTCTCAGCCAGGCCCCGGGGTGCCTGATGAGGTGAGGGTGTGAGACCCAGGGCTGGGGGGCAGTGTGGCATGAGGCCTCAGCCAGGGGAGGGGACCCCAGCATGGTGTAGCCCTGCAGCTTGGCACCCCACACGGGCCTGCTGCTCCTGCCCAGCCCTGCATGGCCCACTGCCTGCCTCCCTCCCCTCCACCAGCTGACTTTGGTTTCACTCATCCCCAGAAAAGAATGTGCTCCAAGGGCTCTGGGAAAAGCATCCAGGGACGTCACCTCCCCAGGAGGAATTTACGAGGCCAGTTACCCCTCTTAGGGAAGTCAGTCTCCGAACCCGCCCCTGCCAACCCCTCCCCGAGGCCCATGGCTTCATGCACCCGGCTTAATAGGATGTCTGTCTTCAAGCAGTGACCGGATGCAGCCACAATTAGGCCCCATGGGGAAACACAATGGGGCCCTGTCTCCAAGGGGGCGGTCACCCCGAGAGCTTACAAAGCCTCACAGCTTACACAGCCTCACGTGCTCTGGGAGGCTTGATGCCTCCTTTTACACAGATAAACTGAGGCATGTGTCTGGGAGGGAAACCAGGGTTCTGGTTAAGTCACTGGTTCACGATACCGGCCAAGTTCTTGGTCCTGAAGGTCCATCCTCATGGTAGGACGGTCTACCAGCCTTCAACAAGAAGCACAACTTTTCCATTTTTTCAGAAACACCTACAAGATTTGCTGGACCTGCTTAGAGATGGTCAGACTGGGCTCAACCAGCTTAGTTTAACGGGCAGTGGGAGCTGGTAGGAGAGAGGAGGGTGGGTTTCTATGGGGAGAGAGCCCTGGCCTGGGGGTCCTTGCCCCCCAGCTGCCTGGCCTGGCCCCCAACTTGCTGTGTGACTTTGGACAAGTCACTGCGTCTCTGGGCTTCAGTTTCCTGGCCTGTGGAATGAAGGATTCTGGGCAGGGGCCCTAAGCTGGAGCTTTTCAAATCTGAGCACTAGTCGAATGCCCTGGGCGTCTCCTTACGAGGCAGGCTCCCCTTCAGCAGGTCTGGGGTGCGCCCAGGACTCTGCGTTTCTGACGATGCGGGTGCTCAGACCACACTTAGAGGGACAGGTCTCAGGACAGGCTGCCGGACCGAGATGCAGCCAACGCACCGTGGTCTCCCGTCCCCAGGCCACGGGTGTGAGAGTGCTCTGTCCGCCGCCACATCCAGCACGCGTCCTTTAAAAGCCTGCGGCAGTGTGCTTAGGACTCCGTGTTGGGACACAAAGGTTCTTCTCAGCAGGGCCTCGGGGGTAACCCTGTGAAACGGGGGCCACAGCACCCCCCGCCGCCGGCGGGCTTGTTACAGGATTGAACAAATCAAGACGGCTCTGGGCAGGGCCGCCAGCCCGTCTCAGCCCTGTCCTCTTTGTGGAGGGCACAGCTGGAGAGCTGCTGCGGCCACACTCTCATCCTGGAGTCCAGCTGCCAGGTGATGGTCCCTGGGGCACCCTGAGGTCCCAGCAGCTCCGCTCTCCCTGGTGTCCTGGAGGCGGGGCCCATGAGTGTGTTGGCCCCCCTGGGAGCAGCTGAGGAGCCTTCGAGGGGCCTGGGCAGGAGTGGGTGGGGGGAGAGTGTTTCCCTTGGGAGACAGCCCTCTGCCTGGTGGTGCTCGGAGTTCTGATCAGTCTCCATGGTGATGGGTTTGTGCAGCCCTGGTGAGTGTTGGGGGCAGGCTCAGAGACCCCCCAGCAGGGTGCTCCCTTCCCTCACCCCGCCTTGCATCACTCTGCTCCCTCCGCAGGCCCTGCCGAGTGGCCACTGTGATGGCCCCACTGCCTCCTCTGCCAGGCTGCCCGCCAGGCTGCCTGTGAAGACGCCCTCCGCTGGTGCAGTGAAGTCTGCGAACGTCTCTCAACAGAGCAATTACCCTAATTGCTGTTTGTGCTGATTCTTGCTTCTCCCGTCAGCTTGAGTCTGACAATGGGATGGGCATTACTCACCCCACCAGCCACAAAGAGCCGGCTGCAGGCCAGAGACAGGCCCTGCTCCGGGACTCGGGACTAACCCCTGCCCCATGCTCAGGAGGGGCTCTCTGATCACAAGGGTGCCTCTGTTTCTAGGTGCAGAGCTTTGGGTCTGCAGATGTGCGATGTTTACATAATATAGCTAAATATGCAAAAACCAGGTAAGCCTCTTTATTGTCTAGACCCATCCCAGGAAAGCAGAGCCCCCTTTCTGACTCTGACGCAGTGCAGAACCCAGGCAGCAAACAAGCGACCTGCGGAGACCAGTTCACAACAATCCCTCCTTGTCCGCTCAGTCTCTTGGTGAGTGATGAACTCAGCATCGAAACTCCGCGTCAGGGCTGCTCCCGCCATCCCAGGAGTGCCCGAGGGCACCTTCCTGGTGGCGGGCAGTGGGGTCTGCCCTTGCCCTGTGTTTGCAGGCCCCCTGCAGCGTCTAGGCGAGGCCCTGGCGCTGCTCCTGGGGGCTCAGCACTGTCTTCCCCTCCCGCCCCAGCCCTCCTGGCCCTGAAGAGCCCAGCCCTGGTCGTGACACAGGCTCCATCCCAACCTGGGTGTGCCCCCATGGCCTCCTCAGACCTGCCAGTCAGCACTCTCAGCCCCGCCTGCAGCTTGGGGGGGAGGGGTGGGGAGAGGCAGAGGAGGAGTGGGGAGATGGGGGAGGGTGGGGGAGGGGAGAGAGGAGGGGGGGGGGGGGGGGGGGGGGGAAGGGGGAGGGGAGAGGGGGTGGGGTAGGGAGTGGGGGGTGGGGGGAGGCGGGTGTACAGGATCGCCTCTCCAGACCCCCAATCTACTGCCCTGTCCCGGGTGGATGTGGCCCCACGGGGACTGCTGGGCTTTCCTAAGGGGCCTGTACAGGACGCTGGGAAGGGAAGGAGGCTCCTGCATGGGGACGGCCATCAAAGTCCCTGGGCGTTTCCACACCTGACGGAGGGCTTCTGCGGACCCCAGGTCTCTTCCTCCAGTGTCGGGAGCATCTCTGCATCGTGGGCAGGAGCCTCCTGCGTCCGTCCAATCACAGAGGACCTGGCGTGTGAGAGTTTAGGGGAGGTGTGGGAGCCCGCTGCTTGCCTCCCGCAGAACCTGGGGGGCAGGAGGGACCCGGCGCCAGGAGGACCGGCTAGTGTCTGGGCTGCTCCTGCCCAGCTCTGCCTTCTCTGGGCAGAAGAGCTTGGCATGGTCACAGACTGGGGGGCGGTTTGGAGAGGGGGTGGGGCGGCAGAGCCTGGGGCCCTCCTGGCTGGTGTGCAGGGTCGTGTGTGGGTTGGGGCTCTTGGAGTGTCATGCTCCTGCTTCTGTGACGATGACCCCGTCCCCAATTTCCAGGGGTCCCGGGCCTGTTCATGGTGGTGCACCGGTCTAAGCAGAGGAACCCTGAAAGTGGGGCGGGGTGCTCCGGGTGCTGGGGACCTGCCTGTCAGCCTGGCAGGCAGCGTCTGGGTGCACAGACCGAGAGTGCAGCAGGGCCCCACAGAGAGAAGGGGGGAGGGGAGGGACCCCTGCCCAGCCCCTGAGTCCAGAGGCCCGGCCTGGCCCTCCTGTTTGGGCCCTGGGATAGCTGAGAACAGGCTGTTCTGGGCAGGGGAGGGGCTGGGTCCACGGGGAACAGCACGGCTGTGACAGAGCCCCCCACAACGGGTGACCCCACTTGCTCCGGCTCAGCTGATCATGGCCCTCCGGCTGGCAGCTGATGCCTACCCGCTCCCAGACAGCTCTGTGGACGCTTCCCCGTGGATGAAACTGTGGACAGTGAGTCACGCTGGATCCAAGGGTGGGCAATCACAGTACCAGGGGGTCTGCAGTGATGGCAGAGGAGCCAGCTGACCTGCTGGGCCCTCCCTCTCCCGAGAGCCTCTGGCCTAAGGGAACAGCTCTGGCGGGGGTGCCTCCCCCCAGAGCTCCCTGGAGCTGCTGCCCCCAGGCTTCTCCAGAAGGTTCCCTGGCTGCCCACAGGGGTTCTTGCATCAGAGAGAAGAGTGAATCTCCCAGGCACAGCTCCGGCCTCGGGAAGACCGGTCACTTCCACACACTCCTCAAGCTGGTGACATCTTGCCCATCAGGCCTCTGTTCTGGCCTGTGATCTTATTTTTTTAATATGAAAGTGAAAGTGAAGTCACTCAGTCATGTCCGGCTCTTTGCAACCACATGGACTGTAGCCTACCAGGCTCCCCATCCATGGGGTTTTCCAGGCAAGAGTACTGGAGTGGATTGCCATTTCCTTCTCCAGGGGATCTTCCCAACCCAGGATCAAACCCAGGTCTCCTGCATTGCAGGCAGATGCTTTACCGTCTGAGCCACCAGGGACAATCTAATTTTATTTTGTTTATTGTTTTATTTTTTGGCGGCGCTGTGTAGCATGCAAGATCTTAGTTCCTCAAACAGGGATCGAACACAGGCCCCCTGCATTGGAAACTCAAGAGTCCTGAGCACTGGACCACCAGGAAGTCCTGGCCAGGGGTCTTTAAACTAGAGAGCATGGGGCCATCTGAGTGCTCCTTTTAAAAGGCACGCTTTAGGAAGCCACTCAAGCCTGGGGTGAGGCTGAGGAAACTGAGTTTCTAAAGAACATGACAGATCCAGCTGATTTTAAAATTCTGATTAAACGCACGTGACACATTGAACAATCTTAGGTGCTCAGTTCAGTGCGTTAAGGGCGTCCCATTGTCCTGCAGCCGCCGCCACCACCCACCTCCAGGACTGTCTCATCTTCCCAACAGAAGCCCAGGACTGATCTCCTTTAGGATGGACTGGATGGACCTCCTTGCAGTCCAAGGGACTCTCAAGAGTCTTCTCCAACACCACAGTTCAAAAGCATCAGTTCTTTGGTGCTCAGCTTTCTTTATGGTCCAACTCTCACACCCATACATGACCACTGGAAAAACCATAGCCTTGACTAGACGGACCTTTGTTGGCAAAGTAATGTCTCTGCTTTTTAATACGCTGTCTAGGCTGGTCACAGCTTTTCTTCCAAGGAGCCAGTGTCTTTCAATGTCACGGCTGCAGTCACCGTCTGCAGTGATTTTGGAGCCCGAGAAAATAAAGTTTCTCACTTTTTCCACTGTTTCCCCATCTATTTGCCATGAAGTGATGGGACTAAATGCCATGATCTTCGTTTTTTGAATGTTGGTTTTAAGCCAACTTTTTCACTCTCCTCTTTCACTTTCATCAAGAGGCTCTTTAGTTCTTCTTCACTTTCTGCCATAAGGGTGGTGTCAGCTGCATATCTGAAGTTATTGATATTTCTCCCAACAATCTTGATTCCAGTTTGTTTTCTTGAATCCAGTTTGTGCTTCTTCCAGCCCAGCATTTCACATGATGTACTCTGCATATAAGTTAAATAAGCAGGGTGACAATATACAGCTTTGACGTACTCCTTTCCCAATTTGAAACCACTCTGTTCCATGTCAGGTTCTGACTGTTGCTTCCTGACCTGCACACAGGTTTCTCAGGAGGCTGGTCAGGGGGTCTGGTGTTCCCATCTCTTAAAGAATTTCCCACAGTTTGCTGTGATCCTACACGAAGGCTTTGGCGTAATCAATAAACGGAAGTAGATGTTTTTCTGGAATTTTCTTGCTTTTTCGATGATCCAGTGGATGTTGGCAGTGTGATCTCTGGCTCCTCTGCCTTTTTAAAGTCCAGCTTGAACACCTGGACGTTCACAGTTCCCGTACTGTTGTGTCTGGCTTATGTCACTGAGCAGCGTGTCTTCCAGGGTCACCCTGTGTAGCAGGTGTCAGAATCCCCTGCCTTTTCAAAGCCGAACAACATCCTGCTGTGCTGTGGGTTGCTCTCTGCTTCTCTGCTCCTCCGCCGGCGCACACTTGGTTGGTTACTGTGAGCGGTGCTGCTGTGAACATGTATGCAAGTACCTGCTCAAGTCCCTGCTTTCAGTTCTTTCGGGGACGGACCCAGACTGTTACTTCTGTCTCTGACTCTTCATCCTTTCTCTTCCATTACTCAGGACACCTCCTTGACTTCTGTCTTCCAAGCTCCATCCTATTCCCCCGCCTCGTCTGGCTCTGCCCACCCTTCCTGCAGGCCGGCTTTGGGGGCAGTGGTGAGGGGCAGGCTGGGGCACGGCGTGGTCTGTGGTCCTGTCTGGGATGGGCCCTGGTCTGTGTCCTCAGACTGGTCACCCAGCTTCTCTGAACCTGTGCTCTCGACTCTGAAAAGAAGCCACCCTACAGCTTGTAGGGCGGCTTTGAGAGGACTGGTGGGAAGGTCAACAAAAGTGTCCAGCACAGAGTGGGTGCTTAATAAACGGTGGTGGTGTCGGAGTCGAGAAAAAACTACCCAGCAGGGTGGGTGTCAGCTCTGGAAGCTTCGCAAGCAAACTCTGTCCCCAGAGAGGATGGGAAAACAAAACCTCCTCCCCAGAAGACAGAAACCCTAGGTTTCTGCTTTTTTTTTTTTTTTGCTCCTGTGAAATTAGCATCAGGCAGATTCTTGGAATTGAGCAAGTTATGTTTCTGGAGTAACCTCGACTTCTCTGTGTAATTTAAGCACGTTTTGTCGTTTTATCTTTCCTAAGCTCCCAGAACTGCTGTGGAGCGTCCCCTGTGACTATAAAGATGTCTCTTGGGGCTTGAGAACTTGGTGCAGCCCCCACCTGGCTCACCAGAGCCGGGCCTCAGCAGCCTCCTCTGCTGCCTGGCTCTCGGGGAGCGGAGCCCAGGGAGCGCGGCTCTTGTCTGGGGGCGCCCAAGGCATGAGGACGAGATTTACGTGCATGAGGCAATCCCGGGAACAATGCAAGGCAGGTGTGATTCATCCGCTTTATATCACAGCTAATAGAGGGTGTGGATGGGCGGCCGTGTCAGCAGAAGCAATGTGGAAAAGAGATAGCCTAGCAACTCTTCGAACATGCCGAACACGCCGCGGGGGCAGGGAGACTGGGGGGCGGGGGGGGCCTGACAGGCGGGTGGCGGGGGGGGGGGGGGGGTCCGCCTGGGAGAACACCTAAGCCAGCTGGAACAGCAGCAGGTTCCTCCCCAGTCCTTCCTGCTTCAGGGAAGGTGCTACTGCCGCATTCGAAGGCTGGATGATTAGACTGAAGGAGATGGGCCGAGACTGCCAGGTCAGGAAGACAGCCTGAGAGACAGAGACGATTACCAACCCAACACGTGACTTGGGAACCGTAAACAAGGCTGGAAACAGACTGGCTCGAAGGGGAGGCTTGGAACCATCACAATCAATGCAGAGAAAAGGGGAGAGAAAAGCAGTCTTCAGAGAGACAAAATCAATAAAGATCAGTTAATGTAAGAATAAGATCCTTAAAGTAAAGAATCATACAAATGAAACAGAAAACATATTTGGGGGCGCTGTAGAGAAAAGTTTCCCTTAAAGGAAGGACTGAATTTACCAACAGAAAGGACATCAGGCATAATCACAGGGTAAAAATAGAGAATGGTTGACACAGAGGTGTAACCTGCTTAGGTTACTAAACTTCAAATCATGGAGAAATTTTCAGGTGCCCAGGCAGAAAAAAACAAATCATCACAAGAGGGAAACTCAGGGTAGCCTCAGATTTTCCCATCTCCAACACCCAGAGACCACGAAGAAATGCCCACAGCACATGGAGGGAAAGGAAGCGTGGCCGAAGTCTAAAGGCAGCAGACGGGCTTTCAGACGTGGGAGCCTGTCTTGAAAACACTATCCAACAAGAAAAGGCAGAAAACTAGGAGTGATTCAAGCTAAGGAACCCAGACAAGAAGAGCTGGGCTGGGCGGTGTATCCATTTACACTCAGAGCAGAACAGGAGCGCTTGAAACTCCCAACAAGTTGAAAACTCTAAAAGAACAAAGATCGGGATGTGGGAGAAGGGGAGGGACGGACTGCAGGGGGTTGGCACACAGTGAGATGGTTGGGTGGTTGGATGGCATCGCAGACTTGATGAACATGAGTCTGAGCAAGCTCCGGGAGTTGGTGATGGACAGGGAGGCCTGGTGTGCTGCCGTCCATGGGGTCGCCAAGAGTCAGACACAACGGAGTGATTGAACTGACTGACTGACTCCAGTGAAAGCCTAATGCAGAAACACCAACAGCTACAGCCTTTTGAGATGGTCTCAAAAAATAATTTATTTCCTTGTGCATAGAGGGATCCTATAAGTACAGATGTCTCTTGCGGTTCTGAAGCATTTATCTAAGGTCAAATAGTGCCTCCAGCTTTCTTTCTCTATCATATCTAAGCCCCAAATAAACTGAACCTTTTCATATTTTCACAGCGTGTAACATGACTCCATTATTTCTGCTTGCCTCTCATCTGTCTACCCTTTTATCTGCGCTTAGGCTGAGATCTGTCAAGATTGACATTCAGCAGATATTCGTGTTGGTGATTTCTGGATGGTGGCATCTAGGGTGATTCACGACTTTCTCCTTTGCAGATTTATATGCCATTTGGATTTCTATGACAAGCATGTTCCATGTCAACCAAAAAAACATCAAAATCACTACTCAGAAACATTGAAGGAGAAGTTAGAGTGAGTGTAGCCAACATCAGTCGTGGAGCAGAGGGGGCTCCAGGGCCCCGTCCTGGGCTTAGCCCGCCTCCAAACATGGGCTGGTGGACACAGAAGGAGGCTTCTTGGGGGAGATGAGTCTCGCTGGACCTTGAAGACGGGCTGGCTTGGAGCCTCTGTCTTGCCAGGCGTTCCATGGGTCTAACCTTCCTAGGTCTGCAAGGTAGGTGGGTGGGTGGTGTCGCCCCCTCTTACAGGTGGGGAAACAGGCCAGAGAGAGTGAGCAGGGGCAGGGCACGGCGCAGCCCAGACCACGGGCACAGCACGGGCTGGCCAGGAACCTGGTGCAGCCAGAGAGCTGCCCACGGAGCCCAGACCAGGGGTCCAGACGGCAGTTGAGCAGGACTCTGAGGGCGAGTATCCCAGGCGGGGGGCAGGAGGTCGCTCACAGAGGCTCTGAGGATGGGCCTGAGGGCAGAGTGGGGATGCCCTCTGACCGGAGAGAAAGAGGCTGCGTGGGGAGGGGCAAGGGTGAGGGCCGGCCCACCCCCCCGCAGACCTGGGCTCCCCGCAGCAGTGGGCAGTGATGGGCTGGGTGGCAGGACCCAGGGGGGACCCCAGGCCCAGAGATGAGGGTCCAGGGAGCCTGAAGCCACGCGTAGCAAGGTCCCCATGTGACCGCGGCTCAGCTGGGCCAGAAGGGCTCTGTCGCCTCCGGTCACCAGTTACACAGCGAGTGGCAGGACCGTGTCTCCTGGTTCCTCATCCTCCCCAGCGCCCAGGGTCTGGGGACCTGCAGCCCAGGACTGGGTTTCGAACCCACTGTCTGGCTGCGTCTGACCATCTGGGAGGTGGTCACCACCTAGATAGCAGAGGGGCCACCTCCCGGGAGTCTGGCCCCCGAGTCGAGCCTGCCGCTGGGTGGCCTTGGCCTGGCCTTCTCGCCATCCAGGCGCAGACCCGCACGGGGCCCAGGACACCTTCCGAGAACAGCAGTCCTGCCCCTCCTCACGTGGACCTCTAAAACTCCCCACTCCTTCCCTGCGGACCCCACTCCACCCTCCAGGACTCAGAAACCGCCCCACGGGACAAGCTGAGGGTAAAGGGTATAGGCTTTGAAATGCTATCAAGTTTACCTGAATCACAGCTCTGCCACTCACCAGCTTTGACCCAGGCCGAGTGTGCTAACCTCTGAGGCTCCTCAGACGTACGTAAGAGGGAGACGATATTACCCACGTGTGCATCTGTCACGAGTTAACGGTGCAGCGCATCTGTCTCAGGAGAGCCCCTCCTGCCAGCCCGGCCCCCGGGTCACATCCACGCTCCCTTCCCACCTGATCCCACTCAGCTGGAGGCCTTGGGGGTCTGGGGGAGGGCAGGGCGGGCTGTGGCCTGGACGGGGCCTCCAGAGACATCTGGCGACCACAGCTGCCTGGTGGGATGAGACCCACACATGCAGTTTAAGTCTCTGAGCAACTGCATTTAAAGAAGTGAAAAGAAACAAGTGAAATTAATTTTAATAACATTTTAACTTAACACAGTATATCCATAATATTAGGGCTTCCCTGATAGCTCAGTTGATAAAGAATCCGTCTGCAACGCAGGAGACCCTGGTTTGATTCCTGGGTCGGGAAGATCTTCTGGTGAAGGGAAACACTACCCGCTCCAGTATTCTGGCCTGGAGAATCCCATGGACTCCACAGGGTCACAGAGTCTGACAGGACTGAGAGAATTTCACTTTCATCCAAAATATTATCACTTCAGTATGTAATCAACACAAAAAATGTTGCAGTACTCTAACATTCTTTTTCTCCTCTGAAGTGTTTGATCCCCGGGCTCTACAGGCAGGTGCGGTATTAACACGGGTCTTCAGGATACGCTGAGCTGAGAGTGCCTGGTGAGAAGAGGGGTTGTGGGCCGGAAAGCAAGAATCATGCCTGCCCTCTGCCTCCCTTCCTCCCTCTGCTTCCTCCCTCCCCCTCTGCTTCCCTCCCTCCCTCTG
>ML663555.1:1167930-1192895 GCA_007570785.1 Antilocapra americana
ACGCTGCCCTAGCCTCTCTGCCTCTGAGATTCATGGACCATGATGCCTGGCACGTCTGTGGGTGTTTGTCGGGAGACGGGGACTCTCAGCCCAGCAGAGATGCCCCCTGGGCACACTCTCCCCTGTGCCCAGTCCTCACCTCGACCTGGCCCCCTCCCTGGGGCAGTTGTGGGTCCTGGCAGGGCCCCCTCCTCATTCGGACAACTGGCAGGGACGCCCCTTGTAGGACATGAGAAGCATATGAGGTCACCAGTAAAGACCCAGGGACCACAGACGTCCTCGCTCAGGGCCTGGTCACTTCCTCTGGTCCCTCCTGCAAGAAGACCGCCCCATGAGGGCCTCCGGCCAGCCCCCTTCACAGTGAAGGGCTTCCCTGGGGCCCTGACCACACCCCTCTCTGGACCAGGCCCAGTGTCCGGTCCTCAAAGTGGGTCTCTCAGAACCCACGGAGCCCCTGGGGCCCCTGGACCTGGGCACAGAGGAGGGCTGTTCCTGGTGGTGCCCACTCTGTGTCTGCTTTTGGTGTTAAGGTTTCAAACGTTGTTATTGGAACATTCATCCGCTCCTCTGGCTGTGCTGGGTCTCGGCTGCAGCACCGGGGGGGGCATTTCACTGTGGCACATGGGGTCTCTAGGGGAGATCCCAGACCAGGGATCGAACCTGGGGCCCCTGCACTGGGAGTGTGGAGTCTTAGCCACTGGACCACCTGAGAGGTCCCCAAATGCTGCTATTTGGAAGGAGATTTCTGCGGCCCCTAAATGTTGAAGTCTCACCTTTACAGCCTCTCACCTGATGGACTGGGACACGGAGGCGCCAGATGCTGGCTGGGCGCTGAGGCTGAGGCTCTCATGACTACGGGGGCCGGGCCAGGCCTGCAGCAGGCAGCTGCCAACACTGGGCCGAGCCCCGCTGCCCTTCCCCAGACCAGGGTGGGGGCCGGACTCCCGGACAGCTCAGACTCACCCTCTGAGGCTGTCAACACCGGAGGGGCAGAGCGCCAGCCCCCAGCTTCCTGGGGCCCTGGCGGGCACCACACCTAGACACGAGGAGAGCTCAGAGGCAGGAGTGGACTCAGCCTGGACCCTGTGAGCTCAGCGAAGTCACCAAACCCGGCTTGGGGCTAGGCCGGGGCACCCAGGGGCCCTTCGCTGCAGACACTCTGAGGGACCCTGTGTCCAGGAGGGCAAGGCCATCGAGAAAAGACTTTGCACAGGCAAACTGGCCCCTGGAGCAGCGGGGGGAGGGGGAGACAGGCCCGCGCGGGCAGTGGGATGCGGCACCCAACCCCGAGTGGGGCCGGAGACAGGTGGGTCTCCACCAGACGCAGGGCTGACACGCAGCTGAGTGACGTGCTCATCAGACCCCGCCCCGCAAGGGCCTCAGAGTCTCTTTCTGATCCTCAGCCCCACCTGCGGGGCGGGCAGGGTCCTTCTGACTCCCAGGAGGCTCTGCCTGCCCATGGCCTCATCTCCCTCCTCCCGCGGCCAGGGTCAGTCTGCTGCCGCCCCGGGAGGGAGGGGGCAGTCATGGTCCCCGTGGAGAAGGGCTGGGAGCTCCCAGATCACAGGGCGTGAGCTGCTGGCGGCTTGGGGAGGCAGGCTGGGAGCCGCGTCTCAGCGCTTGGGAAGCGGGGTGCAAGCTCGGGCAGCTCCCCTGACGCAGGCAGGCGGGGGGTGGGGGGGTGGGGGGCGGGTACGGGGCCAGCCCCCACCCCGAGAGCTGCCCCAGGCCTGGGGGCGGGGAGGTCCTCCAGCCAGCGTCCAGTGCACTTTCCCTGGGAGTCCGAGCCCACACCCTGGGCCTGGCCTCCTGGTGGGGCCGGCTGGTCTTGCCTACATCTGGAAGAGGAGGCTCCCCGGTGGCAGCTCCCTGGGCGAGGCTGGCCTGGGGGCCGGGCGGGTCCACTAGCCACAGTCCCCAAGGATCTACAGAGCCGCACCCCCACCACCTGGAACAGTGGGAGCGCCTCATCCCACCTCCTGGGACCAAACCCACTCCCACCTCCCCGCCATGATGTGGCCTGACCGCCCCGCCCTATGGAAGCGGGAGCAAGCCTGGCTTCCACCACTGCCAGGGGGAGACCAGCAGCGTCCTGCCAAAGAAGGAAGAGGGGCCCGGGCAGGCCCCCACCCAGGGGCTGACAGGGAGCTTGGCAGTGCCTAAGATGCTGCCGGGATGCGCCAACATGGACCAACTCCCTAATCATTTGAAAACAAAAAACACCTCTCAGGAAGGAGTTTGAAAACGGAAAGCTCAGCAGCACCGGGGCCTCCTTCCCCGGAAAGCCCAGGAATGGTGGTGGGGCTCACTTGCCCCCCTCCCACCTCCTCCTCCACCAGCTCCATGGGCTGCAAGCACACACGGTCATTCCAGCTCACTGTCCTAGTGGGAACAGCTGTAAAGATGGAACAGGACAGCGGGCGGCAGTGGTGCTCAGCGCCGGCTACAGGCTCCCCGAGTCCGCAGCCCTGTGGGTGCCTGGCTGACCTGTGAGCTGGGGCTCAGCTCCAGGGGCAGCACGGGCTGGGCTCCTGTCCAGCAGGGACTCCCACATGCTCCAGCAGCTGGCCCTGAGCTGGGAGGGTGTCCTGGCTCCCCCAAGAGGAGGGCGCGAGGGGCAGACAACAGGGCTGGGGTCCACCCAGGGAAGGAGAGCCCCGCAGAGGGTGGCCAGAGGTGGGGTGCAGGCTGGCCCGGCTCCACCCTAGCTGTGGGCCTGGGGCGGTGCTGGGCAGGGTGGTCACCCCCAGGGGAGGCTGGCGCTGGCTGGCCGCAGCCCCAGATTGGTGAGAAGGTCGCTTCCCTGGGAGGCTCTGAGAAGTGCATGCCTGCCCAGGGGTCACCCTCCGGGGGTCATCCTCCTGGGGCCTGTGCCCAGCCTGCCCCCACATCACCGTCTTCACATCTCAGAAGACAGATAAGCTAAGCAGGAGGTCCTCCAGCCACGCCCTGTCCTCCGGCCATCCACTCGCCTGCTCCAGGCCGAGGTGGGCTTGGCTGGACAGGAGGGGCCCCCACCGCCAGGGCGGGTGTCCCGTCTGAGCTTCTGCCCACGCCTGCCGTGGCGTCCTCTGTCAGCGCCCTGTCCACTCTCCTTGGCCAAGCCCATGCTCTGTCCTCGACGGGCCAGTCTGCAGTCCTGCCTGGGCCGCCAAGCCAGGCCCCGGGCAGCACTCCCTGACCGTCGGGGAGACCCCGGCTAGCGGCCAGGAGAAGGGACGGGTCTGCGGTCTTCCTGAGGCCCAGGGGGCGGGGAAGGTGCAGAGGACACCTAAGTGCGTGGGCGGCAGGGCCAGAGAGAACGGGCATCCGCCGGGTCCTGCTGACCCCGCCCACCGCCCACCCCCGCAGGCCGTGAAGGACACCCAGCCCTCAGGGGCCTGCCTCCCGACCACCCCTGGGAAGCCCCTCTGCCGGAGCCCCGACACTGAAGACCCCAGGCTGAGGATGGCGGAGGGTCTCCGCCACGCTGGGGACAGGGCTCCTGGTGCATCATGAAGGTCTCCCAGAGGACCCCGGCGAGGGGGAGGGAGGACCTGCTGGTGCCCACCCTGTGGTCCCAGCTCCAGACGCCCGCCCCGCCCCAACGCAGCCCCCTTTACGGAAGGGCCCGGTTGCTGGTCCCGCTGCAAAGCCTGTGGCACCACCTGGTGGTCACCTATGGGATGGCAGGCCGCCAGGCCTGGGACTCTGGAGGGCGCTGGGGTTAGGTATGGACCTAACAGAAGCAGAAGCTATTAAGAAGAGGTGGTAAGAATAAACAGAACTATACAAAAAAGATCTTCATGACCCAGATAACCACGATGGTGTGATCACTCACCTAGAGCCAGACATCCTGGAATGTGAGGTTAAGTGGGCCTCAGGAAGCATCACTATGAACAAAGCTAGTGGAGGTGATGGAATTCCAGTTGAGCTATTTCAAATCCTGAAAGATGATGCTGTGAAAGTGCTGCACTCAATATGCCAGCAAATTTGGAAAACCCAGCAGTGGCCACAGGACTGGAAAAGGTAAGTTTTCATTCCAATCCCAAAGAAAGGCAATGCCAAATAATGCTCAAACTACCACACAATTGCACTCATCTCACATGCTAGTAAAGTAATGCTCAAAGTGCTCCAAGCGAGGCTTCAACAGTATGTGAACTGTGAACTTCCAGATGTTCAAGCTGGATTTAGAAAAGGCAGAGGAACCAGAGCTCAAGTTGCCAACATCTTCTGGATCATCAAAAAAGCAAGAGAATATTACAAAAACATCTACTTCTGCTTTATTGACTATGCCAAAGCCTTTGACTGTGTGGATCACAACAAACTGGAAAATTCTTCAAGAGATGGGAATACCAGATCACCTGACCTGCCTCCTGAGAAATCTGTGTGAAGGTCAGGAAGCAACAGTTAGAGCTGGACATGGAACAACAGACTGGTTCCAAATAGGAAAAGGAGTACGTCAAGGCTGTATATTGTTACCCTGCTTATTTAACTTATATGCAGAGTACATCATGAGAAATGTTGGGCCAGAGGAAGCACAAGCTGAAATCAAGATTGCTGGAGAAATATCAATAACCTCAGATATGCAGATGACACCACCCTTATGGCAGAAAGTGAAGAACTAAAGAGCCTCTTGATGAAAGTGAGAGAAGAGAGTGAAAAAGTTGGCTTAAAGTTCAACATTCAGAAAACTAAGATCATGGCATCCAGTCCCATCTGTTCATGGCAAATAGATGGGGAAACAATGGAAACAGTGACAGACTTTATTTTTGGGGATCCTAAATCACTGCAGATAGTGACTGTAGCCATGAAATTAAAAGACGCTTGTTCCTTGGGAGAAAAACTATGACCAGCCTAGACAGCGTATTAAAAAGCTGAGATGTTACTTTGCTGACCAAGGTCCATCCAATCTAAGCTATAGTTTTTCCAGTAGTCATGAATAGATGTGAATGAGAGTTGAACCATAAAGAAAGCTGAGCGCCAAAGAATTGATGCTTTTGAACTGTGGTGTTGAAGAAGACTCTTGAGAGTCCCTTGGACTGCAAGGAGATCCAGCCAGTCCATCCTAAAGGAATATTCATTGGAAGGACAGAAGCTGAAGCTGAAACTCCAATCCTTTGGCCACCTGATGCAAAGAACTGACTCACTGGAAAAGACCCTGATGCTGGGAAAGATTGAGGGCAGGAGGAGAAGGGGACGACAGAGGATGAGATGGCTGGGTGGCATCACCGACTCAATGGACGTGAGTTTTAGTAAACTCCGGGAGTTGGTGATGGACAGGGAAGCCTGGCATGCTGCAGTCCTTGGGGTTGCAGAGTTGGACATGACTGAGCACCTGAACTGAGGGCTTCCCTGGTGTCCCCCCAGCCCCTCCCCCTCCGAGCCCTGCCCCGCCCACGCCCTCCCCCTGATGAGCTTTGGGCAGTGGGGGAGGCTCCTGGCCTCCCTGGTGTGAGCACAGGGTGAGGGGTCTGGGGGAGGGTCTGTGATCACCTCCACGGTGCCAATCAAGGCCTTGCCTGAAGGACAACGAGTAACTTGCTCAAGGCCCCACTTCTGGTAAACGACAGTGCTGTGATGGGAGGACACCCCCTGCAGGGGGTAGGGGGCCATCCGAGCCCCAGGAGCCTGCAGCCTGGGACAAGCCCTTCCCGGGCGGTTGTGGGGACAGCGAAGAGAACCCTAAACTGGGAGTTAGAATCTAAGCTAGCTCTGCCCTAACTGGCCGTACGGCTCTGAGTAAGGCGCTCTCCCGCCCTGGGCCTTTCTGGTCCGTACGGGACGTCACACCAGATGATTTCCATGGGCTGGGGTCCTGGCCTCAGCTTCTTGGGGCCCGTGTGTCTTCATCAAGTGTCCTGAATGGGTCTCAGGCTGCAGATGAGAGATGGTGACCCTTCTCCCCTCCACTGCAGGGAGCAGGAGAGCCAGACCCCTGGTCCCCTCTGTCCCACCAGCTGGAGTGAAGGAGGCTGGTCCGGGAGCCGGGAATGACACCCCCAAGTACCAGCAGGGCTCAGAGTGTGTTCTTGCTCAGGACCCGGAGGTGGGCAGGACCGCAGTGCCAGCTAGTTTCATGGACGTCTGAAACTCAGGTGGTTGGGTGAGCTGCCCAAGGTCCCCCGGTGGGCAGCCAGGTGTCCTCTGCCTGCCGTGCCCTGCAGCCACCGCAGGGGGGTGTCACACTCTCCTTCATCTCACCCCCACCTCCCCGGGTCTTGTCACTGCAGTTGCAGAGCCTAGGAGAGACGCTGCCCTAGCCTCTCTGCCTCTGAGATTCATGGACCATGATGCCCAGGCTCGGGTCCAGCCTCCTGGGCCTCCCATGGTCCTCTCCCCCGGGCCTGGAGCATCGAGAGGCTGGTGGCCAGGGACTGGACAGGACACTCCAGGCAGGAGCCTGGTGCCTGGGCCTGGTCCAGCCCTGGGCCAAGCAGTCCCTCCTGGGCCTGGAGCAGCTGCACCAGCGTCTCGGGAGAGACCATGACCAGTACCTTGGTCACCCCCATGGCCAGAGCTGTGTCCTGTGAAGCTCGGTCAGCTCTGACTCCAGGAGGCCCAGGCCACACACAGCCCTCTAAACCCAAGACAGAGGGTCTCTTTCCTGTTGAGAAACGCCAAACTCCTGCCATTGTTATCACAGCCAACATGCCAAGGTTATTACTGTCAGTGCTAATATTAGTGGTGTTGAAGTTTGGGAACTACCCTCATCCCAGAACAGGACATATACATGTATGAGTCCCAGCAAACTGAAAGTGTGAAGCCTCTTGTTTAAAAGTGGTTATGAATTTCAAGATAGCAAGAGCAGAACCTTAAGCCAAGTGAGAGCCCGTGCCAGTGGGGGCTCTCCCAGCCACAACCCGAGCTGTCCCCCAACTCATTCTAAGACCCAGGAGTCCCATCTTCCACCCCCACACCACCCCAGGGGGTTCCAAGGACTCCTAAAAGGTGGAAGTGAGAATCACTCAGTCGTGTCCCATTCCTTGCGACCCCATGGACCATCCAGTCCATGGAATCCTCCAGGCCAGAATACTGGAGTGGGTAGCCTTTCCCTTCTCCAGGGGATCTTCCCAACCCAGGGGCTGAACCCAGGTCTCCCGCATTGCATGGGATTCTTTACCAGCCACAAAGGAAGCCCAAGAATACCGGAGTGGGCCTGGAGAATCCCGGGGACGGGGGAGCCTGGTGGGCTGCCGTCTGTGGGGTCGCACGGAGTCGGACGCGACTGAAGCGACTTGGCAGCAGCAGCACCCTACGCCTTCTCCGGGGGACCTTCCCCACCCGGGATGGGACCCAGGCGGTAGTCCCAAGTCACATTTCATTGTCATTGGTTGGCTGCCATGTTTTGGCAGCCAATGAGAGAGGGGGGCGTGGGCGTGTCCGGCGAGGAGGGGCGGGGCTGAGGAGCGCTGGGAGCCGCGGGCGAGGCTGGCGCACCTGGGCTGCGCGGGCAGGTGTCCGCCCCAGGCGCACCCACGGGCATGAAGTTACCATGGTTTTGTTCTCTTTTTCATTTCCTCTCACTGCTGCAGACTGCCTCCAACAATCCTACCTTGTCTGCTATGACTCAATGCAGATGTGAGAACTGCTTTTCTGTTCTTTGGAGGTTATGTACAAATAAAAGGCAATATCATGTGGCTTAAGAAACAGACGTGGGAAACAACTCCGCTTTAAAATTTGGAACAGAAGACACGAAACTCTGTTGAATAAATCTGCAATGTTTGTGACCTGAATTCATGCATTCAATACCACTCTTTTGAGTAAGATATTTTACATATAAAAGTCTCTTAAAGTAAATTGGGAGAGGAAGGGGAGAAATGAGAGGGGGTTTTGTGTATGTGTGTTCAGAGAAAGAGAGGAATTCTACTCAAGTGTTTTATGCAACAGTTACACACGAGTGTAAAAAAAACTACTTTTTCTGTCTTAAAGAATGATAAACAGAAAACTTCATGATACTTATACAAATGAAAGAAAAAGATCTCAGTAGGTTCCCTAAAGGCCTCCCCTTAGCTGAGCTGAAATTTTTTCCTTTTCCTCTAGCCAGCTCTGTCCCCACCCCAAGGGAACCCCTAGCTGACCCCTGTGTGAATTATCACCTACATCTCCCTATAGCTGTGCCACTGGCATGTGCACATCCTTAAACAGCAGCATGTGTGGTGTGCCTGGCGTCGACCCGGATGTAAATGGATGGACACACGTGTGTGCACATAGGCCATTTGTTTCAGTCCAGTTGCTTTTGAGGTAAATCCATGTTGACTAGTAAAGGTGTTTCCAGTGAATAGATGGAAAAGTTGGACCATGAAGAAGGCTGAGAACTCAAGAACTGATGCTTTCAAACTGTGGTGCTGGAGAAGACCCTTGAGAGTCCCTTGGACTGAAAGGAGATCAAACCAGTCCATCCTAAGGAACACCAACCCCAAATACTAATTGGAAGGATTGATGCTGAAGCTGAAGCTCCAATCCTTTGGCCATCTGATGTGAAGACCAACTCACTGGAAAAGACCCTGATGCTGGGAAAGATTGAGAGCAGGAGGAGAAGGGGACGCCAGAGGATGGGATGGTTGGATGGCATCACCGACTCGATGGACAGGAGTTTGAGCAAGCTCCGGGAGTTGGTGATGGACAGGGAGGCCTGGCAGGCTGCAGTCCATGGGGTCGAAAAGAATCGGACACGACGTAGAGCCTGAACAACAACAGCATTCTCTTTCTCTTCTTGCCCACACTCTGCCGATGCGGATCCTGGGCTGTTTCCAATCTGTGGCCCTTATAACAGTCGCAGTGCTGCTGTGAAGCCTCTTCCCGAGGGCACCCATACGGGCGTTTCCTGCCGAGACTGTACACCTGGCGGTGGCACTGCTGGGTCAGAAGGCGTCCTTCCTGGGGTGGTCAGCTTCATGAATGAGTTGGCTGGGATGCAGGAGGCCCTGAAGGCCGGTGAGGCATGGCTTTGGGGGTGTCTGCGAGGTGGTTTCCAGAAGACACTGGCATTGGAACCTGGTAGCAGTGCAGACAGCTCTCGCCAGGGAGGTCTGACGGCCCAGGGAGGTGGAGGTGCTGAGTCCGCTCTGCGTCCGAGCTGGGCCTCCGCCTCCGGTGCTCAGTCATCAGGGGTGCGGCTCCTCGGCCGCTTCAGTCACACGAGGACATACACTGCTGACTCCCGGGGTCCAGCTCCCGGGACTTCGGGTGTGGGCTGGAGCACACCCCGCTCCCCTGGGCCTCCAGCCTGCAGACGGCCTCCACAACCAGCCTCCCCAAGCCCTTGGCGTAAGCCTCTTCCTATCCATCCATATGTAACCTCTTGGTTCTGTTTCTCTGGAGACCCTCACCCGTGTGACTGCCACGCTCTACCTGCTCAGGTAACGGTGGACTTTCTCCCATTCAAACCCCTACCAGCTGTGAGCTAGAGCCCCACACTCACCAGAACTGGGGCAGGCCATTAATTTTTGCCAGTTAGATAAAGGTGTTGTGTTATACAACTGTGGTTTAAATGTTACAAATTAGGGTTTAGGGTTACACATGAGGGTGAACATTTTCCATGTATTTCTGAGCCAATAGTTGTGTTACCTCTTCTTGGGAAGGTCTGTTTCTGTCTTCTGCTCATTTTTCTCTTGAGATGTTTATCTTTTTCTCATTGATTTGAAGGAGCCTTTAAAAAAATAATTTTATTGATTCATTTTCGGCTTGGCTGGGTCTCCGCTCCTGTGCGGGCTCCTCTCTAGCTGCAGCGTGGGGGGCTCCTCTCTAGCTGCCGTGCTCAGCTTCTCGTCGTGGTGGCTTCTCTTGTTGCCGAGCACGGGCTCCTGGGCGAGAGGGCTTCAGTACTCGTGGCTCATGGGCTCTAGAGTGAAGGCCCAGGAGTTGCGCTGCGCAGGCTTTGTTGCTCCACAGCCTGTGGTGTTTTCCCAGCCCAGGGCTTAAACCCACGTCTCCTGCATTGGCAGGCGGGTTCTTTATCTCAGAGTCACCTGGGAAGTCCCTGAAGGGGTCTGCATAGCCACAAATCACGGACAGTCTCACTCATGTGTCTGGACAGCAGATCTCTTGTCCATTCTGTGGCTTATTCTTTCATGTTCTTTATTGACTTTTGATAAAACATGTTTAATTTTCATACAAATTATTATTTTTTCTTTTATGGCTTTGCTTGTGGAATCTTAGGAAAACCTTCCCTACCTCAAAGTAATAAGTTATTTTCCGATTCTAGCATTTCCTAAGATTTAGTTTTGCCACTTACATATAAATCTTTAATACACCTGGAATTCATTTTCATGTTTAGAATAAGGTAGGGACGCAGTCTCACCTGGGTGGCCAGTTGTCCTGGGGCAGCACAGTAAACACTTCATCCCTGCCTGCTGACACGTGCCCACTGTGCCATGAACCAAGTTTCCAAACAGGCCTGGTCTGTCTCCCAGTACACCCAAACCACACTGCTCTTGTTACTGTGGTGATAACAAGCCTTGATATTCGATAGGACAGATTTCCTCCTTTCTTTTTTACTCTTCTTCAGGAATTTTCTGAGTTTTTTTTTTTTTTGACTCTTTGTTCACCCACAGAAATTTTAGAATCACTTTGTCAATTTGTGTGAAAAGCTCTATTGGAATTTTATTGAAAATGTATTGACTCTATAAATGTATTTGGGAACAGCTGATGGATGTCTTTGTAATATTACATTCCTAGCCAATGATGTAGTCTGTCCATTTGTGCCATTTAAAATTTCTTTCAATAAAGTTTTTTAATTTCTCCACTGTGTATATTTTATTAGATCTATTCCTAGGTATTCTGCTTGTTGCTGTTCTAAATGATGGGCTTCCCTGGGGGCTCAGTGGTAAAGAATCTCCCTGCCAATGCAGGAGACACAGGAGACTCAGGTTTGATCCCTAGGTTAGGAAGATTCCCTGGAGAAGGAAATGGCAACCCACTCCAATATTCTTGCCTGGGAAATCCCATGAACAAAGGAGCCTGGCAAGCTATAGTCCATGGGTAAAAAAGTTGGATGTGACTTAGCAACCTGAATAACAACAACTGTCCATGTGGTTCTGGCATCAGATTAGACCAATCTTATTTAATAAGGTGAAAAAAAAAAAACCCCTTCTTTTGCTAGTCTCTGGGGAAGATTGTTAAGATGGCCAGTGTTCCTGAAACATTTCCACCTATCAGACTTCTGGGCTCTTTTCTTTGTGGGAAAATGCTTAGCAACCAATTGAATTTCTTCAATGGTATAGGACTACTCAGATTTTCTGTCTCTCCTTGAGTCTGTTTTGGTCAATAATTTTATCTAGGAATTCACACATTCTGTTGAAATCTTCAAATGTCTAAATGTCATGTTAAATAGTACCTTTTGTCTCTGCTGAATCTGTGATATGCTCTCTTCTTCATTCCTAATGTTTATTTTTGCTATTGTTTGTTTCAGTTGATTAAATCATAACAGAAGTTTGTCAGTATTATTAACCATTTCAAAAAGACAGTCTTTGAATTTGATTTTCCTGTTGTAAAATGTGTGCTATAATTCACTGGTTCCTGCCCTTCATTGTTTTATTCTGTTATTCAAAGCTTAAAGATTTTTTTTAAGCTATTTGCTCTATTTTTTTAAAAGTTGTTTCGTTTATTAGGGAGTTCCCAAGCTGTCCAGTGCTTAGGACCCCCACTCTCACTGCCAAGAGGCCCGAATTCCATCCCTGGCTGGGGAACTAGGATCCCCAGGATTTGCACAGGACTTGGTCGGATAGAGGAGAGCAGGAGACATGGGCTGGGGCTCAGGGAGGTCTCTCCACCAGGCAGACCCCCAGGACAGGCTCAGCTTTCACACCCTGGGAACTAACTGCAGAAAAGCCCAGTTCCAACCAAACCCTTTCCTCCAGCCAGAACCCCCCCGCCATCGCCACCCCACTGCCCTGGAGCCCAGCACAGAGACTCTGCAAGGGAAATGAATTTCTCCCCAGCATGCAGACCCCAAATTCATTTGTAGACAGTTTGCCTGTGTCAGCCAGCATTTTAATGAAGAAACACCATATAGAAAGCGTCTACCCCTAGCATGCGCATGGGCACACACACACACATGCCCTCCAGCCCCGGCCCCACCCAGGTCCTCTGACCCCTTGCTTTCCCCTCACTGTGGGCACACAGACCCAGCTCTTCCCGCCCTCCCTCTAACAGCCCAGCCCAGGGTATCGAGGACTCGGGCTCCATTCTGCAGACAGACCCCTGCCTTCTAACCTCCGAAGCTGGAGTCTAGTGGCCACGCTGTCCAGAGACTCAGCTCATGGCTGGGAGTCTGAAAGCCCGCTTCCTCTGTGTCTTCCCTGAAGCCTCCACACCCCCCTGGAGGAGCTTCCCCCTGGCTCGCCTCCCCCTGAGGCTCAAGTCATGGCCAGCACCCTCCACCCCCTTGGACTGGCTCCCCAGGCCGGTGTGGCGTGAGGAGTGGAGCTTCGGGGATCCACGGTCATCCAGCGGCTGGGTGGCTGGGCAGGGCCATTCCAGGGTGCGGCGGGGCGTGTCTCTGGGCTCTGCAAGACACAGGACCAGGGTGGCTGGCTTGTCCCAGCCAATGCAGCCCCGCAGGGGCCAGGCCCCGGAGCTCTGCTGGGGGCCACGGCCACCCCATGCTTTCTGAGTCTGGGCCAGGCTCTTCTTCCCCGGCGCCCAGGGTCCCCGAACGCTGGTGCGCACGAGAGCTGGGCACTTGGAGATGCCCCTCCCCAGGGCCGAGAGGGTCATCGCTGCACAACGGTCAATTTTGAATGATTCGGAATGTTAGGAGTTACTTTTCCTTCTTGCTTTTGAAAGCATAAGATGCTATCAGGGGAAAATGTTTTCTTATTAACACATATTATTTGCCCTACTGAAAAGGAGAGGGTTGATGAGCAGCCGTGTGGCTGGGGGCACTAAGAGTCCGGCTCTGGGCGTGTTCAGGAAGGTGCATCGCAGCTTTCTCTCTCATTCAAAACAGGGGAGGGGCTGTTCTGGGATGCTTAGGTGGGCGGCACACAGCCCCTCAAACCAAGAGCTGCTCCCCTGTGGTCTTGCCCACCACGTCTTACAGATGAGCAAACCAGGGCCCCAGGAGGATGGGAGGCAGAGGTCAAGTAAGGGAGTTCACAGAGAGCCAGGCTGCGAACCCGCCGGCCTGGCCCCAGCCCACCCTTCCAGGGGCTCCCTGAAGGCAGCTGGGGCTGCCCGGGGCTCTCCTCCCCGCCCACCACCAGCTCAAGCCCGTGCCAGGCAGCCTCACCCACGACGATGAGCGTGGCGGTGCTGACCGCCTGGCCCAGCGTGTTCTCGGCCACCGCCTTGTACTGGCCGCCATCCGTGGCAGAGACGCTGGGGATGACCAGGGAGCACACACCCATCACGTCGGTGGTGTACGCGGCGGGGTGCTTGTCCAGGCTCTGGTCGTTCCTGAACCAGGAGACACGGGGGCGCGGCCTGCCCTGCACGGCACAGGTCATGCAGCACTCGCTGCCCAGGGGCAGCAGGTGCGGGCGCAGGCCCACCAGGAAGCGCGGCTTCTGGCTCAGGTCGGGCTCCCGGTAGCTCGGGGCCCTCACGGCGACCTTGTCTGCGGTGGAAAGCGGAAGGTCAGAGAGCCGGAAGGGCGGTGGGGAGCGGTGGGCACAACCTCCTGGAGGGGGCGGCGTGCCAGGCTCCCTGACATCCCACCTGCAAACTTAGCCCCAAGGCTGCTGCGCCTTTTTATATTTTTATCCTTTTTTAGAAATACTTTTTGGATTTTTTCTTTTTCTGTACTACACGCTAACACACAAGCACTGTGGGCAAACTGGAGCATAGAAGAGATCGAAGGAAGGAACGAAAACGGAGCACGACTTAACTACCTAGGGCGACCACAGCTAGCATCTGGAGGCGGGACCTTCGGACACGTTTCCATTTTAGAAAATCGTGACATTTAGAAATCGTGAAAACGTACATCTGCTTTTAGGGCCTGATTTTTCGGGCGACTGCTCTGAAGGTTTGAATCCATCTGACCGCCAAGGACTGTTTTCAGAGGAGCACTGCCCTCTGTCTCCCGTAGGGCCCGCCCGCCGCTGACTCGAGGAGCCCCGCCCGGCCCGCAGGCACCGCCCGCAGGCGCGGCCCTCGCCGTCTCCCCGCAGAGGCCCGACCGCCCCCAGCCCCGCCCCCGGCGCCCCGGACCCGGCTCACCGGGCGGCGTGCGCGGGACGACCCAGGGCTGGCGCGTGTCCGAGGGCTCGCTGTCGCCCAGCTCGTTCTTGGCCACCACGCGGAAGTGGTACTCGTGGCCCGGGAGGACGCCCACCAGGGTGAAGCGGCAGTTGTGCAGGCGCTCGGCCGCCAGAGCCCAGGGCGCGTGGGCCGAGGTGCGCATCAGGACCGTGTAGTGCAGCGGCGCGGCGCCCGCCTCGGCCTCGTCCGGGGACGGCTCCCACTCGACGGTCACCGAGCCCAGCGTGCCCTCCCGCAGGACGATGGGCCCTGGCGCTCGCGGGCGCGCTGTGGGGACAGAGCAGGCAGGCTGGGGCCCAGGTGCGCCTGACTGGGCCCGGGGCCCCAGTCCTGCCCAGGTTCCCAGCTTGTGCCCAGGGCCTACGTCCTGCCCAGGTCCCCGAGTCCTGAGCTGAGTCCCTGAGAACTGCCCCGTCTCCCCTTGTCCTGCCAGGGCCTGAGTCCTGCCCAGGTCCCTGAATCCTGCCTGGGTTCCCAAGGCCTTCCCAGGTCCCCTCTTATTCCAGGGCCCTGGAGACACGACCTCCCCAGGCAGGGGACCCAGAGAGAACTGGGCCAGTCCTGCAGTTACTGCTGGAGGGTGGGAAGCCTCCGAAGAGACTCATTTAGATCCACTTTGGCTTGTTCCTAAGTGACACAGGATACGGGAACAGAGTGGGGCTTCCGTAAGACCAAGTTACAGAGCCCCCTCTGTTAGCTGGTGGTTAGTTCTGTGTTTGAGGAACCCCTTCAGGTCTGGGCGGGGGGACCACCTGCATCCCAGGTGGACCACGGACAGTTCCTCCCAGCGCTCCTGGGGCCGATGGGATGCTCAGTGAGCCGGAGGAGGGATAGCAGGGTCCAGAAGACGGTGCTCAGCCGTCCCCGGGCACCCGGGGCAGAAGGATGGTGAAGCCCCCCTCCCCCGCTCCGTCCTGCTTTCTCCCTCCTGGTGGGCGTGCAGCGAGGCTCTGGGAGCGGCCTGAGTACAACCCAGGGCAGGCCCGCCTCACCTGCCACCCGGAGGCGGAAGCTGTAGGTGGCCTCCTCCCCGTGCAGGCCCCTCAGCAGCACAGTGTAGAGCCCGCTGTCGTCGAGGCTGGCCGACGGGACCAGGAGCTGGGTGAGGCCGTCCTTGACGGAGGCCACGCTGTGCTTAGGCAAGGGTGAGCCGTCCTTCAGCCAGCTCACCTCCGGGGTGGGTGCAGCCTGGACACGGAGGAGAGGGGGTGAGAGGGGGGTTTTGTGGGAGGGATGGCTTTGCGCTGGGCCGAGGTGTGGGTGCGGGGAGCGGCCCAGGGCGGGGGACAGCTGGCCAGGGAAAGGCTGCTGGGCAGGTGGTCATGGTGGGGCTGGGGGATGAGCGGGCGAGGCAGAGGCAGGGCGGCTGAGGGGGTAAGGGCCTTGCACAGTGCACACGTGCAGACACCTGGGCTTCGTTTCGTGAGCCACGAGCTGCTGGGTTCACGGGACTGGGGGTGCAAGGGCACGGAGGAGTAGGGAGCACTCGGGGGAATACTGACCAGCTGGTGCCCAGGCCCAAAGGGCCAGTGACTTGGGGGTCCCTGCAGCGGTCCAGCAGGGAGAGTATGGGGGCCTGACCCTGCCTGATGGCCAGGCCCCTCTCTCTCAGCACTGGGCGTGAGTCACCTGGGGCCACCAACAGTGACCGACCTCATGGGCTTGTCTGAGAACCCCAGAAATTACTGATCCACGGGAAGCCCAGAGAACAGGGCCCGAGACAGAACAGACACTCTGTGTCCCCCACGTTTTTGTCATCGTTACCACTGTCATCATCGTGGTCTAACAGTTAAGAACACGTAATTTAGAGATGGATTGGGGTTTGAATCTGGCTCTGCCACCTGTGAGCTTCCTACACAGATGATGACGGTTTTAACAGCGATAGCAACAATAATAATAACAGGTACTACCTCCTGGGTACTTGCCACTTACCCAGCACTATTTATGTGCTTTCAAGTACGGATTCCTTGAATCCTCAGAGCAGCTCTTTGAGATGTTACTACTGTTAACCCCGTTTGACAGAGGACGTGGGAACACAGAGGCTGAGATTCGTGTCCAAAGTCAAACAGCTCCTGCAGGCTGGGCTCAGCCTTTGAACCCAGGCCTCCTGTGCTTCTAGCCTCCCTGGCCTCTCAGCTGCGTGTGCTGCTGGCGGTCGGCCCGAGTCAGCCGCGTGCTCACACAGCACACTTTCTGCAGTCTGGGACCCCTTCGCAGACCAACGGAAGTAGGGGAGGGCTTCCCGGCGCAGTCCCAGGAGCCACCACCAGACAGGCTGGCAGGCGAGAGTCAGCACAGGGCCCCTTCCCTCCCTCTCCACCCAGACTTCCAGCACGAGCCCAGGTCACGGAGGAGCAGGGAAGAGAGGAGACCCTCAGGGCTGACGCTGTCCCAGCAGCTCAGTACGTGTGCTCACCTCAAAGTAGACGGGCACGCGGACCGTGTCTCCCGCTCTGACGGTCAGCACGTCCTTCATGCCAGCGTCCATGCGGAACTTGGGGCGGACTGAGACACACGGAGTGGCCTGTCAGCTCCCTCTGCCCTTGGGACGCAGCCCTGGTCACAGCCGGGCAGGGCTGCAGGGGGAAGCTGGGCAGCTCCGGGACGCCGAGACCCCGTGGGAGGGGGCCCCTGCGGGACCTGGAGACGGGGCTGGGAGGGATTCCTGCAGGGGAGCCATGGGGGCAGCCTCGGGGTCAGGCCTGCATGGAAATGCTCCTGTGTCTTGTGATGAGACAGCGACCCACTTCAAGCAGGAAGTGGCCGGAGAGGCCTGGAGTGGGGACAGGGCCAGGACAAGGCTCTGGGCTGTGGACACGACTCGGGGCGCTCTTCTCTGTGCGTCCCCCTTATCGTCACACAGACACCTGGGCTCCACGGGGATGGCCCAGCGTCAGCTTGGGCCAAAGACAGGCCAGCTGCTCCAGCAATGAAAGCCCCTCGGCAAGAGATGGTCCAACTTCCAAGGAAGGGGGCCTGGGGTCCCTCTGCTCTGATGGGAGCCGGGCAGGAGCCGAGGGGCAGCGGGCCCTCTCGGGCCACACTCCGGAAGCAGCAAAGAGCGCTAGAGCGAGCCCGGGCCTTGAGGTCGGTCACCCTGGCTTTGCGAGCGCAAGCGGCCAGGCCCAGGGCAGCGCACCCCTGGCCCTGGCCTCAGCGTCCTCATCTGAAACCAGGGAGGGTGCTGCTCTAGTAGGACTTGCATGAGCCGTAATGGAAATGCATGTCCAAAAGGCCTCCCTAGCCCAGGGCCCTGCTGCTGCTAGGCGCCCAGGACGTGGCCCTTCTCCGAATGGGGAGGGGATGGTCACCAGCTCGGAGGCCCCGGGAAGGGCCTGGCCTGGGGGAGGAGGGGACTTACCCGAGACGGGCATGGCTTGCACCGCCGAGCCCAGGGCAGTGGGCTGGCCGGAGCCCCCGTCGTTCACGGCCGTCACCCTCAGGAAGTAGGCCTCCCGGGGCCGCAGCCCCTTGGCTGTGTAGGTGGTGCCCTGCACGGTGCCCGTGTGGCACGGGCTCCACTGTGGACTGGCCGAGCTGTGCAGCTCCACCACATAGCCCTGCGGTTCGTCCCCATCCTGGGTGTCGGGCCGAGCCCAGCTCAGGGTGATGCTGGTGTGCGACGTGTCCGTGACCTGGAGATCCTTCACCGGCCCCGGGGGTCCTGGCCGGGCACCATAGGGTGTCAGGAGTGGCATCACCTCTCCTGAGGGAGGTTCCTCCGTGGACCCTTCTTTGCTGAAGCCCCTGCCTGGACCCAAACCCCTCACCGCGTTCTGGGCCCTTCCTGCATCTGCACCACCGACCCCAGCTCTCCTCCTCCAGGAAGCCTCCCCGGACTGCTTCCACCCACTCGCCAACCTGCCGACACCCTTCCCCTAACTGCCCTCCCATAACTCCCGAAGCTGGTGTTTTCTTTGATGTGTCCTTAGGTGTCAGGATCCCTAAAGGCTAGAATTCCTTGTCTTTCTGTTCCGGGCATTAAGCTCCTGGCCAAGACTGCCTTGGTACCTAGCCCATACTTTGTGCTTTTTACCCATAAAATGGGGCCCATCTGCCCGTGAGGTTTTCATAACAAAGCTGTGATGTGTGTAAAGGGCTTTGTGGGCTGCACAGTGGCCCAGGGCTCTGGCCTCCAAGCCTGGGGCACCACCTGAGGGGTAGCCCCCAAGACTCCTTGAGTCTCTCCAGGCTGCATAGCCACCCCACTCAGGGCCCGGCCGACCCGGAAGGATGCCTCCGGCCGACCCCCCGGCGTCCAGGAGCTTGCTGCAGACCCGAGGCTTGTCAGCAGTGGGCCCTGGAGGGTAAGTGCTCGGGAGAGGTGCACAGGGCAGCCGTGTGCTGTGGAGAGACGCTTTGACGGGTGTTTCATGGGAAAGGTTTTCTGTGCCCGAATTTGGGAAATGTGGACCGGACAAAATGGGGCGGGTTTCTCTCCTGCTGTCCAGGCTGCCTGCCGTGGGCACTGGGACCACGGGTGGGGCAGTGCCACTCTAGACCGGGAGTCTCCCGAGCCCTCACCAGCTTCCTGGGGCCACGCCAGCGCCCAGTAGGTGATGAGCAGATGCTCGTTGGATGGAAACTAAAGGTGAGGCTCCCCTGTGACCCCCACCCCATGGGGATGACGCCTCCTCGCTGGGGGGCCTGGGAGCTTGCAGGAAGTGAGCCGGGGAGAGGGCTGACCCGGGACGTTCCGGGTGGGGCTCTGCCAACCCCCACCTCTGGCCTGGGCCTGTCTGGTCTCAGTGATGCTTCCCTAGATTCTTCCTCACCCTCAAGGCCTTTCCACCTTCGTCCCCGGCTCCTTTCCCCCCAGCCAGGAGTTGGTGCCCCACTTACTCATGGGGTCGCGAGCGAAGACGGCCTCCGACGGTGGTCCAGGTTCTCCCTGGCCGGAGGGGGCCACGGCTGTGACCCGGAACTCATACTGCCAGCCCTGTCGCAGGTCCCCCACGGTCCACTTCTTCTCTGTGGGAGGCCCCTGCATGTCAGTCCTGCCCGGTGGGGCTGGCAGTGCCTGGACAGGACTGGCCTGGCCCTACAGCTCCGCGCCCTGCTGCCCCGCCTGGGGGGACCCGGTCCTCTCCAAGCAGGAGGCGCTGTGCGGTTGTGCCTCTGCCTTGCAGGGAAGCCTGGGGCAGACGCCCCCAGCACTAGGCGCCCCTCTGCTTTAGAGCTGTTGTCCTACCTTGATTAAAGGGAGCCTGTCAGCGGTGGAGCCCAAGGTGCTCTCTTTACAGAGACACGGAGGCTGAGCCCCAAGGAGCACAGCCTGCCAGGCGTTCTGAGCCCCTTCCCCTGTGAGCCTGGGTGTGGGCTTTGCTGAGTTGATGCTGGGCCCAGAGAGCAGTTTCTCAGAATCGACTCAGTAGGGTGGGGGCGCTTCTGAACTACTGCAGCTACTGAAGCCCTCAGGCCTAGGGCCCATGCTCTGCCAGGGAAGCTCACAGTAAGATGCTGCGGGCACCATGACTAGAGAGGGCCCTAGACAAAGCCCCACCCTGCACAGCCAAACACACAGAGGAAGAACAGAACGGTTAGTGATCGGGCTGATGCTGCCCCCGGACCCGGCCTGGGGGTCCAGGGAGGCTCTGGAGGCAGGCTGATGCCCACCGCCCGGGGCCGCTCACCAGGCACTGGCTCCTGGTTCACAGCCACCCAGGTGTTGCTCCCTTTCTTGCGCTTCTCGATCAGGTAGCCAAGGATGTGGGCACTGCCGGGGCCCCGGGGCGCCGTCCAGGACAGAGTGACACCCTGGCTGGAGGCCGACAGGATGGATGGTGCGGGTGGGGGCCCAGGCCGAGCTGCGGGCAGAGGAGGTGCTGGTTGGCCGGCGCCCGATGAGGCCCCAGCTCCCGGGGGCGCCTGGTGGAGGAGCGGGCCCTGGGGGAGGCCACACGCTGCCCCTTCTGGGGGCAGCCAGGGTGGGAGCCAGCCCACACTTTGGGGACAGGAGTGATGGAAATAGGGAGGTACCATGCCCTGGGGGACAAGAGCCAGCCCTGAGCCCCTCCGTCCCGAGCCCCTGGGAGGTGCCCCAGAAGAAGGATGATACCAGTCCCTCCTGGGCCTCAGAGAACGGCTCTGCCATCCACCCCACCCCACAGAGCCACAGCTGGACAAGAGCCCTGTGTCCTGCCCGCTGGTTCAGCCGCCAGGTCCCAGAGAAGCTGGGGTCTCTCAGGGCCTGGAGACCCTCAGGCATGGGCAGGTGGCCCCCAGCCCCTGGGCACAGTTCAGGGCCCCGCCGCGTCCCTGCCCCGAAGCGTCCCTGCCCCACAGCGTCCCTGCAGCGTCCCCGCCCCACAGCATCCCTGCCCGGCTGTGTCCCCCACCCCGGCCCCCCACTGCCCTCTCACCCGCAGGGGCCACCAGAACCTCCTCAGACTCCAGGGCCTCGCCAGGCCCCTCCGCGGTCACAGCCCGCACGCGGTAGGTGTACTTCTTGCCCTGCTCCGCGTGGGCATCCGTGAAGGTGGTGCTGTCTGCAGGCGGCTCACCCACCTTCAGCCACGTGCTCCGGCCAGCCTGTTGCCGCTCCACCACGTAGTGTGTCAGGGCCCGGCCACCAGCATCCTTGGGGGGCCGCCAGCGCAGGCGCACACCCGCCCCGTGGCTGTCCTGCACCTCCAGGGGGCCCTGTGGGGGCTGGGGCTTGTCTAGGGACCCCCGAGAGAAGCGGGAAGAGAAGGGGGGTCAGGGGAGCTGCAGGGGAGCTGGACTCCCCCCCCAGTGGACACGCCTGCCTGGAGTGGAAGGCCTAGGTGGGCTTCACCTCCAGGGGCCCCTGGTCTGCACCCCCCGACACGCACACCCCCCCTGGGGAATGACACAGAAGACGCCAGCCGAGCCCAGCCCCACCTACAGGGGCTCCGGCCACAGGCAGTCTCCGTGGTGGCAGCAGGCTGCAGAGCAGAGCCTCCCTACTGCCCCTTGGCTGGACCACGAGGAGTGACTTGAGGCGGGGCCACGACCCACCCCATGACACCCGAGGAGACACTCGGCCAGCCTCCCCCACCCGGAGGAGTGGCCCGGGTTTGTCTAAACTGCTGCTTCCAATCAGCCTGAGGAGGGCGTGTGCAGCTCGGGCGGGTTTGGTCCTAGGGTGCAGGCACGGGGCTCAGTGTTGGGGGGACAGGGCGAGGGCCAGGCTGGCACCTAGGACCTGCAGGGTGAGCTCGGCCTGCGTGGAGCCGCCCTGGCTCCTCAGGGTGACGCTGTACTGGCCGCAGTCCTGCCTGCTGGCGCTGGGGAGACACAGCCGAGTGAAGCCGTCGCCCACGGCCACCTGGGCGCCTCGGCCACCACCGGCCACCTCTGCCCCGTCCTTCCTCCAGGTGGCCTGGACCGGGAGGCAGCTCTGGAAGGGGACCTTCATGGTCACCGGCTTCCCAGCCTTGACCACCAGCGGCTCCCTCAGCTTTGCGGTGACGTCTGGAGCGATGACTGGCGGGTCTAGGGGGAGCACAGGGCACAGGAGTCGGGTGGGGGAGGAGGGTCCCAGGGGAGTCTGGGGGGAGCATGGGAGTCAGGGGTGGGGGAGGAGGGGCCCCGGGGCGTCTGGGGGGAGCACAGGGCACAGGAGTCGGGCTGAGGCCGTGGGTGCTTGGGGTCCCTGGAGGCCAGATCTCCCTGAGGGCATGCTGACGAGGAGGGGGCAGTGTTCAGGCTGCTTGTTACAACAGCATCAACCTCTCACCAGAGGGCAAGACCGGATCTGGGTCAGTGACACGTCCAGGTGCTCAGCCCTGGCGCGCGTCACTGGCCGAGAGGCGCCTGGGAAGGGGGGCCGGGCCTCACCGTGGACGGTCAGCGTGGCCTCACTCTGCTGGCCTCCGGCCGCGAAGCTGTACCTCCCGGCCCGCGTCCCGTCCGCGTGGGCGATGACAAGCCTGTGTGCCAGCCCGTCCTGCTCGAAGGCGAGCCCGTCCTGTGCACTGAGCTGTGAACGAGGCCACAGGAGGCTGGTCACCCACCCCACGCAGCCCCCTCCAGAACCACCTGGGCCTGTTACTGCAGCCGTGGGAGGGAGCGCCTGTCACGTGCTGGGGAGCCAGGCCCCCCGCTGAGCGTCTCCTCAGCCGGCCAGCAGCGACCTATGACGTGGGTAGCGCTATTGGCCCAGAAACCAGCTGGCGCCAGAGCCAAGCTCCAGAGCCCTGGGCCTACCGGCACCAAGATGTTAGCAGAGGGATGGGGGCTGCTCAGCGAGTCCGGGCCCGAAGGACAGACTCCAACAGGTGCTGGGACAGGAAGGCAGGTAGGAGGGGAACAGAGGGCCAGCAGCCTGTCCGGGGAACACTGAAGGGATACACATCCACTCAAAGACACGGTCCTTTCCAAACACCCCAAGTTGTGGGCTGTCTCCCAGAGTCGGTGCTGTTACGACGAAGAGTGAAATCTCTTGCAAAGCCGCTGCTGTCTGTGCCTCCCTGCTTCGTTCAGCCCTCCCTCACAGGCTGGTTGGTAAAGCGGGGATCCGTGGGGGGCAGGGGGCGGTACCTTGGCTCCGTCCTTAAACCAGGCGCCGGGGCCCAGGTCACGTGTGAGGGTGCAGGAGAGCACGGCGGCCTCCCCACGCTCCACCTCCATGTCAGCCAGGCCCTGGGAGAAGGGGCCGGTGGGGCCTGTAGGGACACAGCGGGGAGCTGGGCTGGGTGCACAGGGATTGCCTCGCCCAGCTTCCCGCTGCTCCCTGGGGGCCACACGTCCTGCCAGCAAGGCCAGACCACCCCGTTTTCTCTGACAGGCTCAGGCTGGTACAGGGGGTCTGGGGGGCCGGGGAGATGAAGGGCCTAAGGTCACCCAAGGGGACATCTGGGTGACCCACCAAGTCCAGTGCCTTGGACACAGGGGAATCAAGACAGACACCGGGCGGGCTCTCAGCCCTGAGAAGCCTGCGTCCCACTCGCGCAGGGAGGAAGACTAGCCTCCTGAATGGGGAAGAGGTCCCTGGAAATGGGGCTCAGGGACAGCAACAAAGTCCTGGGGCCAGAGGCAGGCCTGGGAGCAGCCCTGCACTCTGGTGTCCAGGGAGACCCCCCGTGCACTGGAGCCAGGACAACGGAGAGGCGCCTACCTCGGACGTCCTCAGAGAAACCGCCACTGCCAGGCTTGCGTCTAGATCTGGGGCTCAGGGTGGCATCCCTCCTCCGGCCGTAGGCGTCTGATTCGCCATCTCTGCTGGCTCTGCTGCTACCCAGGCGGCTGGGGGTCTCCCCTGGGTATCCTGTGTCCTCTCCGCCAGGGGGCTGTCCCAGGTCTCTGGCCTCATCCGCACCCCCTCTCTTTGCTGCTCCTGGCTCAACCCTGGACCACGTCTGAGTCCTGCTCCTGTACGGGCCCAGCCTCCTCTCTGCCACGCCCGGCTCATCCACTTCCTCGTACTCTGCCAGGGCCTCTGGGCCACGGGCCCTGTCATCCTCAGTGCCCAGGGAGCCCCTTCCTCCCCTGTGTCCTGCGCCTGGCGGAGCGCCAGGCCCCTGACCCCACGACCCATCTCCAGGCTCTTTTCTGCCATAGGGACCATCCAGACCATCCCGGGCCCCCTGTCGCCCCAAACCCCCGGGCTTTCGGGAGGAGCCATCCTCCCCCGGCGCAGAAGTCCCCTTTCCGGGGACACCTGAGTCCTCTGGGCCACTAGCCCTGCTCCTTCCCAGACCCAAAGCTTTGCCATCCAGGAAGTCTGGGCTTCGCCCCCGACCAGCCTCCTCTCCGTCTGGAGCCCCCTCCCAGCCCCAGGAGCCCTCTGGCCTTTCTCGGGTCCCCCTGTGAACGGCGTCTTCCCCTTGGAGGGAGCTCGAAGCCCAGGGGCCTGAGGGATGGTCCCAGGCTCCAGTGCTGTCCTGGCCAGACCACCGGTCTTCCCCGCCTGGGCCCCATGTGTGTGTTTCCCCATGCCCACTGGCAGGCCCCGTTGTGGCTCTGCTCCTTTCTGCAGGCAACTGGCTGCCGTCCAGACCCTGGCCTGTGCCCGCGGGGGCCCCCTGTCCAGCCCCCACCCTCCTGCCACCCAGCTGTGTGGCCCCGGCACCTTGAGGGGCCAATGCCCCCTGGACAGATGCCGGACCCCTGCCTGCTGCTCCTGGACCTGATTTCCAGGAGTCCTGGTCACGTCTGGATTCCTGAGTAGCTGACTCTGCCCAGGTCTCGCCCTGCACGGCCCCCCGACCATCAGGGACTGCGGAAGCCCTGCCCTCTGCGTTGGGAGCCCCTCTGTGCCCGGGGTACCCTGGGCGTCCAGAGCTGTCTCGCGGCTCTGCGATACCTGACTTTCCCTCAGAACTCACAGTCCCCCACACCTCAGGGGCACCTGGGCGTCCAGAACCCCCCAAACCACTCTCAGAACCCCATCCATCTGAAAGCATCCCGGGGCCAGCCCCATGGGCTGCACCACCCATGGCTCCCGGCCATCCGGCTGTCCCGGAGCCCAGCCCAGCACCTCCCACCAGCCCCGTCCCTCTGCCTGCCTCTGGGCCATTCTTGGGGCTCGTGCCACTGTCAGGCCCCTCTGAGGCTGCCCAGTATCCTGAGCCATGCCCCATGGTTTTCTGGCCTCTGAATCCACCGTCCTCTCCCATCCCAGCTGGTAAGCCTGCTCCTCCAAATCCCTCTGAACCATCTCTGCAGCCCACCTCATCCTCTGGGCCTATCACCACAGGTCCTTCGGAGTCTCCCCTATAACCTCCCTTACTCCTTGACTGCATTCCCTTAGCCCCTGCGCCCATTCTTCCAGAACCCCCTAAACCATCCCCATAACCAGCCTTAGCCCCTGAATC
>ML663555.1:1198222-1320313 GCA_007570785.1 Antilocapra americana
CTGCCCCCATTCCTCCAAGGCCCCCTAAACCATCCCTATAACCAGCTTTAGCCCCTGAATCAACTCCCCCAGAACCTCCTAAGCCATCCCCATAACCAGCCTTAGCCCCTGCCCCCATTCCTCCAGAACCCCCTAAACCATCCCCATAACCAGCCTTAGCCCCTGCCCCCATTCCTCCAGAACCCCCTAAACCATCCCCATAATCAGCCTTAGCCCCTGAATCAACTCCCCCAGAACCTCCTAAACCATCTTTATAACCAGCCTTAGCCCCTGCCCCCATCCCTCCAGAATCCCCTAAACCACCCCTGTGACCCGCCTTAGTCCCTGCCCCTATTCCTCCAGGGCTCCCCACACCATCTCTGAAGCCCGCCTCCCCCGCTAGCTCTATCCCCTCAGGCCCGAGACCCCCCGACCCTCCTCCGTAAGCTGACCTGCCTCCTATTGACTGAGGCCCTCGAGCGCCTGACCCATCCCCACGGCCCAGCAGTTCACCAGACGCATTAGCCCACCGGCCCTCAAGGGCCACCCCGTCATGAGACACTAACGCCTGGGGGCCCCCGGGAGCACCCCCAGGACCAGACCCAGCTCCAGAGACCCCCACACCGAGGCCTCTGGCTCCACCCCTGTCATGCACTTGGCTGGCTGCCCGCAGAGACCCCGACGACCCAGAGCCATCTTCACCCGCTCCTTCTCCAGAAGCCCCCAGGCCCCCTGGGGCTCTGCAGCCCCCATCATCTCCAGTCAGACCCCAAGGCCCTGCTCCCCCCCAGCCCCCTAGCTCTGCCCCTGCGCGTCCCTCCCCAACAGTCTCCGCTGTGGGTGAGGCCCCCAGGCCACCTCTCCCCACAGACCCCACTGTCCCAGGACGGCCCGGGCCACCAGGAAGATGCTTGCCCCCAGGGCCGCTGTCCCCCCAGCCTCCGGAGGCCCCCCCAGCCTCTGTACGCACCCCGCTCCTGCCCACGGGGCCCCCATCTGGGCCTCCCGAGCCACTCTTGAGACTTGCGGGTCCTTCAGATGCCTTTCCGGCAGGACCACGACCATCTCTGCCTCCAGACCACATGCCCTCGGGCACCTCTGAGCCCCCCCTGCCACCACCCCCTTCCCAAGACTCTGCTCCTCCAGGGCCCCCAGCATGGCTGAAGCCCGTGGCTCCCGGCCCGCCTAAGCCATCATTGAAACCGGCTCTATAGGCCAGGCCTGCTCCCCCGGCGCACCTGGAGCCCTCACCCAGCTCTGACTCCATCCCCTCTGGGCCTCCGAGGCCACCCACCTGGCCCACCCCACCTCTGGGTGCTTTCTCTCTGGAGCTCCGGGACCCGTCCCAGAAACCTGGCTCAGACCCCATGGCCCCTGAGCCTCTCAGCCTGTCCGTGTTTCCCAGGGTCCCGCCAGGGCCTGAAGACTCACTGAGCTTGTGGCTTCTGGCATCAGACCCGGTCAGCCCAGCCACCTGGGGGCCACCCACACCCCTTTGCTCCCCACTGGACACCAGCACTCCAGGCCTGCAGTGGGCCCCAGTTTTGCTGGGGTCAGACCCAGTATCATCCCAAGGGCCTGGGCCCACAGCCTCGCCTAGAGCCCTCCAACCAGCGGTCCAGGCCCTGGGATCCTGGGCCCCACCGGAGCTGTGGCCCACCTCACCCAAGGCCCCCTCTGACTCTGGGCCCTCCCTTGCCCTGAGCCCCCGTTGGCCCCCTCCCCAGCCCCTGGAACCCCCTGGGCCTCCGTCATCTGCCTCTGCCCCAGTTTTGGCCTCAGGAGCCCCGTGCCCCTGGAGGAAGCTTTTGCCCCCAGATACAGACGGCTCCTGGGGGTGCCGGCCCACAGATGCCCCTGAGCCCCAGGAGCCCCGTGCATCCCCGTGGTCAGCCTCGCTACCTTCCTCAGGGCCCCAGGACTCGGGGCCCCAGCCTGTCATGGAGCTAGAGCCTCGTCCTCTTATAGGCTCCAGCACTCCGGGACCCCCTGCCCCACGGCCGCCTCCAGCGCCCCCCAGGCCAGCCCCGTGGCCCCACCCTGGGCCGGCCATGCCTCTCCCTACCCCGCCACTCAGACTGTGCCCTCCCCCCAGCCCATCCAGGCTATCCCCCTGCAGAACCTCCGATCCTTGCCCTTCTAACCCAGACCCGGCAGGACCAGCCTGGGCTCCCCACGGGGCCCGCTCCCCCAGCCCTCCAGCCTCAGGCCGCCGCCGGGACCCTGCTTCCCAGGCTCCCTCTGGCCCTGCCCCATCTCTGCTGTGACCTTGCTGTTGGCCTCCTGCGAATCCCAGCCCTGATTCCAAGCCCCCTCCTAAGCCCCCTGGAAGGCTCCGGTCCCCTCCTCTCCCTCCGTGGAGCTGGTTGACCCCAAGACCTGGGACTCTGCCTCCCTCCTCTTCCAGAAAGCCCTCTCTGGCCTGTCCCAGGCCCCAGGCTGCATGAGCTGCTTTCTCATCCCCCATTGAGGAGTGACCAGGCCCTCCTAGGCCGACCCTGTCTGGGCTGGCTGTGGCCCCAGAGGCCAGCCCTGCTCTCTGGAGGGAACTCCCTGTGGGGCCCTGCTCTCTGGCTCCATCCCCCTCCCCATGGGCGCTCCTGAAATCTGGGCTCTGGCTGTCTTGTGCCTGCCTCTGGCGGTCAGCGCTGGTGGTCAGAAGGCTCTTATCCTTCCCAGCTTTGGTAAGAGGTCACGCCCCCAGAAAGAGAGAAGAGAAAAACCCTGTTAAATCAGGCCAAGGCGCCCCTCAGACCCCAGTGGTTTCCCCAGTTGCCTGATCCTCAATTTCCCCAACAGAGAAGCAAGCCGGCCATCTCCGGAGGAAGCCAGGCAGACCAGCTCACTGGGGGCTCATCCCATCACCGCCTCTCCCAGTCCTGTGCCCGACGGCCCCCACCCGCACCCTGCTCAGTGGTTCAGGAGGACTTTGGGAGAAAATGGAGAAGCCAGAAATCATTTGCCACCCGCAGTTGCCTCGCTGTTTTGTTTTTGTTCCCTTTAAATCAACTTGTTGTATTGCCTGTCTTAAAGCTGCTGACTAGTTTCCTGGGATTACCTTGAACCTGGAGCCCTAAGGGGGTTTAAGGATGTTCTTTGGCCTGTCCCAGGGGCTCCTCATCCATAGTGGACCTAGCCCACTGTCCTCAGCCCTGTTCAGGACCCCAGGGCCCCCTTGGATCTGTGCCCAGTGAAGCAGACGCTGCTGGGGAGGGTGGGCTTGCCGTGGAGGGCCCGCACTGCAGGCATGGAGAATAGCTCTTGGGGCCTTCCTGGCCTCCGGGGACGAGGGGTCCCCAGGGCAGGGCACTGACAGGGAAGCCCTGCCCTCCTGGGCCTCGGGTCCCGCCTTGGCAGAGGCGGGGTCCCCACTCACCTTCCACCACCAGCCAGGCGCTGGAGGCATGGAGCTTGGTGCCCAGAGAGTAGAGGCCCATGTCGGAAAAGCGGACTCCTCGCACCAGCAGCCGGTGGGTCAGCCCGTTCGGGGAGACAAACACCTCGTATTTGTCACTGAGGTGGAGCGGCTGGTGCTGGAACCTCCAGGCAGCGCTGGGGCAGGGGTTGGACAGGGTGCACTCGAAGATGGCGTCCCCCCGCTCCTCGCAGCGGACGTCGGCCAGCGGGACCACCACGTGGGGCGGGATGGCTGCGGGCAGACGCAGGGCATGACCTGATGTGGGGTGCCTGAGGCAGGCCACTGGGCCATGGCCCCCGGCGTCACCTTGGACAGGTCACCCCTCACCCCAGCTGTCAGCTTCTCCACGTAAAGGGAGGAGTTATAATTAGGCTGTGAGCAGTGAGACGTGGCTGTGAGATTCTGGAATTCTAAATCTGAAACTTCTCTCTGGGGGCAGGTAAGTCCAGGGAGGAAATGGACAGGCTGAGTACAGAGCTTTATACCTGTCATCCAACCAATCCTCACGACCACCTCCACGGTAGGTATTGCTATTACCCTTTATGAGATCTGAAAATTGAGGCTTTACAGGCTAAGTGGCTCTCTCAGCTAAGAGGTGGTCCAGCCAGAATTCACAGCCAGGCCTGGCTGAGCCCAGGGTCCCTGCCCCCTTCCCTGTCCACCATGCCAGGCCAGCTGGAGGTCTCATCCCCTTCGCAGCCTTGACTCAGCCTCGTCCTCCAAGGTTTATCTGCAGAAAGCTTCCCCCCACCCTAGAGGCCAGCTTCCTCCAACCCCCCTTGAGCTGTCAGATGCTGGGGTGGTGGAAAGGGACAGAGTTTGATGATGAAGGAGAGGGCTCTTCTTGGGGGGGATGGGGGAGGCAGGGGGGAGAGGGGTGAGACAGTGGGGAGGCAGAGGGGAGAGGGGGGAGACAGTGGAGAGGCAGAGGGGAGAGGGGTGAGACAGTGGGGAGGCAGTGGGAAGGGATGACAGTGGAGCTTCTTGCTGGGGGTCATAGGGGGCATGCCTCAGAAGGCAGGCTGTGGCCTGAGAAGGGGCGGATGCTGAGGACGGACCGTGAGCGAGGGCAAGAGCCCACGTCTGAAACACTCAGCTCCCAGCGCAGCAAGAGAACACGGACCACGGCTTTTGAAAAGGGATCCTCTACATTTAACCGCTGGGCACGAACTCCTCTCCCGGGTGGTGAGGGGGCTGCCTCCCATTCATCCAGCAGCCCTGCTGGAATGAGCATGGGCACCCGCCCAGATGCTCAGGGCAGACCACTCACCACTGGCCTCCAGCTCTGTGGTGAAGACGTGGGCATCCTCCACCCGGACCTGGTAAATGCCGGCGTCCTCCGGTTGCAGGTCCTGAATTTGGAACTGGTAGTGCTTCCCCAGACGCCGCAGAGAGTGCTTAGTTTGGTGGTCGAAGCCGTAGGGGACCATCTTGCCATCCTGGGGCCAGGGGAGGAAAAGGGGGGTGCAGGGCCTCCATGGGTCCACAGCGCCTCCTGCCCCCATCCTGCTTGCCGAAGACCAGCCGTGCTCCCCACTGGCCTCGGCACCAAAAGACGCTGCTGGACCACGAGGAGTGGGGTGGAGAGGGGCGGGGAGGGGTGGGGAGGAGGCCTGGAGCATGTGGTGGAGGGAAATAAATGCTCTAGGAATATCCATGGCTCCCACACGGAGTAAACGATCTGCCAGCATTATGCAAGAGGCACTGGAGAGTGCTGAGTCGGCAGGTCGTGGCAGAGTGGACCTACTTCCTGGGCAGGGAAGGGAGGCAGCAGGGCTGCCCGTCCCCCGGCTCTCATTCATGAGGAACCAGAGTACTACCCGTGCACACGCCCACTTCAGCCAAGCCCCGGACAGACTGGCTCCTTGCTGGTCATCCCTAACCCACGACGGTGCCACTGGAGATTTTCTGACTTTGGTGCAAAAGCGATGCACGTTCAGGAGAAGCTCTACTTGGAATTCTGATCTTTGCCAGGCTAGCGATGGGCAGTGCAGCCCTGTGGCCGGGTCACAAAGGTGACCACCCATACACTCAGAGCTGCTCTGCACCAGGCCATCATGCTTTTCACTTCGGGTACAGGCAGGCATGCTCAGTCGCTCAGGTGTGTTCAAGTCTTTATGACCCCACAGACTGTAGCCCGCCAGGCTCCTCTGTCCATGGGATTCTCAGGCAAGACTACTGGAGTGGGTTGTCATTTCCTTCTCCAAGGGATCTTCCTGACCCAGAGATTGGACCCAGGTTTCCTGCATTGCAGGAGGTCTCTTTACCATCTGAGCCAGCAGGGAAGCCCGTGATGTTGGGTAGCTTAGCTGTATTCAGTGTTCTTTACCTTAGGATATTTTTGACTTAGAAGGGTTTGTGGGGGCATCAGCCCATCGCAGGTCGAGGGAGATCTGTGAGAACAGTAGCTAGCACGGAGCTGTCTGCTGTGTGCCAGGCACCGTTTTATGTACTTGGGACACATAAGTGAATAAGGCAGAGATCCCTCCCCTCAGGGACCAGACTTCTATGGGGAGACAGGGAAATAATAAGCATCATAAATAACAAATGACCTAATGTGTGTTAGAAAGAGAAAGAACTAGGGAGAAAAAAGAGAAAGGAGGGTGTGGGTCCAGGGGGCCTGGATGGGGCTGTGTAGCACAGGGAACTCTCTCAATGTTGTGCAGCAGCCTGGATGGAAGGGGAGTTCGGGGGAGAATGGATACACGTGTGAGCATGGCCGAGTCCCTTCTCTGTGCATCTGAAACGATCACATTATTAATCAGCTATGGAAGTGAAGTCACTCAGTCGTGTCCGTCTCTTTGCGACCCCATGTACTGTAGCCTACCAGGCTCCTCCGTCCATGGAATTCTCCAGGCAAGAGTACTGGAGTGAATTGGGATTTCCTTCTCCAGGGGACCTTCCCGACCCAGGGATCGAACCCAGGTCTCCTGCATTGCAGGCAGACGCTTTACTATCTGAGCCACCAGGGAAGCCCATTATTAGCTATACCCCAATAAAAAATAATTTTTTTTAAAAAGCACTACATGGGGGACCAGGGAGTCTCTGTAGGGAGGAGTTAGCCATGTGGATGGCGGGGAAGGCCATGGTGGACAGAGGGACAGAGGTGAGGCTGGTGAGAGGTGGGGACAGGCATCACGCATGCTCATTTACCAACTAGACACCCCAAGAGACCAGTCCTGCATTATGCTGATGCCACAAACGAGGCAGCAGAGCACAAAGAGGGAAGCGTCTTGCCTGAGGTCACATAGCCAGCACCCCACCCCACCCCCCTAGATCCCTGAGTAGTGATGGGTCACTACTTATGGGGCCCATGCAGAGGTGTGTCTGGAGAGAGAGCTCAGAGGGGAGAGGGGTGCACTTCTGAGAACCCTCTTTTGACCCCCGTGCCCTGGCTGGACACCCTGGACCTGACCACAGCAAAATCGGAAGGAACTGCCCGGGACGCAGGGCCCCCCGCCCATGTCCTCAATGTTCCTCTCGCTGATCCTCCCTGGACCAGCTGCAGGCCTGCCAGACCGCCCCCCTTGATGCTCCCCCCAGACTCACTTTGTACAGATAAATCTTGCTCTCAGGACTCTTGAGGTCCAGCTCCAGGCCAAAGCTTGCGATCCCCTCCTTGTTGACCCGGACATGTCTCAGGTTGGCGATGGTGTTGAGGTACTAGGGAAGATGAACCCGTTGGGGGGGCCCCCTGAGTGTGCTCCTCAGAGCTCCGGGTCCTCAGGCCCCAGCCCATGGCAGCCCCTGAGCATGCATGTGCTGGGTTACAAGCAGGAGGCTGGGTCCTGCATCAAGGCTGAGCGCACAGCCTGGAGCAGGAAAGCTGGGCCCCTGGATGGGAGGTTGGATGAACCACCTTCAAGCTGGTAACACTATTCTCAAGGTAATGCAAGCAAATAGAAGAAAAAGTAGACTTCTACTAGGGCTAGATTAGACTCAGGGAAGAACTTCTGGGTTCTCTTTCAGTTTGTAAGCGCTGGAACCCCGTTTCCTGGAAGCCTTTAGAAATAAGACAGACACCCAGGGTGGGGTGATGGTGTGCTGACGGCGGTGACAGCGGACCTCAAGCCTTTGCTGAGCTTAGTGCTGTCAGTACAGCTTCTCACCACCACTCAGTAACCCTGCGAGGCAGGGATGCCTGTAACACCCACTTTATAAGGAAGGAAACCAAGACCCAGAAGCCCTAACTTTTCCAAGGCCCCGGATTTCAGTGAGTGTCCGAGCCAGGCCTCAAAGCCAGGACGCAGGTCCTTAGCTGACGCCGCGGGGACTGGACGGGTCGGGGGCGGCCCCTCCACTCTGGCTGGCCCTCCAGGTGTGAGCTCCCCACCCCCACCCCCGGCCGCAGGGGCAGCGGGGCGGGCGGGGCAGTACCGGCGCCAGCTTCTCCTCGCGCTCCTTGCTCATCCGCTTCAGCCGCCGCAGCATCCCACGGAAGTCCACGATGCCGTACTTGAGGCAGATCTGCTCGTAGTCTTTCCGGTCTGCTGTCATCAGCAGCTGCCACACCTGCTCCATGTCCACCTCTTTTTTTTGGGGGGGAGGCGGGTCCCTGGGGGGCGGGGTGGGCAGGTCAGGGACGGGGGAGCCCCAGGGGCCCGGCACCCGGAGTGGGTGGGCGCTGCACTGTCTTCCTGCAGGAAGAAGCCACGGAGACTGACCGCTAGCGGCACCGGAGGGGCCCAGAGACAGCAGGGCGACCCGCCCCGCAGCTCCAGCTTCCGTGAGACACTCTCTCCTAACTACTCATCCTGCGGCTTTCAGACCAGGGTGTCTGAGGGGACATTATTCTGTGGCTCGAGTAGAGCACGTTTTACAAATAACCCAGAGAGTGGAGATGATTTGCTCAAGGACACAGAGCTTAGAACTGGAGCCTGGGGTCCAGCACTCCCAATGAGCCCACCGGCCTTCAGCCATCGGCCAGCAGAAGCCATGCTGGGGGCAAGTGTGAGCCTGGCTTGCAGGAGGGGGACCTCCAGACCCCTCCCCAGGACAAGCCCAGGCCCACCTCTTTTTTAGCATCTTCCGGAAGTCCACCAGCTCCTTCCTGAAGTCTAGAAAAGGAAGAGGAATGAGCCCCAGCCTCAGGTGGGACTCCATGGGGCTCACACAGGCTTATCTGTAGGAACCCTGGTGGGGGGCAGAGGGGGAGGTGGGGGGGGGAGGAGGCTTGGAAAGGAGGCCTGTGGTCTGTGGCAGACCATCAGGCTTTGGAAAGGAGCCCCTCTCCTGTGGGCTGGTGATGGCCTGTGAAGTACTCTGAGGGCTTGACCAGGTGTGGGGACCAGCAGGGAGTAGCCCTTCCCCAAAAAACCTTTAGGAGATTTGGGACAATTCTCCACTTACCCTCCTGGGGCTCCTTGGGCCTCTTCCGATTCTTCCGAAAGCCAACTAGTCCATTGGGAAGAGAAGAGGCGGTTAATGTGGGCAGGCGGGGAGCAAGGGGAGAAACACTGGCGGGCTGTGAGAACCAGCGGAGCCCAGGCGCCCCCCAGTCCTCTCTAAGGCTGACGGCCACCCAGGAGGAGAGAGAGCAGGGCCGAGGGTCCGGCTGTCTCCGGCTCAGAGCGTGACCGAGCAGGCAGCCTGACCCCTGTGTCCCTCAGGGCGGCCCACTCACATGTCGAATGTGGAGGGGCCACTGGTGACTGCACACGGAAGGGCATCTAAGGGGCAGCTGTCCCCCCCCCAGAGCTGCCATTTCAGGGCCCAGGCCTGGGGGCACCAAACATGCCCCCCGGGGAGGATGGAGGGCAGGCTCTCCAACCAGGAGTGGCCAGGAGGCATGACCTGGGCAGTGGGTGTTGAGAGAGCAGGGACACAAGAAATAAATGTGTGCTATAAATAATTATCTCTCTTCAAAATCCTAGTTTGCCACAGGTTTCTCGTCTGATTTTTGCACTGGTTACTTAACAAGACAAGTCACATATGCCTCTGTCTCTGGGCGAGAAGTTCTCTAACTTATTTTTCCTAAAAGCTTAAAACTTTTGCTGAAGAACAAAGAATTCACATTGTACAGGACAATATGAAGTTCACGCTTCTTTCTTTGGAAGTACTATCTATTTTCACAGTCGAAAGATTCTTGAAGTATATTTGATCTACAATAATATATTAGCTTCGGTGTCTTGATAAAAGGACCAGATGTCCCGGGTCCACTCCTGCCTGGCTTCCTGCCTGCGTCTGGGTTAGCCGGGTCTGTAGCAGCCAGCCTACGAGGTCGGGGTGGCACGCTGCGGGAGGCGCCTGGCTCCCCCTGACAGCCCCGAGCTCTGCTGGAGCCTGGATGCCACCCTGGGACTTGTCATCGTGGGCCTAGGAAAGTGGCTTTGCTTCTTGAGCCACATTGAGGAGGGTTTTCTGTTACTTGTACACAAAAGCATAACCAACTGAGAGATTCGCTCTGCTTTCCAAGACACGTTTACTTTCGATTCCTTGCTGACAATTAATTTGAAATTTTGGAAACATGAGCAAGCCAAAGCAAAGCATGTCTGAGGCAGGACCTGGCCTTTGCATTACCTCTGCCCCCATTCTCACCCCACTCCACGCAGACTTGCAGAAAACAAGTCTTCCTTGCCAAGAGAGGAAACCTAAACCCCTGAGCGAGTTAGTGGAAGATTGGACCAGAAACCAACTTTCAGACCCCACCTCACTCCTCAGGGCCAAGAGCATGTCTCCCAGCACACCTGCAGGGGGTGCTCGCGGACGTGAGCCTCCCCAGCCAGGGGCCGAGGCTGTGGGCAGCGGAGGAAGCCTGGGGCTCTGCACCCGGTGGGGCTGCGGCCTCCACGGCCCCCCACACCCCCCAGCCTTGAGGCCTGATCCCCGTCAGGGCTCTCCCACGCCCTGAGCCCTGGTGGGGCAGGAGGGACGGGGCGGGGGCGGGGGCGGGGGCGGGCAGGCCCACCTTCGATGACCGTGAGCCTCGCCGAGCACGTGGCCTCTCCATAGACATTCACTGCAGTGCAGCGGTACACGTCTGTGTCCTCGCCGGTCAGCTTATTGACCTGCAGAGAGGCCGAGGGCAGGGGACAGGGCTAGTCCCCCGTCCTCCAGTCACTGGACACAATAACTACATTATAAAGATGAACGCGGCAACCCCTCATCTTCATGGACCTGACTGTGTCCATCAGGAAGGCAGATCCCGAGACAAAACCTAGGTCAGGGCTGCGGTGGGTAGAGAGTGGCTTCCTGGGGTCCAGCAGGTCCAGGACTAACTCCCGTCTCTGGTGTGTGCTGGACCTTAGTCAACTTGCTCATGAGATGAGAATAATAGTACCCACATATTGAACCCTGGTCGGGGAGCTAGGATCTTGCAAGCTGTGCAGTGTGGCAAATAATAAAATAAATAAACGAGAGATTTGGCACTTTCCTGGGTGTCCAGTGGTTAAAGCTCCAAGCTCCCAAAGCAGGGCGCATGGGTTGCAGACTCCAGTGCAGAGCCCTGGTCAGAGAATTAAGATACTGCGTGCCGCACAGCATGGCCGAAATGATAATGATGATACCCCAAAGCAGTGAGTGGTCAGGAATAAAAGATGCAGCCTAGGTCAAACGATTAGCCCAGGAGCAGCACGCAGTAGGTGCTCTGTGACGTGTGACTGCAAACATCACTGACACGGACCGATACCGACTGAGTGCTCGCTGCAGGTCGGGCCTTGGGGAGGTTTAGCCAAACCTTCAGTGCTCATAAAAGCCCCATGAAGGAGGCACTGTTATCACCCCAATTCATAGAGGAAGAGAGAGAGAATAAAGTGACTTTTCAAAACTGGGGTGGTAACCCAGGCAGCCCGCTTCCAGGGCTTGAAGGAAGCCCTAGCTCCCTGGCAGGGCAGAGGTTGGCTGGCCTGCTGGTCTACCCTGGCTCTGGGAGGAGGGAGGGCCCTCGCCCAGGAGGATCGCAGGCCCTACCTGCAGCACGTGCTCCCTGCTGCCTGTGCTGGACGAGACCTGGTACTTGCTGGAGCTGCTGAGGTCCCCTTTGGAGCAGTGCCAGCGCACCCGGGGCTTGGGCTCCCCGCAGACCACAGCTCGGAAGATGGCATTCTTCCCTGCAGCAGGAAGAGGTGGGCGGGCAGTTTGACGGGTTGAGGGGGGATGAAAGGGGACTTTAATGCATGCTCTCTCCATTGCTCTGGGCACTTCAGCTGCTCTTTCCAAGAGGGTTGTTGCCTTGGTCCTGCAGACCCGAGGTCCCCAGGCCAGAGAGCAGTCTCAGGCACCCCAAGGACACCCTCCCTCCTTCTGTGTGTGCTGAGCCTGGGCCCCCTGAGGGCCAGGGTAGGGCGGGGCCTGAAGGACTCTCGGGGAACTGGGGAGGTGGAGTCCTCTGTGGGTCCACTCTCTGGGGGCGATGGCGACCTCGGCAAAGCCTGGTGGTGGTGCTCAAGGGGCCGGTCCTGAGACCCAGGATTCCAGCCTCAGGAAAGAGCCCAGGCTCTGTCCCTGCCTGGACGCCTGGGGGCTGCCCGCCCTCAAGGCCTCCAGCCCCACTGGGAGAGTCTCAGCAGAGAACAGTTTGGAGTAAAGATGCAAGTCCCCCCGGCCCTGATGAGAAACGCAGTTTCTCGTGGCAGTGTTGTTGGGGACATAGAGTCAGATTTAAGTGGGGCTGATGGGGGGGCGTTATTTTCCTTGGGCCAGAACGAGGGGCTCTGAAACCCCCTGGGGGCCTGTGCTGGGGAAGGGGCGCCCACTTACCCCTCCCCACAGCCCGTTCCCTCTGCCTCCCTGGCTCCATACTCTGCGGTCTGTGGGCCCCGGGGTGGCCATGGGGCGGCCAGCAATGGGAGCCCCATTTCACTTGTTTTGAGGGTGCCTCTGCAGAGCTGCTTGTGGGCAGGGCCCAGGGCTGCCCCACAACCCCCTGCTCCCCAGCTCACCACTCCCTCACCCTCGTTCCCATTTGCTTGTTCCGTGGTAGGCCTGCACCCCTTTACCACCCTGCTCCTCAGGCACCCCAGGTGTAGGGGGAAGTGACGGACACAGGGGTTGGGGGCTGGGCTGGAGCAGGGCCGGGGCCCCCATCCCCCCAGACCCCTCCCAGGCCTCACCCTCCTGCAGTGCCAAGGCGATGGGCCTTTGCACGAAGTCGGGCGTGCTGCAGCCTTTGGGCACCTCCTCCACCAGCTGCCAGATGCTCACGCCAGGCGTGGAGGACTTCTTGAGGGATTTCCCTGGAGGAGGCGGTGGGTAGGGAGGTGGGCCTCAGCTTAGACCTGTCGCCGGAGGGCCCCTGCCCCACATGGTTGGGCAGGGCTGGCACCTCAGCTCCTCCAGGGAGAAGGGCTTTGGGGCCTTCCAGCATGTGTGGTGGTGGTCTTCCCATGTGTGAGTGCCGCCCCTGGGAAGTGGCCACAGGTGCCCTGGGGAGACCCCGGGAGAGTCCCAGGAAAGGGGGGTGGGGAAGGGAGAGTGGGAAAGGGCTCCTGGTGGGAATCAGGGCCCGCAGCGGGGCGGGGTGGGGGGCGGCGCTCTGCACCCTGGATTCAAGAAAACAAGTTAAAACCCAAATCCGGAACTAACAAGGCACATGCTCTTTGCCCTGCCATCCGCCCTCCCCTGCTGGGCGCCATGCGGGTGAGCGGAGTGGAGGGGCTGCTTCTCCCACCTGCCATGGTTCCGGCTCCTCTTCGGCGCTCACTGATCTGAGAAAAGAAGGCGGAATCGCTTAGAAAAGTCCAGGCTGGTCTCCCCCGTCCCTCCCACACCCCGGCACCTCGGCTGTGGGGGAGCGCCTCTCACCCACTCGCTGGCCCAGCACGGCCCACCTCCCGGAGACCAGGGAGGGTAGGGCGCTGCCCACTTGGAATCTCATCCAGGGAAAGGAGACCGCGGATGAGCTACAAGCTGTGCTGGAGGCCTGGCCTGTTGGTGGGGCCCCAGGCCCAGAGGATGCTCGGAGGGTGGGACACAGCCATCCCGAAGTCAGGAAAGCAAGCTCCAGACCTCAGGGCCTCCCAGCTGTTCCCGGCCTGGCCCCTTGACTAGGGATGAGAGCTCTCCAGCGGGCCCCTCCACCAGCCCCGAGAGTCTCGAGCAGGGCAAGCAGCCCTCCAGCTCCCACCCCACCCAATCAGGAATCCAGATCGCCAGGCCTGCGGGCAAGGATCCCTGGGCTGCCCGTAAGGTCTTCTAGCCTGGGACATCCGGATCCCCATAAATCCATCCTCCCTCTGCAAAGCCAGTGAGATGTAACATCAGCTGGGCAGGAGTGCCTTCCAGACGCCCCCCACCACCAGCAGCATCCCTCCGACTGCCGTCCACTGAGGCTGACGGGGCGGGCCGCCAGGAGAGGGAAGGGGGCCTGGAGCTGGGCTGGGCTGCGAGCCGTGAGGAGAGCCATGAGTCGAGCGGGGAGGGGGTGCCTTGAAAGAATCCCCCAGCAGTCCCACCCCCGATGCGGCTGGCCCGTGGCCAAGGGTTCCATTTTGGAGATTCCATTTCCTGCCCAAAGAGCCCTCAATATAGAATCACATGACAGGGCACATTCCGTCCTCCAAGCGAGGAGCCTCCATTTCACAACTGCCCACCCACTGGCACCCCGGCCCCGAGGCGTCCCCCTCACAGCCTGGCCACCACCCTGGTGCGCTGGAATGCCGCAGTGCGCCAGCCGCGTTCTGGGGCGGTCACGGGCGCAGCCGCCGCTCTGCAGGGAGTCGCCAGGCGGGCGAGGGGGACGGAGGGGAACCCAGCTGGCCACGGCAGGGGGTGGGGGGGGGCCCCGTCCCACCCACGCCCAGGACCACCACCCCAAGCTTGCCCACCGCCTCCACCCCGGCACAGTGAGCGCGGACGTCTTAGTCAGCATCTCCAACTGTGTCTCCATCACCCTCGAGCCACTCTCGGCTACTCACTTGGCCGTTTGTCACATGCCAAGAAGCATAATCCTCCCGCGCCTGTCCCTCCAGCCTCCCACCTCCAGACCCCATCTGAGACGGAGAGCGGCCGAGCCCCTACGGGGACTCGGGGGGCCCACACTGGCCAGCTCGCCCTCCCGACCTTGGCCTCTTCAGGAGTAAGCCAGATCCGGGACAAGGTCAAAGGCGAAGGGCAAGAGATCCGTTTGGTGGGAGACCAGAGGGTCGTGGTCCTCATGGAGGGGAAGGGGCATTGGGGAGGAGACGCTCTGCTCCAAGCTTTCTCCCACTTTGGAGAAGAATTTTAACTCTCTGCACCAAACGGCAGCTTGAGTCCCTGCAAATGTCTCCCGGTCTCCCTGCCCAGGCCCTCAGCCCTCCGCCCTCACCCCACCAGCTTCATCCAGCCCTCCCTCTTCCTGCTGCCTCCAGCTTCTCAGTGTGTAGGAGTCAGGGCAGGGAGAGACACCCGGGGCTCTTCTCCCTGTTTGACCATGCTATTAATCAAGATATGGCGAGTTCCAGACCGGAGGTCCTTATTCTGGACAGCTGCTCAGAGTATTTAAGCTGGTTGGCGTTGCCAGCTGAGCAGCGCCGGGAGACTCCGAGCCTGGGACGGAACTGCCCCGACAGACTCGCCGCAGCTCTGTCTTCCAAGCGTCCCCAGCCATCGGAGGGGATGTAGTGCCTGGGGGGTCCTGGGTGGTCCTGGGTTCCCTGCCCCCTGCCTGCCCTTCCTGAGCAGAGAAGGGCGACGGGATCCCAGGCTCTCCTCTGGTGGGCAGCCAGGTGTGCAGGGCCCACTGACCTGGGTGCACAGCCGGCCTCTGGCCTCCCGGCCGCTTCCCGCCTCCCCGTGTCCAGCTGCTGCCGGAGGCTCTGAATGGACTGCCGGTGGCCGGTGGCGCCGGGACAGATGTAGGTCACGGCGGACTCCCGCTGCCTCCGCCCCTCCCACTCAGCCCGCCTCCCTCCTCCTCCTCCTCCAGCCAGGGCTTGGCAGGGGAGGGCCCCCCTGGGGTTCCCGCCCTCGCCTCCCCTCCCGGGAGGTCAGAGATGGAAGGGTCCTGTGACACTGTGGCCCATCCAACTCCTCGCAGAGCATTAAGCTCTCAACCAGATTGGCTCGGTCAAGTCCGCCCTCCACTGCCTCGTTTATATGATCCTCTTAGCGGGTGCCTTCTCATCATCCAGGGCCTTAATTTTTCCGCTAAGCTGACCCCTGGGGACCCTTGACACCATAAGTCATGCAGACACCCAAAGCCACTGCCCTCTTGGGACTCGCCGTCTGAAGTGGCGCCAAGCAGACCCAGCCTTGGGGAGCTGGTCCCAGCCCCCAACAGACCCGAGGGTGTAACCTCTAAGGGGGACGGGGCAGGGCGAGACTCCAGGAGTCTACGGCCAGGAGACCTCCTAGGAGGTGGTGAGCTTCCTGAGATGGGAGAGGCGGCCCCGTCCCTGGCCGGGCCGGGGCCCGAAGCAGGCAGGGCAGATAGCTGGGTGTTAGGACGTGTGGATGGAAGGTGAATCAGGGTGGGGGGCTGGTAACAGGTTTCCTTTGTGTGGGGGGAGGGTAGGCGGGCCCAGAAGGAGCCGGGGCACAGGGCCACCCCGTCTGTTTGGGGGCAACCCCCCGCTTGCTCCTTGAGGACAGGGAACTGGTTTGTCGCCTCCAGTAAGGGCCGAGGCTCCTCTCGGGGGAGGGCACAGTGTTACACACTCCCCTATGTGTAACAGACACACTGTGGAGCCGCGGCTCACTTGCGTGTGCACTGCTGGGGCAGGTGCTTGGCCTCTCACACTTGGGCTGTGTGCGTGTGCGTGTGTACATACACACGGGCTGTATGTTCCCTACGTTCCGAACTCTGGGTATCAGAAGTTGGTGCTTTATTTATTCAACAAATAGGTGTTGAACGCCCCACCCACCCTGGGGCCCTGGGTCAGTGCTGTGGTCAGCTCTGGGGGCACACAGGTGAGGGGGGACTGCTGCTCCCCCTGTGGGTCTGAAGGGCAGGCAGACGCTAGCTAGCCGGTGACAGAGTGCCCTGCCTGCTCCAGAGGGACCCAGAGCAGGCAGGGAGGCAGGTTTGGACAAGTGGGCTTCAGAGAACGTGGTGAGGCGTGACCTGTGTCTGGGGGCACGGGCTCCATCTGCAGTTCTCAAGCCTGCTCTGCGGCAGGGCAGACAAGGGGCTGGAGGCGGCCGGGAGTCAGAGGCAGGAGTCCCGCTCCCAGGAGGGGGTCCTGTCGCCCCAAGTGCTCTGCCTCGTGGGGACCCTGCGGCCCTTCTTCAGGGGCTCCCGGACGGCAGTGCTGCGTCATCTGGGCTAGTGCGGGTAGCTCGTAGTCTCCCCAGAGCCCGAGGTGGCCCCCAGGCCTGCTCAGACGTGAGGTCCGCTCTGCACTGGCCACGGCTGGGATGTCAGGACTCCGATGAGACTGGCCCACGGCTCTCACGGGTCCTCTGCCCTCTGTCCGCGTCCTGTGTCCTCTGTCAAAGGAACGTGATGTGCAGCCAAGTCGGCCACGTACACCATGAAGGTGAGACTTCCCTGCATCACCCGTCCCGGGCCAGGCACTGGCGTGGGCCTCTGTAACAACAGAGAGTGAGTAAAGGGTGCAAAAGGGGTCTCCCACCCCTAGCTCAGCCCCTCCAAGGTATTCACTGGCTACCACTGAAGCGATGTCGGGTGTTCTGACTACAGGACCTTTCCTAGAGAGCCAGGGAAATCTTACAGCCTTCCCCGTGTGTAGCTTTCTCGACCCTCCTGAGGGATGGAGGCGCAAGCCCCTGGGGCCCTTGATCAGTGGAAGGCTCCCCCCACCCCGAAGTGTTGTGGGTGGGGGCTGTGTTGTTCTCTCCCCCTCGATGACTTTGGGTAAAGACAGTCCAGCTTACTGTTGCTGTTGTATCCCCACGAGACGACGAGCTCAGGCCCACATGGGACCCTTCTTGCACCCAATGACTTGGGGCAAGTGGGATGATCTCCAGAACCTTCTAGAGTCCTATGACCTGCTGCCCAAGTGGGTTCCCGGGGCAAGGCCCATGGATTTGGAGGCCGGATGACTTCCTCTGACGTGGGGGAGCACTTGAACTCAGAGGCCAGGGCCTCTGTGCGGGTTGGGTCAGGACCACCTCTCTGCTGGCCTGGGGTGCAGGCGAATGTGCTGGGTAGGGTTGTGATTGAAGAGCTGTACACACGTGCCCGCCTACACACATCACAGTGACGCCAAAAGACGGGACCCCCCAGAAAGGAAAAGGCCGCACACGGCCCTGCGGAGATGGCCGCGGGATCTGGGCTGAGGATGACCCGGGGCTCCCCCCCACCGCTCCCTCCTCCGGGAAGCACAGCTGAGAGCTCGAGGGTGCAGACACCCCTGCCCCCGCCCCCTCCAGCCCCCAGCGGCTGTCCGGACCCGTCCGTCCGTACCCACCCCCCGCACACAGCTGTCTGTCCGCCCGCCCCCCACCCCAGCTCCAGCCCGGTCAGGCTCAGTTCAGGCTTTCTCACCTCCTGCTGGTGACGAACCCCTGTGGCCTCCCAGGAATGAAGCCCTTGGCTTGGGGACAATTTCATGCTTGAAAGCCAGCTTTCAGCATTGGAGCCATGAGCCCGGGCCCACGCTCTGCTGAGAAAGGGCCTACAGACCCAAGGGCGCAGGCAGGCAGAGCCCCCGCCCTGGCTTCCGGGAGGGCTGGGCCTCAGCGTGCCCCGTCTCCCGGGGCAGGTGGGGCCTCCCAGGGCTCAGGGCCGGACAGAACCTTCCAGAGCCTCCAGCAGCAACAAGACAAGCTTCCTTCTGGTGGGACACTCTTGAGTCTTTGATAACTCCGTCTGCACTGTCTTTCTTTACATGAACAAGGCCGATGTATAATAGCTACTCTGAGACTCTCCAGGGTCCGACATTTGCTCCGTCATGCAACGCTCTCCACAACGAGCCAGGGTCCCCAGAGCCGTCACTGTCATGTTTGCTGGGTTCCTTGCGTTTTCCATCCCTGCCGCTCGCTTGTTTCACAGCTGGAGATGGTCTCTTAATGCCCGTCCTCCGTCCCCCACCCACACCCCTGTCACCCCGTCTGCTCTCCGTGTCTCCTGAGGCTCCAACCTGACTCATCCCTGTTCAGAGACACACTGAGATGCGGGCGAGGGCGACCCGCCTCGAGGCAGCCTGTGAACCGGCCGGGTGGCCTCCAATATCTGGGGAGGGCAAGTCTCCGAAGACCAGCCCAGACAGCGGCTCCGTGGAGGCCGCCCTCGGGTCAGCAGCGGGAGAGTGGCCGGCTCCCGCTCACAGACGCATGCCTGCTCCACACACGAGCCTGCGTGCCGCCCAACTAGTCACGGGGCTGACCGTGCCCCCAGCCGCTGCCGGACACTCACCCCAGAGCGGCGTCTGCCCTCATGACAGCCCCGGAGGTGGACACACCGCGGTGGTTCATGGAGAGGGAAGCCAGCCGAGAGCTGTCCCCTCGGGCCGCGGCTCGTGAGTGATCCAGGCTGGGGCAGCTGATCCCATTGCCACTCAGCCTTCTCACCCTGACGTTCTGACTTTTAAAAATTAGATAGAAGTCGACATTTTCAAAAATAAAAGAATAGTAGTAATAAAAAAAAGTGGACATTTTCAGCCTCCACGCTGTATTCTTTGCTTGCGAACCATATTGTGAGAGGCATACCAGGGCCTCTCAGAGGTTGAGAAGGGCCCAGCTGTTTGCAATTTTTGAGCCTTCTGGTATTTTTTTCAAGGAGGAAATGATAAAACAGGGCTACAACGTGAGTGGTGACCTGAAGCGGCAGCGGCGCTGTTTGTTAGTCAGCTGTGTGCTCCGTTGCCCTGTCGCGTCTGACTCTTTGTGACGCCGCGGGCTCCTCTGTGGGGTTTTCCCAGCAAGAATACTGGAGTCGGTTGCCATTTCCTCCTCCAGGGGATCTTCCTCACTCAGGAATCGAACTTGTGTCTTCTGTGTCTCCTGCCTTGCAGGCAGGTTCTTTACCACTGAACCAACAGGGAAGCCCCATTAATTAGCTATACCCCAAAACAAACTTAAAAAATGTATATAAAATGTGAGTAGCATATTTTAAATATTCGCATTTAAGCGCTCAACACCTGTAGGCCAGAGACACACATGCCAGACACGGTCACGGCTCCAGCCACCAATGACGGCTGGCAATGGACGGCTGACCCCTGGTGACCCACCAGCAGTGCGAAGTGGGTGTGAACCCCATCTGTGCACGAAGATGGGAACTGTGTCCTCGTCTTTCGCTCCCATCTGTGTTTTCTCTGACCACGTGGATGGATGACCCACTGGAGATCCTGGGGGCCCTGCCCCGGGAGCCCTGGAGGCAGCCCAGCTCAGTCTCCTGACTTAGATGCTGGGGCCCCTTGGTGCCCCCAGCCATGTAGAAGCCTGTTTGCCCCGAATCTGAGCTCCCGGAGGTGGCCGAGCTTCCTCCACCGACATCCTCCCCCACTCCCGACCTGCATGCTTGTCCGCTCCAGCTCGGGCACGCCCGCCTCTCGACCCCGGTGTCCACCCTCCCTCCTGTCCGCAGGACGACCCGCCCACCTTCCCGTGACCCCCACACAGAGCGTCCGGCCCCTGAGACCCCATAGACTCGCCTGCGCTAGTATCTCAGGCCTGTATCCCTCCGAGCCAGGGGTCCCCCGGGGGCCCGTGATGCCTGCCTCCACCCTGTACCCAGGACGGTTTCTCCCGCACCCACAGCTCCCGGGCTGGCTGGTGGTCAGAAGTGTCTCTATGCTGTGCCCTCCTCACCCCGCAAGGACGCGTCCCCTCTGGGCAAAGGAGAGTTCCGCCTGTCCTGGGGGAGCCTCTGGACTGGAAGAGCCTTCCCCAGCAGGCCCACCCCCGCCGGCAGTCATAGTGATTTCTGCACCTGCCAGGAAGCAGCTATTTGTTTTGGAGTGGGTGAGGAGCCGCAAGAGGTTGCCAGGCAGAGAAGTGACAGGGCTGTGTTTTAGGAAGAACTCTTGGGTGTCAAGTGTTGGCTAAATTGAGTGGAGAAATGCTGAAGTCAGGACCCGTCTCCCCAGTAGACTGGCACTCCCAGGGGAGGAGCTGTATCTCCCATATCAGCCTGGGGCTTCCAAGGGCAGGGACGGGGACCCCCACCCCATGCCTAAGCCCGAGATACCCCCAGGGAGAACTCGATGATGCGGGCTGCCTGACCTGAGGGAAAGTGAGGCCCAGTGGGGCCATGGCTGCCCCCAGACCCCCAAGCCCCCTGCCCAGCTGGGCCCAGGACCCCAGGGGGGACAGTCTGAGGCCGCCCCGCCTCCGGTCCCAAGGGCAGCAGGGTTCCCTCTCAGGATCGGCTGTGCTCCGTCTGGCACCAGCTCCCTGAATTCCCAGCAGCCCGGCCTCACGCAGCTGGTGCTAAAGATCAGGCTGAAACCCCATCCCCGACCGGCGGCATGGCCTGGGAGTGCCGTGCTGAAGCAGGACGCTGTGGGCAGGGTCCAGCCCAGGGCTGGGCAAGGAGCTGGGCTGCGACCAGCTGGGCACTCAGGTCCCCGGGGGCCCAGCCGTGCAGGAGACATGGTTGTCAGCGCTCCGCTGAGAGACCGATAGACGGGCCGCTCCCAGGGGCTTGGAGCGGAGACCGCCTGCCCTGGGATGGGGGCAGACTCCCTTTCCTCCTCAGAGAGCTCCTGTCCAACCTGGAGACGTCAGGCCACAGCAAACGGCGGTGCTGGCAGCCATAGAAGGAATGGGGCCCGCAGGTTCTGGGCCTCCGCAGCGGGCGGCTGAGTGGCCTGGGCGCTGTGGTGTCACTAGTCCCCTCACCTGCCTTTCCGGCCACCCGGGGCGGTGGGCAGGGCCCCGGCCCTGCAGCCTCTGACCACCTCCCACTCTGACTCTCCAAGGCCAGGTCGCGGGCCACTGCGCTGACCGATACCTGGGTTTACTGGCCCTCTCCGCAGTTTGCAGTGTGACCCCCAGCCCACTGGGAGAGATCATCTTCTTTCCTAGGTTGAGAGTATCCTTGGCCCTCACTGGTTGAGGGAATGACCACCACCCAGCCCTACCCAGAGGGTATTCGGGGTGCAGATACTTCTAGTCACCACTTCTTGGTTTCAGGTGGGCACATGGGGACCGCCTGGAAGGATGATGCCTGGAAGGCAAGGAAGCAGGAGCCTCATCTGTGCTCTGTGAAGGAAAGCTGGGGGGACGGGACCAGTGAGCCGCCGCATGGAGCGGGACCGCTGGGGATTGCACAGCTGCTTCAGCAGCAGCTCTTAGAAGAGCGCTTGGTCACAGCCTCAGAGTAGGGGCCTGGAGGTCGAGGGGCAGAGTGTAGGATTAGTCGAGGGACCTTCCTTCCTCCACCCTCGCCGCATCGTCCCCAAGCCATCCACTCCCCTGATTCTGCGTGGAGAGGAAAGTGAAGTGAAAGTGAACGTCGCTCAGTCGTGGCCCACGGTTAGCGACCCCACAGACAGTAGGCCGCAGGGCTCCTCTGTCCATGGGATTCTCCAGGCCAGAATACTGGAGTGGGTAGCCATCCGCTTCACCAGCGGATCTTCCCAACCCAGGAATTGAACTGGGGTCTCCTGCGTTGCAGGCGGACTCTTTACGAGCTGAGCTACCAGGGCACCCTGGGTGGAGAGGGAGGGTTGGTTATCATCCGAAGACACAAAGGGAACCATAGTCAGCAGGCAAAACCAGTTTCCCTTTATTGATCGGGGGCTCAGCTCCCCAACCCGAATCACACATGCAAACTGTTGGAACTCCAGCAAAGAGCTAAATATTCTCGAACACAAATACAGAGCAGCAGCAGGAAGTAACCACCGAGGACAGGAGGACACAGGTCACTACGTAAGGATGAGAACCCACTTTGCGAGGGCTGTCCAGCGAGACACAGGCGCGGTCTGCAGGTGCTGGGTGAGCCAGTCTGAGAGGTCTCCGTGCCTTACACGCAAGTCACCTCCCTGACCTCCCCCCGATGTTTTCATTGCCATCGGTCCCCAAGCAGTTAACTTCTCAAACCTGGCTCCAAATAAATGCTTGATTTCTTTTCCAAAGCCTACAGTTCAAGACCCCTGGAGGTGTGCGCTGCTGTCAGAACCCAGCTGACGATGGAAGGGTCAGGAGGACGTGACGTCCTTGACCAAATGGTTGCCGAGGGCCCTGACCTCACGCCAGGGGCCTCCTGGGCTCTTGCAGGCTTGGGCACCGGGGAGCCTACAGCTTTCCTGCCGGGGGTTCCTGTCACCACAAGACCCTGGGGCTGGGGAGCCCTGACGACTCAGCCACACAGCTGGGAAGGCAGCCAGGGGGACACGCCTCTTTGCCTCTCAAAACAGGGGTTTCTCCATTTATGAAATGAGAGACCCAGGTCTGCTCGCCCACAAGCCTCTCCAATCCCCCCTACAGAGCTTCCTCTTAGGCACCAGAAAAGACAGGAAAAGAAAGAAAGCGAGAAAGGAGAGAGAGAGAGAGAGAGAGAGAATCCTTGCCCCCCCTCCCCCCCCTTAACTAAAGAGAATTCCAGCATAGCAATCATCAGGGGCCAGTCACGGCAGAAGGTGACTGAGCCTTTGGTTTGCTGGCTCAGTGACACTTTGGTGCTGCTCCTTCCAAATGCCCAGCCAGCACCCACAAGTGATTTCAGGGCCCAGAGGTGTACTTTCCCCTTGGTCCCCACTTCCCTCTTCCTAGAGCCCTCATGCCTCCCACTGTCCTTGCAGAGAATTCTGGAGAATGCCCCCAGCCCACCCCTGGGCTCCCCACTGACCATATCCGGGGAGGGGGCACCTGTCAGCCTAGGTCGTTGGATGCCTGCCCCTGGGAGATTGACAGCGGCTGGCTGGGTCTCACTAATGCCCACGGCGGAAAAGGAATTTACTGTCTGGTGACGGGTTTGTGCTCCTGGAGGCATGCTTGATGGGGCCCCAGTGTGCTGGCTCCAGGAACAGGGAGCCTGACCCCCTGAGGCCCAGTCATGTCCCAGCCTGGTGTCCATCCTAGAGGAAGTGGCCCTGGGCCCATCTCCGTGCAGGAGAAAGCACGTGTGTGGCTCTCTTGTATGGGCGTGATCTGACCCATGCAGGCGGGATATGGTGTCCGGAGCTTGGGGCTCCCTCAGGGCCCTGGTGGGCTTTCCTCTGCTCCCCGGCGATGGTTCCGCTGATGATACAGCGAAGACCAGCGTCCTCTGAGACTGGCCCAGACTTACCTCTCTGCAGAGGCTGGGGACAGGTGTGGGCTCAGGCCTCCTGGGGGCCAGAAGGCTTTATTTACAAAAATTATGGGGATGAAAAAACTGCTCTTACGTGGTGGGCAGCATGAGCATTTAAAGGAAGAAAATTGTCATCTCCTGGCTGACTTTCTGAGATCGGTTAAAAATGATCCCAGGCTAAAAAGACCAAGCCCACAAGTTGGGCTGTTGTGTTTGTTCAGTTGCTAACTCGTGTCTGACTCTTTGCAACCCCATGGAGTGCAGCAAACCAGGCTTCCCTGTCCTTCACTATCTCCTGGAGTATGCTCAAACTCATGTCCATCGAGTCAGTGATGCCTTCCAACCATCTCATCCTCTGTTGCTCTCTTCTCCTCCTGCCTTCCCTGTTTCCCAGCATCAGGGTCTTTACCAATGAGTTGGCTCTTCCCATCAGGTGGCCAAAGTATTGGAGCTTCAGCTTCAGCATCAGTCCTTCCAGTGAGTATTTAGGATTGATTTCCTTTAGGATTGACTGATTGCTTGATCTCCTAGTTGTCCAAGGGACTCTGAAGAGTCTTCTCCAGCACCACAATTCCGAAGCATCAGTTCTCTGACATTCAGCCTTCTTTATGGCCCAATAAGCTGGGCAGAGATAAAATCCAGGGGAATTTGGTGGTGAACAGCCAATGACCTTATTACCTGGTCAAAACTAGGGACGTTTGTGATCTTCTAGAAGTGATGAGGTCTGCGCCAGGATTTAATTCTATGGATAATGCTGATATAATTTCCTAGTCACATAAGCATGGCCTGGTCTCAAACTTATTTATTTGTTTATAGGTTGCATAGCAGGTGGGACTTAGTTCCCCAACTAGGGACTGAGTCCGGGTCCGCAGCAGCGAGACCGCGAGTCCTACCCACTGGGCTGCCCAGGGATTCTTTAACAGCATTGAACATCTGTTTTCTCATCGGTAAAAGAGGATGGTACTGTTCTCAGCGGAAAGGGTGTGAACTCTTGAATCAGATGGACTCGGGTTTAAATACCACTTTTACAACCTGGAGGCTGTGAGCCTGGAGTGGCTGGGACAGAGGGAAGCAGAGGGAATTTTGTCAGCCAGGCAGAGGGTCATCAATCACTAGGGCCACGGGCCGTGGTGACGAGTGGCCTCGTACTCTGGACAAGACGGCGAGCCGCTGTGGTGTCCTGAGTGCAGGCATCATGAGAGCTGACGTGAGCTGGCGTTTTTTTAATATTCATTTATTTGGCTGTGCTGGGTCTTCGTTACTGTGGGCGTGCTTTCGCTAGCTGTGGCGAGCGGGGGCTCCTCTCCAGTTGCGGCGGGCAGGCTTCTTGACGCAGCGGCATCTCTTGCTGCCAAGCACGGGCTCTGGGCACGTGGGTTCTGTAGCCGGGGTGCATAGGTTTAGTTGCCCCACAGCGTGAGGAACCTTCCCAGACCAGGGACCGAATTCATGTCCCCTGCGTTGGCAGGCGGATTCTTAATCCCTGGACCACCATGGAAGTCCCTGACGTGCGTTTCGAAAGGACCCCTCTGGCTGCTGGGCAGAAAACAGACGAAAGGGAAATAAGAGTGCGTGCAGGGGAGCAGATGGGCTTCCCGGGGGCTCGTGGTACAGAAGCCCCTGCCAGTGCAGGAGACGCAAGAGGTGCGGGTGCGATCCCTGGGTCGGGAAACTGGGAGGAGGAAGTAGCCACCACTCCAGAGTCCTTGCCTGGGAAACCCCATGGACAAGAGGTCCGTGGGGTCACGAGAGTCGGAGGTGACTGAGCACGTGGGCATGCGCTGCCGGCGGCGGAGATGAGCGGCCCGCAGTCGTTCGGAGAGAGGGGGGTGCCCCGGGACCGCGGGGGTGGAGACCTGGTCAGGCTCTAGAAGCACCTGCAGGCAGGATGACGATGGTCTGGCTGGACCGTCACAGTCCACCCTTGAGTGCCGGGGGGTGTCTGTCCCTCTGGACTGAGCTCCCGGGCAGAAGTGTGAGCCGCTGTCATCCATCGATGGAGCCCAGCTTGGCCGTACTTGGTGGAGGACGCTGAACCGCGGCAGACCCTGACCCCATGCCCTCCTGCCCGCCTCACCACCCGCCCCAGCTGTTCTGACTCCAAGGCCAGAGGACCGAGGGTGGGGCGGGCCCTGGAGGAGATGTGCTGAGGTGAGTGGCAGGGAGGGCGGGGGCAGGAAACCCCGAGGCTGAAAGAGGAGCGCGAGGAGAGGGCCCGCAGGGAGAGGGAAACAGGCCTCTGCGAAGACAACTGGGAAGGGCTCTGCCGCGGTTCAGGGGTTAGGCGTCTGCGCTCCCACTGCAGGAGTCACAGGTTCAATCCCTGGTCAGGGATTAAGATCCCACGTGCTGTGTGGTGCAGTGCAGCCAAAAAAAGGGGAAAGGAGAAAGAAGGAGACAAGATGTTCATGGCTGGTGTGGGCTCTAGTGCAGCCCAGCAGCCACATGGTTCAGGGGAACGCGGTGGGCAGAGGGGCGCGTGCACGCCGGCGCAGGAACCGCCCGTGCACCCCGCCGGGCCCAAGGACGCACACACACCTTGGCACCAGGCCACTTAGCCTTCAGGTGGAGGGCCCTGCCTGGGTCCGATCTGCAGAGAAGACTCTCGCACTGGCCAGCAAACCTCCAAGGGCTTTGGCCCTGCCCACCCGGGCCCCCCCCAACCCGCTGCCTTGAGCCCTGTTTGGGTGTCCCTTTCCTTCTGTCAAGCACCGCTCTTCAAAGCCTGCGAAGGCCCTCCTCTGCCGGATCCTTCCCCCTCCATTCCCCTTCACCCACACTGCCCCGCCCTCCTGCTCCAGCTGGTGCCGTTCCAGCATTGCACACATGCCAGGCTGCCCGCCTGCATCCTGTCCTCTCTGTCCTCTGCGACCCCAAGGAGCGGTGGCGCCACCGTCTCCGTCTGGCTGTGCCCACCACCCCATCCTGGGTGCCACCCGGGAGTTACTCAGCCTTGGGAGCCCCGCCAGGAGACAGGAGCCTTCAGGCAGAAACCTGAGCGGAAGCAGCCGATCACGTGTTCACAGACGACCACGGAGACGGGAGGGTCAGGCCTGGAGGGTGGGATGGCGGCCGTGGCTGGTCCAGGGCTGCCGGGGAGCCAGGCCCGGCGTCCTTCCCGCGCAATCTACGGGCTGTGCCCTTGACGGCTGGAGAAGGTTTAACGGGTCTTAGCGCTGGTGTTTAATGAGCTGGCCAGGCTGTTAATTGCTTTGTCAGCTTTTCTGCCAGGGCCACTCTCTGGTGAGGACAGGAGGCGACAGGCTGCAGAGTGGCCTGGAGTTGTGAGGGCAGGTGTCCGTGGGGCCGGGAAGGCCCTGAGGGCAGTCAGGCTCCTGCCTCCAGGGTCCCCGAGGCAGGAGCAGAGCAGAGGCCAGCAGGAGGAGAGATGATGTCTTTGAGCTCTATTTTTACCGTTTTGCTCATCACCCAGGCCTGGCTGAGTTGGCAGGCAGGCTCATCCCACTTGCAGTCTGCCCCCTACCCCCAACCCCCAAGAGCTCCTCAGAGGTCATCCTATCAAAGGCCCAGCCCCTGAAATCAAAGGAGGCAGCCACTCCCCAGTCACAGGCCAGTGTGGCCCTGGGGCTGTGACAGCGGCGTGTAGCCTGGCCCCAGCAGCGAGCCACAGACATCATCAGGGGAGGAGAGATGGGCATGGGGGAGGGAAGCCTTGAGAACAGGCGGCCCCTCTCTCCTTCTGTTAGTGGAAGCACACTGACTGAAGCCGCCCACCCTGGCCAGGCACCGTGGTAACCATTCACATGAGCTGGTTTACGGCAGGAGGTCCTGGTAAGGAACACGGAACTAAAAAGCCTCCGCCAACCGGAAGAACTTAGGAAAGGTCAAAACGAGACACCACATGTCCGCTCACCTCCCAGAATCCTTCTCGCTGGCATCCATCTTGGCTGCACCACCAGGAAGGACTCTGAGTCAGAATGATGGGCTACAGACCACCCAGAAACTAATCCCATCACGATGAAACCCGAGACAGCGAGCCACATGGCAGAGCTGGTGTCCTGGATTCCCTTACCCTACTGCTCTCTGCCTGGGTGCCCTTCCCAATAGAATCTCTTGGCTTGTCAGCAGACGTGTCTCCTTGGACAATTCATTTCTGAGGGTTAGACAAGAGCCCAGTTTCAGGCCCTGGAAGGGGTCCTCCTTCCTGCAACACTTCCCCCTCCCCACACCTCCTGTCTGCCCTTCCCGCCACCATGGGGAGCCAGGCAGCCTCTCTGGACCTCAGCCCTGGAGGGTGGTCCTGGGCTGGCATGGAGCAGCACCACCCCTGCAGGGACCACGATGGGGCAGGGGGCCAAGGGACACAGCAGGAGCTGGACAGGGGACAGGGAGGGTGCGCTGCGATTTCAGTTCAAATTTCCATGGCCTTCTGACCTGATGTTCTTCAACTTGCCTCCCAGGCTACCCAACCCTACAGAGCCCATGTCCGCCCCTCCTGTCCACTGGTGACACAGGTTAGCCTGATGCTGATTCTCTGGGAGACAGCTACTGTGCCCAGTGGGGTACTTCCAGTGCCTCTGGACTGTAAGCCTGGCCTTTGTGCCCCAGCCGGAAGGTGGGGGCTGGAGGTAACCAGCAACAATGCAAAATCCTGATCCCAGATACAACCAGAGTTGCTAAGAACAGGTGAGCTCAGAAACCCCCCCTTGAACAAGAAGACTCCTCCAACCACTCAGAGGTAATGTTCACTCTCCAGAGGGTTACTTCACAGGCACAGATGCCAAGTCTGACTCCATGCTGGATCTGTTTCTGTGACTTTCAGTTCAGTTCCATTGCTCAGTGTGTCCGACTCTGCGACCCCATGGACTGCACATGCCAGGCTTCCCTGTCCATCACCAACTCCTGGAGCTTGCTCAAACTCATGTCTATCGAGTCAGTGATACCATCCAACTATCTCATCCTCTGTCATCCTCTTCTTCTGCCTTCAATCTTTCCCAGCATCAGGGTCTTTTCCAATGAGTCAGGTTTCTTGCTTGAGGTGGCCAAAGTATTGGAGTTTCAGCTTCAGCATCAGTCCTTCCAATGAATACTCAGGACTGATTTCCTTTAGGATGGACTGGTTGGATCTCCTTGCAGTCCAAGGGACTCTCAAGAGTCTTCTCCAATACCACAGTTCAAAAGCATCAGCTTCCTTTATGGTCCAACTCTAACATCCATACATGACTACTGGAAAAGCCAAAGCTTTGAGTAGATGGACCTTTGTTGGCGAAGGAATGTCTCTGCTTTTTAATACACTGTCTAGGTTCGTCGTAGCTTTTCTTCCAAGGAGTAAGCATCTTTTAATTTCACGGCCACAGTCACCATCTGCAGTGATTTTGGAGCCCAAGAAAATAAAGTCTGTCACTGTTTCCATTGTTTTCCCATCTATTTGCCATGAAGTGATGGGACCAGATGCCATCATCTTCATTTTTTTTAATGTTGAGCTTTGGTCAATGATGTGTTGGCATGTATTACCTGAGTTTATGGTGATGTGTAATGTTGAGCTTTAAGCCAACTTTTTCACTCTCCTCCTTCACTTTCATCAAGAGTCTCTTTAGTTCTTCTTCACTTTCTGCCGTAAGAGTGGTGTCATCTGCGTATTTGAGGTCTTGATTCCAGTTTGTTTTCTTGATTCCAGCTTGTGCTTCATCCAGCCCAGGTTATCACACGATGTACTCTGCACATAAAGTTAAATAAGCATTTAAGTTAAAATCTGTGGCTTTAACCTTTGTTTTTCATTGCTTTTGTTATTATAATAATATATAATGACCTGCCTGGGGAGCCCTGCCCCTCTGCTGAGAGATTAACACACCCCCTTTCTGATGTTGGCCATTCCTGGAGATACTTGCAAGATAATGGTCTTCCTTTCCTCGCCTCCTCCCCTTCTCTGTCCTATAAAAGAAACTGGCATCCAAACCCCAACAAGGTGGTTGATCTGAGACATCACTCAGCCGTCTTCTCAGCCAGATCCCTTTCTGAATAAAGTCATATTCCTTGCCTCAGCACCTCATCTCTGCTGATTGGCCTGTCATGGCGAAAGCAGTTGGAGCTTGGACTTGGTAACAGTACCACAAACATACCACAACACCCCACAGATACACACCATGAAAACAATGTAGTCACACACACCACAAACACACACCATGAACACACAGCACGAACACGCCACAAACACACACCACGAACACACCACAAACACACACCATGAACACACCACAAACACACACCACAAACACACCACAAACACATACCACGAACACACCACAAACACACACCACGAACACACCACAAACACACACCACGAACACACCACAAACACACACCACAAACACACACCACGAACACACCACAAACACACACCACGAACACACCACAAACACACACCACGAACACACACCATGAACACACAGCACGAACATGCCACAAACACACACCACGAACACACCACAAACACACACCACAAACACACCACAAACATACCACAACACCCCACAGATACACACCATGAAAACACTGTAGCCACACACACCACGAACACACACCACGAACATACCACAAACACACCACGAACACAGCAACTTCCTGCTTATGAAGGTGTCAACTTCAACTGGCACTTGCTAAGAGCATTTGCCAGTGACTGAACAACAACAACAGCGTCTGCCATCTGCCTCTGTGGAGACTGAACACCGCTTTGCTGCAGCTGTTGACCTCAAGACCCCTGAAGGAGTTCAGGGTGGAGTGAGGCACTCTGTGCTCCAGGGAATCTGGTGGGACAGGTCTCTACATAGTCAGATATTTTCAGGAACTGATTTCAGGATCCCAACCCTTGTATCTCCTCACACCTAGAAAATCACTAAATCCCTTCATGGTGACATCAGCGCCACATGACTAGCAGAAAACCTTTTGTGAAGTAAGAGCTTGACTGCGCTGAGCACCCCCTTTACCATAGTCGTATCTACTGACCTTCCCGACTGCCTCTCCAGGGCAGCCTCTCAGAGGTGGCCGAGGTACTGTCTCCCAGGCTGCAGACCTCATTCTGCCCCAAATAAAACTTCACTCAGCTCCCAAGTTGTGCATCTCTTTTAGCTGACAAAGGGGAACTAAGTGACAGGGCACAGAGGGAGGCAGGAAGTCTCCTTTCAGCAAAGCTGAGGAAAGCATCCCCTAACCCCTGCCCTCCCCAGGTGAAAGCCACTGAGAGAAAGTGATGGCCTCTGTCCAGACAACCCGGGCGTGTGTTCAGTCCACGGAATTGAGCTGAAATGGAAAGACTGTCTCTATCACCACAGAAAGGACTGTGAACAGAGAAGGTGGGCGTCCCTGGAGAGAGACCTGGGTGGAGCCTTCTTGACAGAAGAGAAGCCATTTTTGGCCTGAACCACTTTGTGATCTGAGCCTGGACACAGTGCTTGTCCTTGAACAGGTCTTAGAAACCAACAATCTCAAGGGAACAAATGAACAACTGTTACCGGGCAAGAGCTATAACAGCAGCAATGATGAGACATCAGTCGTGAAGACTCCAGTTCTGAGTCAATGGTGAAGATCAGCTTGAATCTTGGCCCCTGGATAGACAGGGACACACGGGCGGAGGACGCTGACTTTTTCTGACCCTACGACTTCAATCAGCTAAAGGCTGGACTCTGTGGACCTCTGCCCAATCATGTGCTGACTTCTCCCCTGCTCAAGCCCCTTCATGAACATGCCTGTGCCCTTAGCTTAAAAACCCCTGAGTCCTGCTGCTGAGGGGACACCACTTGGGAAATATCCCAGTTTTCTCCTTACTTGTTACAGAGAAATAATAATAATAACGCTTCCTTCTGATCTCTGGCTTGGTTGTGTCTTCTGGCTCAACACTCACCAAGAGGCAAACCCAATTTTGGGGGTAACTGTTTACCCCAGATTGGGGCTCAAACCCATATCCTGGGACTCAAACTCAGCCAAAACCCATGGTACTTGGTTTCAGGACATAATGAAGCTCAGGTTATTGATGTCTCATCGCAGAAAGAATTCAATGAGAGACAAAGTGATAGGTAAGAAGCACATTTATTCCGATTCAAAGAGAAGCACACTCCACAGACAGAGTGTGGGCCATGGCAGAGGGTGACTGCGGCCCCCAAATTTGATGAGGTTAGTTTTTATGGGCTGGGTAATTTCATACACTCATGGGTGGGAGGATTATTCCAACTACTTTTGGGAAGGCGTGGAGATTTCCAGGATTTGGGCCACCACCCACTCCTTGGTCTTTCAACAGTGCCTTAGAACTGTCATGGCACCTCTGGTTTGTCATTTCACTTGCTGACTGAGGATCAAGGTCTAGCCTTGTCTGCCAGATTGGTCCCATTTGATTCTGATGGGTTTATGTTGTATCCTTGGATTATGTCATTCTTTCAAAAGTTGTGCTCTGCCCCTTTCCCTCCTGTTACAACAGGACCTCTGTCCCCTCCAACTTCTTGCGCAGTTTAATGAGGGTCTGGCACACACATTTATTCCCACAGTAGCTATGGGAAATCTGTCTGAGACGCAGGTGAGATCCATGCATTCATTGCATCAGTATTTGTCCAGCAGCTGCTGTGTGCTGGGAGAGAGCTGGGGTCCTTCCTCCATGGTTTTCAGTCTGAGGATCCAGGAAAGTATGTGATTATGAAGCAGAAGGGAAGGGGGCTCAGCTTCTGAAAGAATGAAATAGCCCGAGGAAACGCCATAAACCAATTCGAACAAATGGGTCCAAGATGGCAGATGAGTCCACTCCCGCTGGACCTGGAGCCTCAGTGTGCGCTCACTGTGATACACGGCCACTAACTGACACACCCAGTCAGCATGGCTGTTCTGAGACTGACCGCCAACTACCAAACAATGGAAGTAAGTATGTGCTTAGTCACGTATGTCCGACTCATGTCACTCGTGTCCGACTCTTTGTGACCCCATGAACTGTAGTCTGCCAGGATCCTCTCTCCATGGGATTCTCCAAGCAAGAATACTGGAGTGAGTGGGTGGTGGTCCAATTCCTGGAAATCCCACCCTTTCCCCAAAATATCTGGAATAACCCTCCCACTATTAGTTTATGAAATTACTCAGCCCATAACACCAACCATACCAGATTTCGGAGCCTCTCTCAACTTCTCTGATGCCCCAAACCCTGTCTGTACAGTGTGTTTCTCTCTAAATAAGTCTACTTCTTACCTATCACTTTGTCTCTCACTGAATTCTTTCTCCCATGAGACAGCAAGAATCTGAGCTTCATGAAGTTCTGAGATCAGGCATGTGATCTCAGTTAAAAGTTCACAGGGTCAAGTCCCAGTGTGAGGTTCAGTTCAGTTCAGTCACTCAGTCATGTCTGACTCTTTGCGACCCAATGGACTGCAGCACACCAGGCCTCCCTGTCCTTCACCAACTCCCAGAGTCTACTCAAACTCATATCCATCGAGTCGGTGATGCCATCCAACAATCTCATCCTCTGTTGTCCCCTTCTTCTCCTACCCTCAATCTTCCCCAGCATCAGGGTCCTTTCCAATGAGTCAGTTCTTCGCATGAGGTAGCCAAAGTATTGGAGTTTCAGCTTTAATATCAGTTCTTCCAATGAACATTCAGGACTACTCTCCTTTAGGATGGACTGGTTTGATCTTCTTGTAGTCCAAGGGACTCTCCCTTGCCAACAAAGGTTCATCTAGTCAAGGATATGGTTTTCCCGGTAGTCATGTATGGATGTGAGAGTTGGACAGTGAAAAAGGCTGAGCGCCAAAGAATTGATGCTTTTGAACTGTGGTGTTGGAGACGGCTCTTGAGAGTCCCTTGGACTGCAAGGAGATCCAACCAGTCCATCCTAAAGGAGATCAGTCCTGGGTGTTCATTGGAAGGACTGATGTTGAAGCTGAAACTCCAATACTTACTTGGGCCACCTGATGCGAAGAGTTGACTCATTGGAAAAGACTTTGATGATGGGAAGGATTGGGGGAAGGAGGAGAAGGGGAAGACAGAGGATGAGATGGCTGGATGGCATCACTAACGCAATGGACATGGGTTTGGGTGGACTCCAGGAATTGGTGATGGACAGGGAGGCCTGGCGTGCTGCAATTCATGGGGTCGCAAAGAGTCGGACATGACTGAGCGACTGAACTGATACTGATACTGATATAGCTCAAAGCATCAATTCCTTGGTGCTCAGCTTTCTTTAGAGTCCAACTCTCACATCCATACATGACCACTGGGAAAACCACAGCCTTGACTAGATGGACCTTTGTTGGCAAAGTAATGTCTCTGCTTTTTAATATGCTGTCTAGGTTGGTCATAGCTTTTCTTCCAAGGAGTAAGCATCTTTTAATTTCATGGCTGCAGTCACCATCTGCAACGACTTTGGAGCCCCCCAAAATAAAATCTGCCACGATTTCCATTGTTTTCCATCTATTTAGCATGAAGTGATGGGACTGGATGCCATCATCTTAGTTTTTTGAATGTTGAGTTTTAAGCCAACTTTTTCACTCTCCTCTTTCATCAAGAGGCTCTTTAGTTCCTCTTCACTTTCTGCCATAAGGGTGGTGTCATCTGCATATCTGAGGTTATTGATATTTCTCCTGGCAATCTTGATTCCAGCCTGTGCTTCATCCAGCCTGGCATTTAGCATGATGTACTCTTCATATAAGCTAAATAAGCAGGGTGACAATATACAGCCTTGATGTATTCCTTCCCGAATTTGCAACCAATCTGTTGTTCCATGTCCAGTTCTAACTTGCTTCTTAACCTGCATACAGATTTCTCAGGAGGCAGATAAGGTGGTCTGGTATTCCCATCTCTTGAAGAATTTTCCACAGTTTGTTGTAATCTACACAGTGAAAAGTTTTGGTATAATCAATAAAGCAGAAGTAGATGCTTTCTGGAATTCTCTTGTATTTTCGATGATCCAACGGATTTTGGCAACTTGATTTTTGGTTCCTCTGCCTTTTCTAAATCCAGCTTGAAGATCTGGAAGTTCACAGTTCATGTACTGTTGAAGACTGGCTTGGAGAATTTTAAGCATTAGTTTGCTAGCATGTGAAATGAGTGCAATTGTGCTGTAGTTTGAACATTCTTTGGCATTGCCTTTCTTTGGGATTGGAATGAAAACTGATCTTTTCCAGTCCTGTGGCCACTGCTGAGTTTTCCCAATTTGCTGGCATATTGAGGGCAGCATTTCCATAGCATTGTTTTTTAGGATTTGAAATAGCTCAACTGGAATTCCATCATCTCCACTAGCTTTGTTCATAGTGATGCTTCCTAAGGCCCACTTGACTTCATTCCAGGATGTCTGGCTCTAGGTGAGTGATCACACCATCATGATTATCATGAAGATCTTTTTTGTATAGTTCTTCTGTGTATTCTTGCCACTTCTTAATATCTTCTGCTTCTGTTAGTGCCATACCATTTCTGACCTGTATTGTGCCCATCTTTGCAGGAAATGTTCCCTTGGTATCTCTAATTTTCTTGAAGAGATCTCCAGTCTTTCCCATTCTATTGCTTTCCTCTATTTCCTTGCATTGGTTACTGAATAAGCCTTTCTTATCTCTCCTTGCTATTCTTTGGAACTCTGCATTCAAATGGATATGTCTTTCCTTTTCTCCTTTGCTTTTTGCTTCTCTTCTTTTCTCAGCTATTTGTAAGGCCTTCTCAGACAACCATTTTGCCTTTTTTGCAGTTCTTTTTCTTGCAGATGGTCTTGATTACTTCCTCCTGTACAATGTCACAAATCTCCATCCATAATTCTTCAGGTGCTCTGTCTATCAGATCTAGTCCCTTAAATCTATTTCTCAGTTCCACTGTATAATCATAAGGGATTTGATTTAGGTCACATCTGAATGGTCTAGAGGTTTCCCCCACTTTCTTCCGTTTAAGTCTGAATTTTGTGATGAGGAGCTCATGATCTGAGCCACAGTCAGCTCCTGGTCTTGTTTTGCTTCTCCATCTTTGCCTGCAAAGGATATAGTCAGTCTGATTTCAGTCTTGACCATCTGGTGATGTCCATGTGTAGAGTCTTCTCTTTTGGTTTTGGAAGAGGGTGTTTGCCATGACCAGTATGTTTTCCTGGAAGAACTCTGCTAGCCTTTGACCTGCTTCATTCTGTACTCCAAGGCCAAATTTGCCTGTTACTCCAAGTATCTCTTGACTTCTTACTTTTGCATTCCAGTCACCTATGATGGAAAGAACATCTTTTTTGGGTGTTAGTTCTAGAAGTCCTATAGGTCTTCATAGAACTATTCAACTTTAGCTTCTTTAGCATTACTAGTTGGGGCATAGGCTTGGATTACTGTGATATTGACTGGTTTGCCTTGAAAACAAACTGAGATCATTCTGTCGTTTTTGAGACTGCACCCAAGTACTGCATTTTGGACGCTTCTGGTGACTATAAGGGCTACTCTATTTCTTCTAAGGGATTCTTGCCCACAGTAGTAGATATAATGGTCATCTGAATTAAATTTGCCAGTATGAAAAGGCAATGTGAAGTACATAGTTTCAAGTACATTGAGGTAAGGGGACTTTTATTGACTATGCCAAAGCCTTTGACTGTGTGGATCACAATAAACTGTGGAAAATTCTGAAAGAGATGGGGAGACCAGACCACTTGACCTGCCTCTTGAGAAATCTGTATGCAGGTCAGGAAGCAACAGTTAGAACTGAACATGGAACAACAGTCTGGTTCCAAATAGGAAAAGGAGTACATCAAGGCTGTATATTGTTACCATGCTTATTTAACTTATATGCAGGGTATATCATGAGAAATGCTGGGCTGCATGAAGCACAAGCTGGAATCAAGATTGCTGGAGAAATATCAATAACCTCAGATATGCAGATGACACCACCCTTATGGCAGAAAGTGAAGAGGAACTAAAGAGCCTCTTGATGAAAGTGAAAGAGGAGAGTGAAAAAGTTGGCTTAAAACTCAACATTCAGAAAAATAAGATCATGGCATCCGGTCCCATCACTTCATGGCAAACAGATGGGGAAACAGTGGAAATAGTGGCAGACTTTATTTTGGGGGGCTTCAGAATCACTGCAGATGGTGACTGCAGCCATGAAATTAAAAGATGCTTACTCCTTGGAAGAAAAGTATGACCAACCTAGACAGTATATTAAAAAGCAGAGACATTACTTTGTGAACAAAGGTCCATCTAGTCAAGGCTGTGGTTTTTCCAGTGGTCATGTATGGATGTGAGAGTTGGACTCTAAATAAAGCTGAGTGCTGAAGACTGATGCTTTTGAACTGTGGTGTTGGAGAAGACTCTGGAGAGTCCCTTGGACTACAAGGAGATCAAACCAGTCCATCCTAAAGGAGATCAGTCCTGAATGTTCATTGGAAGGACTGATACTGAAGCTGAAACTCCAATACTTTGGCCACCTTATGCGAAAAACTGACTCATTTGAAAGGACCCTGATGCTGGGAAAGATTGAGGGCAGGAGAGGAAGGGGATGACAGAGGATGAGATGGTTGGATGGCATCACTGACTCGATGGACATGAATTTGAATAGACTCTGGGAGTTGGTGATGGACAGGGAGACCTGGCGTGCTGCAGTCCATGGGGTCACAAAGAGTTGGACACGACTGAGCGACTGAACTGAACTGAACTGAAGGGGACTTTCTGGGTTCAGAAGGAGCATGTGGGGTGACCCCAGGGATGAGACAATCTGAGGAGCCTTCCTGGAGAAAGTGACAGGAGGAGCATCGATTGGTGGTGGTTTAGTCACTAATTCATATGTGTCCGACCCTTTGACCCCATGGATTGTAGCCTTCCAGGCTCGCTTGTCCATGGGATTTCCCAGATAAGAGTACTGGGGTAGGTTGCCATTTCCTTCTCCAGGGGATCTTCCCAACCCAGGGATTGAACTCTGGTCTCCTGCATTGCAAGCAGACTCCTGCGCTGCAGGCAGATTCTTTACCAACTGAGTTACAAGGAAGAAGATGAAGCAAGAGTGTTCCAGGAGAGGGAAGAGCATCCACAGAGGCCTCTGGGTAGAAAAGACGGAGATGCCCCGGAGGAAAAGAAATAATTCTGTCTGGGTGGATTCCTCCGGCCCCTCCCTGTCAAGGACAGGAAAGTCCTCACCAGCCACAGCCTCAGGAGCCCTGGCCTTGGGTTTTCTTCCAAGCCCAGCAGCAGCTGAGAGTGTCAGGCTGTGGTCAGGTGGGGGCCTCCTCCCTTAGGGCAAAGGTCAGCTGTGCAGGTCACCAGGACTCCTCCCAGGAGTCAGCACACTGGGGCCCCATTCCCGGCTGCTTGCAGGCGCAGCCCCAACCCTGCCCGGCGCTCCCCACTCCTCTGCAGGGGTGGGGGAGGCAGGGGCCTCTGTGGGCAGGGTGTGCCTTTGTGTCCCGTCTGGGAGCGGGGTAACCCTGGCCCCCAGGCCGGATCCAGTCTGTCTTTGTCAACAAGATTTTCCTGGGAACAGCCTTGCCCTGACATGTCCTCTGCAGTCGCTTCTCTCTTACAACAGAATAGAGTGGCTTCCAGGGGGCTGGTATGGCCTGAAAAAGTAGCCTGCAGACCTCTGTGCTAGGTGCACAGAATACTTCAAAGTCTGTAAGGACCCTCAGTAAATTCCTGGAGACCTGCGGCTCCCCACCGCTTCCCTGGAACCCCACCTCAGCAAAGCACTGGCCCCATGGCTTTGTCATGGCTGAGGCCTGCTGACAAGTTTCCTGAGGAATCTCCTACCATGGAGATTTTCAAGAAGAGCTTTTCGTGGGTAGGAAGGAGGAGGTGGGGGCTTCTTAGCCCTTGGAGCGAGCTGAGACCAGATGGCCAGGGAGAACCTGGAGGGTCTCACGAAAGCAGCAGCTGTGCAGAGCGAGTCGGCTGGAGACAAGAAGGGCTGGGTCACAGGGAGGCCAGGGCAGGAGCAGGCAGCAGGCTCGAGGCTCGGCCCTCGGGACAGTGAAATGGAGATGCCTGTCAAGTGATCCTGCTCCCTGGCGGCCGCCTCGTCCGTCAGCACCCCTAATCCCATGGAGTTTGCACAGCTCTCTGCTGGCCCACGGCAACAGCTGAAGGCCATCATCGCGAGGCTGGACCGGCCTGGGGACAGCGTGGAAAGGAAAGCCAGTGAGGCCAGGGAGCCAGGGCCTCTCTCCGGAGGGTGTGAGGCCGGCTGGCCCCGCTCCAGGGATGGCTGCGCTCGCGGCTGGAGGGCGGCCTCTGGGTGAGGACTGAGTCTGACCACCACGGTCGGGAGCCTCGCCCCAGGCCCGTCCTCGTGGAGTGGCTGAAACGCAGTCCCTAGAGCCAGACAGCCGGGCAGGAAACCCAGCCTTGCCACTTCCTGCTCTGCAACTTTGATCAGATAATTTAACACCTCTCTCCAGCTCCGTTTCCACACTTGCAAAATGAGGATGAAATAACACCTGCTTTGCAGGGTTATTGGGATGGTAAATGAGATGATATTTGAGTAACATGTAGCAGAGTGGCTGGCGTGGGTGCGGGGGTCCCACCCAGTTAGCCAACCCTCTCTCCTAATTTATTTTCACTTGCTCCTGCTCTAGGCTCAAGCATCACGACAAGCAGCCACGGTCAATCCTTTCTCCTTATTTACACTCACCTGCTGTTGTTCTAGGGCTCAAGCATCACAAGTAGTTGGCAAAAGAAGGAGCAGATACTTCCTCTGATTAGACCTTGAGGGGCCCCGAGGGCTCAGTGTTTGCTCTGGGGCACAGCCCGACTGTGATAGAACGTTCTAGAACAGGATGGCTGGCCTTCCTACCCGCTCTGCTCTGAGCAATCCAGGACTCTGTGGACAGGCCCAGAAGGCTGGTCCACCTGAACCCTGGTCTTGACCCTGAGAAATCCTGGAGGCACTTTGGACTTCCAGGATCCAGAGCCCCCTGACTCTGAGGCCATGGAGAGAGAAGCAAACTCCAACTGTGACTCTCACGCTGTGGGCGCACTGACCCTGGCAGGGCAGAGTCCACCCCACGTGAGCAGGGCACCAACAGCTGCAGGCCGGCAGCGGAAGCCCCCAGAACCTCTCCCTCCCTCTCTCCTGCTGTTGGGGCAAAACCTCTCAAATACGGACTCCCTTCTAAAGCGGTCATTAGGCACCTACTGTGCGCCAGCCACCATGTCAGGCGCTCTGCTCAGGCCAGGCATCTGGGGGCTCGTGCCGAGAGGGAGACCCCAGTCGCGGGAGAGTCACCACGTCCGGAGCACGTGTTCCCCCAGCTTCCCGGGACTGGTTTTTCATTCGGGGTAACTGAAAGAGAAGGAGGCCCCTGTCTGAGCCAGCTGCCCTTGGCCTTGATTGATGGCCTCTATTAACAGCATGCTGTAAACTGATCGAGCGCGGGGTGCCAAGCACTCCCCCCTCGCCGAACCCCCACCAGGGAACACTCTTCACCCGCCCCAGCCTGCTGGCCCCTTCCTGAGGACAGCGTCAGAGAACCCTCTGCTGTGCTGAACCGCTCCTGAAGCCCAAGCCAGTCCACTAGCCCCTGGGGAGAAGGGCCCAAACCCCGAAAGCTGACTTCTTGTGGGGGGCGGGGGGCGGGCTGGTCAGGGAGGACACTCCGGAGAGACCCTGGCCAGTAGGCATGTCCCTGGGCGGGCCACACGCCCTGTCTGTCCTCTGCATCCTGGTGTGTCGCAGGAGCCCCCTCCTCTGCATGGCCTCGCCCGAGCTCTGACCACCCGGACCTTTACAGCTTTTTCCTCCCCGCCCTCCAGCTCAGCACGCCTGAGACAGGGCCTGCGAATCAGAAAATCAGAAGCGCTCACCCAGGACAGCATCCCCACCCCTTCCCCTCCCCTGAACCAGCAGGCAGCTTGGTGTCCTTCAAATCCATACAGACTTTACAAAGGGAAAATGGCAGGCAAGCCAGAGGGGTGTGAGGGTCCCAGGCAGACGACACCTCTTTACTTCGGACAGACAGGCTTTTACATTCCAAACCCAGTGGAGTCTCTTTCATCCTTACAAGGCAGTGAGGTACACTGGGCTTGGTTTCACCCATTGACCAGGTAGGAAAACAAAGTCCAGAGAGAGGCTGCAATCTGGAGTGGGGGCAGCCCCCACCCCAGAGGCTCAGTCCCTCTCGTGGCCCTCGCGCTGAACTGACCCCTGCCCCGATCCCTCCAGCTATGAGAGGTACATAGGGAGGAGTGATGATGTTTAAAAGCTGTGGATTAGTATCTCCGTGGGACCCACTGGAGCGGTGACCTCAGGGCTCAGAAAGTCAGGCTGGCGCCAGAGCCCTCGGCCAGCGCCCCCGTGGTGCCCTGCTGCTTTCTGCCCCAAGTCTCTGCTTCCAGCTGCCATCTTGGGTGGGCCATGGGCAAGTGCTGGAGCCGGGACTCACACGGAACCACCAGCCACCCTGTGGTCCAGAAAAGGGAAGAGACCTCCCCCCCAGTTTTCTCCCCCAGTTGCCAGACCCACACCTGGGGCCCTGCCAGGAAGGCCCAGGGCCGGGTAGCGGCTGCAGGGCGGGCCCAGGGACCTGTCACATTTTTTCGGGGTTAATTACCACTGCTTGGAATCTGAGCCGCTCCGTCTGAGCACAACAAGCCTTCTGGCCGGGTGGGGCCTCAGTCTTTCTCCGGTGACAGGGCCTGGCCCAGGGCAGGGCTGTCCTCATTCTGGGGGCGCCACCTCCCAGGGGACCCCAGCTGTCTGGCCGTGAGCAGGGCCTTGCAGGTGGAGGGTGGAGATGGGACCGCTGAGGTGTGAAGTGGCCCATGGGTGGCACAGGGGCCACGTGAGGGTGGCGGGCCCAGGCCAGAAGGGCATCCTCCTGGGCCGGCTGGCTCGGCCGGCCGGGCGCTGCACTCGCCCTTTGCATCTGAAGGGGCAAGCATGCGACCTTTCCATTTCTGCCCCGGCTTAAAGAGTCTCGGTGCTCAGCACAACGCTGGACGCTCAGCAGGCACCCGACACCGCGGGGGATGGCGCGTCCACCCGCCCACCTGTCTCCCAGGGGAGTCGTGTGCCCAGTGCTTTGGCACCCCCAGCCCCCACCCCCGCCCCCCGGGGGTGAGGACGTGTCACATGTGCTGCTGGTGAAAACCAAAGCATCCAGAGGGGTGCGTTTTCACTTCTAAAGATAAGCTAGAGCCGGCTGGAGAGGATTCCTGATGAGATGTGTCACATACTCATTCTCTCAGCGCCGAGGTGTCACCCTGAGACACCTTCCCCAGGAGAGGAGTCCCATCCCCATTTGTCTGTGACTCCTTCAGCCCAGGTTCACTGTTCTGTCTCTGGAGGTCCACCAGCCCGGGCACTGTCTGTTGAGCAGTTTATCGTTCCTCCATTGCTTTTGCGCTTCTGTCAAACATCGGTCACATGTGTTTGCAGGGTCTGCTGTTCTGCTCCACGACCTCTGCATCCACCCCCCCACCAGTAGCACAGTCTTGATTATCATGTCTTTTAAAAAGGTTCCTGGTGTGTAGCAGATGCTTGAGAAATGGTCCTTATCATTCATTCATCATACATATATAAACATCACAACGAACAGACTGCTGATATGCTTTCTCTTTCATTTGCAGGAAAATGTAGCTTATCCAGAGGCCAAAATTTTAGGAGCCCAAGGTTCTCTGAGTCCTAGAAATGACTAACAAAAATGTCTCTGCATTTAAAGAATCAAAAAGTGTGCATGTAGAATTTAACTTACAGAAAAATGGACTCCAAATGGTAGAGCCCGATCTGCTGATACGCAGAAAAAGTACCCAGGAGTTACTGGAGCCGCATTTCCCAAAGTATGCTCCTTGGTACATGAGTCTTTAAAGATGCTTCTCGAAAAGAATTTATCATCAAAATGTTGGGGAAATATTATACACAATTATATCTATTTTTAAAGGGATTCACAATATGTGTTATCACACTGAAGCATTCTAAAAAACCCTGCAGTAAAATCCATATGTGCAATTTCCTTTAAACTAAGGTTTCCCAAGGAGCTTCCCAAGGGACCTCCCAAGAGGTGCCAGTGGTAAAGAATCCCCTTGCCAATTTAGGAGATGGAAGAGATTCGGGTTTGATCCCCTAGAGGAGAAAATGGCCACCCACTCCAGCATTCTTCCTGGGAAAACCCCATGGACAGAGGAGCCTGGCAGGCTACAATCCACGGGGTCGCAGAGTCGGACAGGACTGAAATGAGTTAGCACGGAAGGCTTCCCAAACTCATTTATTCATAGAAACCACATTTCCCCCCACTCCTCCCACAGTAACATCCCGTGACATTATTGCTGGGAACGTATTCTGAAAACACTATCACGGTGGGGTGCCAGAAAGTCCACAGCATGTTAGGGGTCTGGGGCTTGCACACGAGCAGTGTTCACGGTGGGACCTGAGGACTCAGGGCGTTCCCAAGGCTCTCTTGGGGGGATCAAACTATTTTCCTAGCAATTCTAAGTGGGGATTTGCCTTGTTCACCCTCATTCCACTGCAAGCGCACCATGCTCTTTCCCAGAGGGCGGGTGACATGTGATCTCACAAGGGGCTGAGGGCAGAATCACATGTGTGGACCCAGCTGTCTCCTACTAAACCAGACACAGAGGAGATTTACCAAAAAAATGTCAGACAATGCCACTCTTCTCACTTGATTTTTTTTCTTTTGGAAAATGTAAGGTTTTAGAAAGCTATTAATTGATTTTGTTATTACTTTTGGTTGTGCTGGATATTTGTTGCTGCATGCAGGCTTTCTGCAGCTGCAGCCAGGGCTGCGCTCTGCTGACTGCACAGGTTCTAGGCACACAGGCTTCAGAGGCTGCAGCTCACGGCCTCGGCAGCTGCGGGGTGGGTTCGGCGGGTGCGGCGTGCAGGCTCCAGAGCTCAGGCTCAGCAGCTGCGGCGCGCAGGCTGAGCTGCTTCACAGTACGTGAAATCTTCCAGGACCAGGGACCAGGAACCCGTGTCTCCAGTATTGGCAGCTGGATTCACAGCCACTGGACCACCAGAGAAGTCCTATTACTGTCACTTTAAAACAAATGCATGTGAGATTTCTGTCGTAATTTTAATGCCATAAATAGTGATAGATATGACCATATACACAAACCTTTTTGGGGTCCTCAATAATTTTGAAGAGTGTAAAGGTTATGTGAAAATGGGGAAGACACTCCTGTATCCCTTTCTATACTCAGCCATTTAAATCAACACTTCTGTTACCAGATGTGCGGGTTTCCACAAAGCAAGCAACTCCTCCGTGTCCACTGAGTGTCTGATGCTAACTGAGATTAGTGCAGACTCACAGGCTCAGGACTCAGGCCCACAAGGCGGACTCGGCTCCCCAGCTTCAGAGCTGGTAACAAGTCCTGGCGGGCCTGTGCTTCTGACTCATGGGTGTAGATGAGGTGTTCCTCCAGGGCCTAAACTGTTCCCCCTTCCCCTACATGGCAGGAGGCATTCTCTCTCTGCCCCAGCCTGCTCCGCAAAGCAGCCACTCTGACCTCCAGAATGAGCTGAGGTCTCCATTGAGAGAGCCTCCACTGTTTCAAGTGCTTTGCACACATAGACTCATTATACCATGAAAGTAGGTTACTTTATGCACATTTATTTAATGGATGTGGAAACAGAGGCTCCCTATCCACCAACAGTGGATAAGCCAACCACCCAAATTCCCACAACTAGGAAGGGAGGAACTAGGATTGGGTGCCTCCTGCTGGTCCTCCTACTGGGAGGATTTAAATTCTACCCAATCCGGGACACAGGGCCCCTTCAGGTGCTGAGGATACAGGGAGGGGCACGGATTAGCAGGAGGAGCCAACACCAACCCAACGACCCCCACAGGAAGCACCCACCCTGTCCGCGGTGCCCGCAGAAGGCTGGGGCTGGCCACTTCAGGCCGCCTGGACCCAGCTGGCCCCCGTGCAGGCCACATTAAGCACCCCCCGACCCCGAAAGCCCAAAATACGAACTGAAAGGGTCTTTGCATCCAACCAATGCATTTTACAGACAAGGAAGTTGAGGGCGGAGTGTCTTCCTTGTTCACATCGCTACGTAGTGGCAGAGCAGGCCAAAGCCCAGGTGTCCTCACCCGGGTCGGCGTCCCGCCTGGGCGAACGCCTCTCTTCCCTTCCCAGCTGGACGGAGCTCACCCCCGCCCCTCAGCGGCCCAGGGGCCCACCGCCCACCCCGGCCTCCCGCACACCCCGCCCCGGGGCCAGAACCCGCACGCGGCAGGGGACAAGGCCCTCCGGGTCCAGCGCCCCTCGCCGCCCTGGGCCCGCCTCCTGCAGGAGAAGGAAGGGGTGCGCCGCCTCTGCAGCAAAGACGCGACTCAAATAGCATTTCCGGATTGCGAGTCTGGAGACAGCCCTGGGATCCGCTTTTATCGTCGTCGTTGTCTGTCAGGGCCTTTCTCTGCAAATCGGCAAGACCGAGCAGCCCGGGTCCGCTCCAGAGCCCCGGCTTTTAGGCACCGCCGGGGCGACCGCGGCGGCGGAACCCTGCCGCCGCGAGGAGGCCGGGCCCCTCCCGCCGCGCGGCCGCGGGCCGACGCTCCCGCTGCCCGTTCGGCCGGCTCGGGACCGCCTCCCGCTCCCCCGCGCGGCGCCCCGGCGCCCCGGCGGAGGCGGGCCTTGTTGCCTCGGAGACGGCCAGGTAGCGCTGAGCGGCCGCCGCGGCAGCCAATCGAAGCGCGAGGGGCGGGGCCAGCCGGTTCGGTGCCGCCGCGGCGGGGGCTGCAGGTTCGCGGGGCGCGCTGGGGAGGGGCCGCGGGGGTCGTGGGGGTCCCGGGGCCCCGGGTCCGCGGCCCGGGCGTGGGGTCGGGTCTCCTCCGTCCTGGGGGAGGGCCCGCGGGCGGCGACGGGGCAGGGCGGGGAGACGCGAGGCGGGGGTCGCCCGCCGGCCTCGGCCCGGAGCCCCGAGGCCCTGCCTCCGGCCCGGGAGGCCCCGCCGCCGAGCCCGCCCGGGGGGCCGGGGGAGGCCGCGGCCCGGGCGAGGGGAGGCGCCCGAGCGGCCGGGCTTGGCAGGCCCGGGACCCCGGGCCCAGCCCCGCTCCCGCCCTCTTCCCGGGCCGGTCCGCTCCGGGGCCGAGCGTGCCGCGTGGCCATCGCCCCTCCCCGCCTGCGTATTTCTTTTCCAGGTGGGGGACCTTGCCGGCCCCGTGAAGGCCCGAGAAGCATGAAGCTCCTGTGTGTGGTGGCCGTGGTCGGAAGCCTGCTGGCGCCCCCGGCCCGCGCCGACAAGGTGCAGCTCCCGGGCACAGCCAGCCCTGCCTGGGCGCCCCGGCGCGGGGTGAAGGGGCTGCTGCTGCAGCCTGGGCCCTCGCTGCCCTGCGGGCGTGCCGGGTCGGGCGTGTCCTCTCGGGCCTAGGCTGCAGGCCCCTGGGCAGGGGTGGTGTGCGGGGCCCACGTCCGCATCTGAAACGCGCAGGGTGGAGCTCCAGCCAGGGCCCTGTGTTCCGGAAGCTGTCTCGGCCCTCCGTCCCTTCCTTTGCTCTTGGATGTCTTTGGGCTGTGCTGGGAGCTTCAGGTCGCCTAGGGAGTGGGTGTAGTGTAAGGGCTGTGAGGTTTGTGCAGAGGCAGGTTTCTGGGTGGCGCGGCCCCACTTCCGAGCAGGGATTCGAGATCACTTTCATTCTTTAGGGATAGTGGACCAGAGGTGGGCTTGAGAAGGTCTCTGGAATTTGAGATTGTGAAAATCACTGAGGCGTTTAATCCGACTGAGTCTGTGGTTTGCTTCCAGTTCCTCTGGGCAGTTCCTAACTGGAATGAAAGTGCTGTGGTGGTGTCTCTGACCTGTTCCAGAGAGGGAGAACTTCCAGAGGGTGTGCTAGAGTGTGTCCATGAAACATCCACTTCCTGTGGTTCGCCCCAGCCTTTCCCTTCCCCGATCCTTACCTAGGAAGTTGGAGATGGGGTGGGGAGAAGAGGCCGGCCACAAGACTGCTGGGCCCCGGTACACACACGTGTAAGGCCCAGGGCGAAGGACTGCCTTGCTTGCCCCTCCCCGAAGCCGTGAGTATCATTTGCAGCCCCAGACAGTTTCTTGAGGGCCTTGTGATGTAGCAGCCCTCCTCCAGGTGTCATTCCTGCTGAACCTGGGCCTGGGAGAAGGTCAGGAGCACTCATTGGTCACTTTATGGAAGAGGGAACTGAACGTTGAGAGTCTTGCTGGAACTTGAATCCAGCGACCCTGCCCACCTGACGTGTGGCTTCTCTTGCAGAGTTCTGAAGACATCCGTTGTAAATGCATCTGTCCACCGTATAGGAACATCAGCGGGCACATTTACAGCCAGAATGTGTCACAGAAGGACTGGTAAGGTATTTCCCAGGCTAGCCCTTGAGGTTGTGGGTGCTGACTGGGCCTTGTGGACCCCCAGAGGATAAGCTCGCTCCCCGTTTTCCACGGAGAGCCTTACAAAAGAATATTTTGTCCCTGGTCACACATTTGATTGGAAATAGGATCCAGATGTCTTTAATTCCAACTGAGGGGTTCCTGGTCCAAGGAGTAGATTTTGCTTCGATTTGGGTGTTTGTTCACATCTGCAGAATGGTCACATGCTGGGGGAGAGAGGTTTTAGGGCCACACACTGGGGGAGTTTTCTCGAAGCTCTGTTAGCTGTGTTCTTTGGTGCCAGTGTCAGAGCCCCCTTGTGAGGCAGTGCCCCCGTTATAGCTGCAGAGACTGAGACCCGGAGAGAATATCCAGTCTGCTCCTGGAGTCTTGAATCCACTTCTGGATGCCTTACTTCAAAAAAGAGGGAAATAAGCATTCATTCAGAGAAAGGGGGCCCGCTTGTTGAAGGGAAGTTTCAACATGCCGTGCTGGGAAGAGCTGTGTAAGGAACTGAGTTGAAAGGAGAGGCCTTGGGGGCCTTGGGGTGTCTGAAAGGGCGGGGAGTGGCGGTGTGCTGGGAGGGGGGGGCCTCCGTGCAGTGTGTTAGGACTGGGCCGTGAGGCCAGCGCCAGGGACCAGATTTCAGTGTGGCTGCAGGGCCTCTCATCCAGGCTGTGTCAGGAGCTGGGGCGCCTCATCCTGAGGGCCCTGAGCACAGGGGGCTGACGCCTGGGCCAGGTCCCTGTAGATGGGGGCACTCTCACATCGGGGGGCAGCCCAGGATCACCAGGGGTCTTTGAGAAAATAAAAGAGTTCTAGCACCCCGCCCCTTGAAAGTTTTGGGTTCTTTTTGTTGTTCCCAGCTTTACTGAGATAAATCAGACATAGGACAGCGTGTGAGGTCTCGTTGGGTGGCGTGATGATTCGATACACACGTGGCGGCGTGAGATTAGATGGCGCCTCCGTGCCTCGCACGGTTGCCGGGGTGGCGGTGGTAGATCGTTCAGGATCTGCCCTCTTAGCAGCTCTCCTGTGTGGGTAATGCAGTGTTGTGAACGCTGTACAGTTGTGACGGGGTGGGGCACAGGGGCTGTGACGCAGTGCCACGGTCCAGAGAGTTCGTGGGGATTGGAGCCCGTCCCGCCCACCCTGAGTCGTCAGAGTGTGTGGGATCCCACCTGCCCGCCTTCAGACGGAGCTGTGCTCCGTGTTCTTTGGGAGACTGCTTACTTAATCCCCTGTGCATTCTGTTTCCTCGTCTGTAAAGCGGGGGCAGTATTTTGAGTTTTAAGTAGGAGTGTGTGTGTGTGGGTGTATGCATGCTTGCGCAGTACATGTACAAGCATAGCACTTAGAACAATTCCTGGCACGTGGTGAGTGCTGCATGAATGTTGGCTGGTAGTAATGTACATTGTGGCAGTCTGAGCAGTTAGAGAATTTCCAGACACGGAGTCTTGTAGAAAGGAGTGTTTATTAGGAGCAGAGAGCAGACATGATGTGGGCTCTGCAAGCATAGTGGGCCGATCTTCTGACAGACCAGGGAGAGTTGATGGTTTTTGTGGGTTGTCGTCTTTGTTGTTAAGTCGCTAAGTCGTGTCCGACTCTGCGACCCCATGGGCGATAGCCCACGAGGCTCTTTTGTCCGTGAGATTCTCCAGGCAAGAATACTGGAGTGCGTAGTCATTTCCTTCTCCAGGGAATCTTCCCAACCCAGGGATCAAACCCGGTCTCCTGCATTGTAGACAGATTCTTCTTCATCCGAGCCACCAAGGAAGTCCCTTTGTGGTTTTCATTCAAATGACCTCAGGAATAAATGGATAGACTATCCTAGCCTGGCACCAGGTAATAAGGCTACACCCCCAGGCCCTGGGGCGAGAGAGAGGCCTGAAGACGCAAGCGTGGATTCCCCTGGAGGACAGGGTCCTACCTGGGCCTCTCAGGCTGTGGTTCATCTTCCTGAGAAGTCAGTGTTAGGGGGCTACGGTTCCATGGAGGCTGGTGGGTGGAAACATGCTGGGACGTTAGACCCCAGGGTTCTGGGACCCCGTGACCCCAGCCGCAGGCTGTCATGAGGCGGGGCATCTCAGGCCACGTGGAGTCCCTTCAGGAGGAGTGGGGCCTGGCCCTGTGACCCTCGACCCTGGTGCCGGGGCCAGAGGAGCCCCGCTGTGTCCTCAGGCCCCCCCACGGGCCCCTCCGCCGCGGGGAGGACGCCTGTGCGGCCCTGGTTGAGCAGGTGAAGCCTGGTGTCTGCGCTGTGCAGGCCTGCTCCTGCGTTGCCGGTGCTCTGCCATCTTGCGGGGGTTCTCGTCCCTGCGAGGGGCAGAGACCCCGACACCTTCGCCCTGAGGGTGGGGCAGTCCCGGAGCAGCACAGCACCCGAGAAGCTGGCTCGGGCAAGTCTTCCATATTTCTAAAAAGAGAACCTTTTGTCAAACAAATCTGTTTGGAAAACACACGGAGTAAAGCAGTCAGGACTGCCCTCCCTCCAGCCTCCTGCACGGAGGGCCCCAGGGAACATAGCTCAGCCTGCTCTGTCTCTGAGGACCCCAGGCCCTGCGACGCTCTGCACATCACCTGCAGGTGACACGGCCCCCCGACCAGCTGGCCCCTCTGTGGCCCTCTCCCTAGGGCGTTGTGACTGATCCTCAAAGGGGGCGTGTCACGGTCTCACCGATTCTCTGGGGGAGAACACAAGCCTTGTGGGGAACCCATAAATCCTACTGACCTGCCAGAGTGACCTTTCAGACCCAGGGAGGAATCGGGCCTCGGGAGGCTGGCCCCTGAGATGAGAGGTCCTGGGAGTGATGACCCAGTGCCGGAGTGGACCTGACCCTGTCCGCTGTCAGCCCCTCCCTGGGCGCTGCGTTGAGTTGGAGTAGGGATCCACATGCCCAGCGCTAGAACTGGAGTCATCGGGGGTTAGGTAAAATCACACCACGTTCCGGACTCCCAAGGGGACAGAGGCCGTGGAGGACATGCCGACCCACGCTGTTGGAGCCTCTGCCAGAGACCCGGCCCCAGCCCACGGGGTCCTGGGCGGCTCAGGACAGGCCGATTGGTTTCAAGGATTCAGGTCACAGCCGGGAGGGAGGGCCTGGAGGGTCACCTGGCACCACCCCTGCAGCTCCCAGGAAGGGTCAGGCCCGGGGCACAGCCCCAGCTGAGACAGCAGTGGGAGGGGGTAGGGAAGTGGGGCCCAGAGACCTGGAAGGAGACCAAGTCACTGGTGGGCAGCTTGGTGGGTTCATGGGTCAGGCGTGGCTCCTGGCTTGGCCTGGTCAGAGGAGGGGCTGGTGGACGCGCTGTCTGCAGCGGGGACAGACCTTAGACCCTCGGGACTGGGGGTGGAGGAGGGGATGGCGTTTATGCCAGTGGGACCCTCACCCTGTGAGTTACAGAGGGCAAGGGCCCTGAGGCTGTGGGTTGGGAAAGGGGTTCTGGCCCCCTAACCCTTCAGAGACCCTGCCCTCCCTGGGGAACCCCCCACACCGTGCCCCCACCCTGCGTCCGGCCCCCCACAGCCCTCTGTCTGTTGCAGCAACTGCCTGCACGTGGTGGAGCCCATGCCAGTGCCCGGCCACGACGTGGAGGCCTACTGCCTGCTTTGCGAGTGCAAGTACGAGGAGCGGAGCACCACCACCATCAAGGTGCCCGCCCACCCGCGCAGCCCCGCCCCGAGCCTCACCCCCCTCTCCCCTCTGACGCCATCACAGTTGCAGGGGGAGCCCGGGAGAGGGGCTGGAGGCCCCTTCCCCTACTTTTCCCTTTTCCTCTTCCCTTCTGCCATTTGTTCAGCGGACAGTTTCAGGGTTCCCATTGTGCCCCGGGCACCATGCGCCATACTGGGAGGGGAGGTAGCTGCCCTCGGGACCCCCCCCAGTCTGGTTAAGCTTCCAAAGCAACACCAAAGCTGCAGGCCTGGCAGGAAGGTCCCAGACGCCCCCTTATCTGCCCCTGAACCCCGTTCCCATGGGTCACTGGGTGAACTCAGCAGAGGTGGTGGGAGGCTGGGAGAGGCCTGGTCCCCGGCCCCTGCCTCTGCTCCAGGCAGGCTAGTCTCCCCCGCCCCACCCCTATGGTGGTGAGCCAGGCTGTGCCTGCTGGTTTCCAGCATAGACTCTTCCTGGTCCATCCAGCCTTTAAGCGTGTTCCTGTGTGTACTGTGAAGGGTCTGGAAATGATAGTGTCAGGAAAGAACCCTCAAGAATCTGGCAGCGCTGCGGAGCCCTCATTGTCTGTCGCCTCGGTGCTGCCAGAGGACCGGTGGTTCTCGTGGGGTCCCCTCCGTTGAGGGTGTGGTCAGTGAAGGTGGGGTGCGCCGTCTCTCCACGTCCGAGGTCTCCTGGCCCGTCTGCGGCAGTGGAGGCCACGCGGCCCACAGGGCAGCTGGGTCTCTCCCGTGCACAGATCATCATCGTGATCTACCTGTCGGTGGTGGGCGCCCTCCTGCTCTACATGGCCTTCCTGATGCTAGTGGACCCTCTGATCCGGAAGCCGGACGCCTACACCGAGCGGCTGCACAACGAGGAGGAGAGTGAGGTACGGGCTCTGCCGGCCCCTCTGCCCCCAGGCAGCCGCCCTGGTCCCTGGGTGGGGCCGTGCCCCCCGCCCCCGGGGCCCCCATTCTCTCTTCTGCACCCAGCGTCCTCCCTTCTGCAGTGTTTCCTCAGGACGCTGCCCTTTGCCCATCCAGGTGTAGCGGGGCGGCCCTGTTGACCTGGGGTCAGGCAGCCTCAGCGCACTGGCAGAGGGGCAGTGAGCCTGCCCACACGTGGGTGCTCAGACCTAGCATCCAGCTGACAGTGGGCTTGGCGCAGGCACCCAGAGAGTCAGCAGAGCCCCAGGGGACAGAGGAGGCCTGGTAGCTCTTTGTGGGGGTGAGGGTAGGGCATGCCAGGCGCAGGGCGCTGACGATGGCCGGGGCTCCTGGCCCATGCCCCTGGAGCGTGCCCCTCAGGCCTGCACAACCACACCTGTGCCTGAGACGGGGGAGGGAGGAGCCCCAGCATCTGCAGGGGGCGGGGCTCAGGACTCCTGGGGCCCTGGGGTTAGGGTTAGTCATGCAAGGCAACTCCAGGTGGTGCCCCTGCCCACAGGCTGCCGGCTGCTTAGGGAGATGCTCCTGCGTTCATCCAGAGGGAGGGACTGGGCCGTGCACCCCCAGGGGACTGTACCAGGGCCATCTGGTAGTGGAAGGTCTCACTGAGTCTGGGGAGAGTTAGTAGAAAACATGGAAAGATGTTTAGCATGAAAGATAAACCAGTCCATGAAGAAGGTGCGTGAGAGCCGTCCTCCAGGGTGTCACACGGAGCTCAGCCTCAGCCTGGTTTATGTAAAACCAGGGCAGAAGGACCAGAGCCGGGAGATTAGCGCCGTGTCAGAGGCCTCCTCTCGCAGAGAGAGGGTGAGCCGGGGCACCAGGCTTAGGCCACCCCGCCACCGGCCTGCCCTCCTCGAGAGCGTCCCATGCAGTGCGTGCCCAGAGCAGGGAAGGGCATGTCCCCACCCAGAAGGTCCGGGGCTGGGACCTCAGGGTGAGGCTCCCGGCCGGGTGGGGCCCTGGCCAGTCCTTGGGCCTCCTGACCCCTCCAGGGTGTGTGCCCCCAGCCTGCTGCTGACACGTGCTTAGCAAGGTGGAGCCGGGCCGGGAGGTGGCAGAGCTGGCAGTTGGGTGGTCCGCGTCCAGAGGAAGCCTTGAGCACCTACCTGGTGATTAATGCGCAGTAATAGCAGCTCTGCTGGGGAGGAGCCCGCGGCTGAGCACCAGGCGATTAGGGGGAGGCAGTAATTGCAGTCCTGGCCGGGGAGTGGCTGAGAGATGGGCGATGATTACACATCCCGCTGCCTCCCGGAATGCGTGCCTCCGGGCCACGGGCCCCAGGGGTGGGAGGCCTGCGGCTCTGCGTGCCCTGCCCTGGTGCCCCGGCCCATCCTGCCCCCTTGGTCTCCCTCCCGCTGGGCCCGGGCACTGCAGGTACCCGTGTGTGTGCACAGACCTCAGGGTGAGCCCAGTGGGGGTGCAGGAGCGACGTTAGGAGATGGGCACCTGGGTGCCTGGGGGCCTCCTGACAGACAGGAGGTGGGGACTTCCTCTTCTCTGGGGGTCAGTGGGCGAGGGCATCCTGGCAGTGGGGCTCCGGGGGGGCAGTGCTCGCATGCTGAGGGCGCTGGGGCTCAGTGAGTGGGTGCCGGGGCATCTCCCCGCTGGGCAGTAGACAAAGGGTTGGGGGGAGGCCCTGCCTGGCTAAGGCTGTGTGTCCGGGTGACTCGGTCTGAAGAGCACACCCCTGAGAAGGATGGGGTCCCCCTGACGCTGGGAGCCAGCTTTTATCCCAAGAGGAGGAAAGGCTCTAGGACTGGGCAACCCAGTGACCTTGAGGTGAAGGCCACCTGCCCCCACTCTGGGAGTCAGGGGTCAAAGGTGAGATGGGCAGGTCCCAGGATGGGTGCCCCTTGGTTCTGTGCCCCATTCCTGTAACTGGGAGCTCCTGCCCTGGGGCTCAAGGATGAGCAGGAAGGGGAGGCCTCGCCCGATGCCTGCAGGAGATGAAAGCTTCGCTCCCTTTGAAGGCGCCGCAGGCCTTGGTGGGCCCGGCGCGGGGCACTGCCCCCCTGGGATTCCAGCGGCATCGGCAGTAATCCCCGGGCTCAGACGCCCTTTGAAAGGAGGAAGCCAGCCTGTTTGCTGGGCAGAGATGGCAAACAGGGCCGCGTCACATGTGCAGTTTGGGCTCCTTTGAAGACAGGAGGGAGGGTTTCTGCACCTCGCAGCGTGGGCCTGAGCTCTGAGGGTCCTCCGAGATCACAGCCCACCAGGCAGAGGCAGAGGAGGGAGAGGGCCTTGCGGGGGACACGACCGTGCTGGCAGGCAGGGCCCCCGGCCTCCAAGCAGCCCTCTGCTGGACAGAGGGCAGCCCGAGACAGGCAGTGCACTGGCCTGCTGAGCCCAGAGTGGCCGGGGCAGGGCCAGTGGGCACCCCTGAAACGGCTGTCAGGACCTCGTGGCCCGGCCGCTGTGGGCCCAGTGCTGGGGTTGAGTCAGGGTGGAGCTGGCTCTGCACGCTTTGTCCCGGGGTTTAACCTGGTCAGTTCTCCAGGTCTGAGCTGCTGTTCCAGCGTAGCTGCTGCAGAGCTGGGTGTGTGACTTTATTAGCATCTGTGCAGCCTTGAGGAGGACACTCCTCGGTGGGGCCCCAGCAGGAAGCAGCACCCTGACTGCTGGAGGGGAGGCTGGAGACCCGGGGCCAGGGAGGCCAGCCCGAGGGCTTGAGTGTGGGGCTCAGGACGCGCGGGTCCACGTCCGCTGAGACCTCGGGCAGCAGGTGCTTTGCCTCCGGAGCTGCAGACGGGCTGGTCTCCGAGCCTGGGGATGATGCGGGGGACACGCTCGTGGAGCGTCAGGCGCCTGGGAAGCCTGTTCTGCTGCCCACTCTCCTCCCGGTCGGCGGCCCCTCCCGCCCTCAGTGCCCAGAGGCCCAGCTCCAGCGTGGTGGCACCTGTCCGTCTGTCCTGCTCTGGGCATCTCTAGGACAGGAGTGGTGTCTCTAATGCCCACAGTCAGACTTTTAGCAGTGGAAGCGCAGAACTGCTCAGCTGCAGTTCTCTTGCTTGGGAGCCGTTTATCAAGACCTTGCATGAAGGAGAAACCGCGGTCTTGTGGGGATGTGGGGATCCCAGCTGCTGGCTTAATGCCCTGCTCTTGGCTCCCTCTGCCCCCCAACCAAGACGGGACAGGGGACACCTGGTGTGAGGACGGCCTGCCCCTGGCTCCTGAGAGGGACGAGGGGCTGGGCAGGTGGGCAGCGTGAGGACCTCAGGCCCCGGAGCAGGTATGGCTCGGTCCTGGGGGACCCACCGCCTCCCATGGCGGCCTTTGGCACCCCCTCAGCTAGACGCCCACACAGAGCCTGGTCCTGGGCCTGGAAGGAGGGGACCCGAAGGGTGGCTGTCCCCCTCCCCTGCCTGCAGCTCCCGGGGTGGGCCTCACGCTGACGGCCGCTGCTGTGCCGCTGACCACCATGCTCACTGCCCCGAGACGACAACCTGCAGCGCCGTGCACGGCGAGGCAGGATCAGAGGGCAGGGTGGCACTCAGCACTGGGCTCCGCTCAGAGCCCGGGCACAGAGGCAGGTCTAAGTCCACGGCCGCGTTCTCGCCCCAGACTGCGGGAGCAGGGCCACCGAGCTCCTGCGGGCTGCAGCTCCAGTGGCCAGTGTGTGACCGCTGAACTGAGTCAGCGTGGTGGGTCCTCACCGGCACCGGGGACGCTGAGGTGGGGCAGGGAGTGTCTGCTGCCTCCCGGCATCTTGGGAGGCTGTGTGTGTATGTCTGTCTGCGTGGGATCGCCTGGTCACGTGATTCCTGCCAATGGTTTAGTTAAGTGGAAGACGGGCTTGATTAAGCTGGAGCCGGGGGAGCTAAGGTTGCTTGTTAGGGACAGGCAGCTGCTGAGTGGCTGGGGGCGGTGAGCATGCCCCTCGGGGCCCAGGCCCGGAACCCAAGGGTCCTGAGACGCCGGGCCGAGCAGGTCCCGGGCAGCAGGCTCGGGGGGCAGCACCCCTCTCTGGCTCCCCTGCGCCGGCCCACCAGCCTCACTCCCCCTGCTGGGTGCTCGGCCTGCTGTCCCCTCACCCCCCCACTCCCCACCCCCGTCCCCCGCCTGGCAGCTGCGTGGTGACAGAAGCCGTGCCAGCTCGGGGCATTAGCAGCAGAGTTGCATTTACTGGGCGGCTCTGGGCTTGGAGAGGTGTGCTAATCCCTTAAGAGATGGGTGGCAGGGGATGAGAGGCAGGCAGAGCTGGGGAGGAAATCCCCCGGGCTGTGGGCCTAGCCCTCGGCTCTAATTCCCCCAAAGATCAGCTCGGGTCCTGCAGGAAATGCACGGGCTCTGGAGCCTCCGAGGCAGAGAGGTGGTAATTAGGGGACCACGCTGCCTTTGACGACAGCCGTGGCATGAGGCCGGGCGTGGAGGGGGGAGGCTGTGAGCCCCGGGCGGAGGGGCCCCGGAGGACACGCAGGGCGGGCTCCCCGCGCTGTCTCTGCTGGGCACCGTTCTCCCAGGAGCAGGCTGGGGTCCAGCCTCCGCAGAGCAGTCCCGGGGGTCTCCCTGCTGTCTCTGGCAGGCATGGCCGGGGTGTCCTGCGGCCTGGTCCCAGCCATGGGGCCACGTGTATGCGTTTCCTCAAAAGACAAGCTGATTGAGTCTGTGCCGACCAGGCGGGCCTGAGGCTGTCTCTGCTCCGCTTGAGGGTCAGGAATGCCTGGGGTGCAGCCAGGCCTGGGCTGAGCCCCACTTCCCGGAGCCCTCGTGCACCCCCAGCCGCTGCTCTCCTTCCCACGACAGGACGTGCGCTCCACAGCGGCTGCCGCCTTCGGGCCCCGGGCGAACACGGTCCTGGAGCGCGTGGAGGGTGCGCAGCAGCGGTGGAAGCTGCAGGTGCAGGAGCAGCGGAAGACCGTCTTCGACCGGCACAAGATGCTCAGCTAGGCGGCCCGCTCAGCCTCCGGGGCTGGACGGAGCCGGCCGCTCACCCAGCTCCGTGCTGCCCTCCCTCCGGTCTTCCCCTTTAAAGCCCAGGGCAGCTTGCATTCTCTCATCTTTTGAAATGTGATCCTGGAAGGGCACTGGTTCCCCGCTCAGGTGGTCTCAGGGTGGATGGGAGGGGATCACAGCCACCCAGGGCCCTTGGGGCTACAGCAGGCCTGTCTCCTGGCTGCGCCCTCCCCAGCCCAGCCTGTGCATCACCCTCCCGCCTCCAGATCCTGGGGGCTGGGTCATCGGGAGCTGCCTCCTGACCAGACCCCCAGCCCTCAGGACGGCCCTGCTGGGAGGGCTGGGTCCTCGATCCTCAGGGCCCCTGGTTGTGTTCTGGCTTCTGACCCCCGCCCCTGTCCTCTTCTCGCATTGATGAGGGTGGGCAGAGTGCAGGGCCCTGCTCACCCTGCCCCTGGCCCCCACTCCCACCTCAGGAAGCCAGGCTGCCCCCCCACCCCGTCCCTGCCCTGCAGCGTGCAGTTGCTGAGCCATTGGTGGGACCACAGGACCCGGAGGCCACGTGGTGGCTCCAAGCCCCTGGGCCCTGTCCTCAGATCGCCACTGTCCCTGAGTTTCAGCGTCCCGGTGCATGGAGACAGCTGTCCTTCTGTACTCGCCATCATTAAATTGTCTTTTTTTTCTCTCTCTCTCACTTTGTGGATTTCGAGAGATTCTGAGAGCTCAGTGTTTCGCAGGCGCACTCGGGAGGGGCCCGGAGTGGTGTCCTTGGTGGACCTGGGGCTGGACGGCCCTCACGGCGGGGGGTGGGGTGGCCACGCCCCTCAGGCTCTGTCCCCTGCAAGGAGCAGGGGTGGTTTCCTCTGCAGGAGTCTCCTGAGTGAACAGCATCTGACGTCAGCACCTTAAAGCCGCTGTGCCTGGTGCTCACTGAGAAGCCTGGTGCTTGTAGTTCAGTCGCTAAGTCACTGTGACCCCATGGACTGCAGCGCCAGGCTCCTCTGTCCCCAGACGAAAACCAGCGGGGCTCGAGCGGGGCCAGCAGGGGAGGCTGCGCTCAGAGAGGCTTCCAGGGCCCCGGGGCTGAGTCAGCGCCACGACACTTCCGTGCAAGTGCAATGAGGGGCGTGTCTGGCAGAAACAAGGACCTGGAGGCCCAGTGGGATCTGTGTGAATGTCCCCCCTTGGGGTCTGCCTGGGTCAGCGTGTTGAGGAACCTGGTGTGGAGCCCCAAGCCGGGTCTTGGTGAGGTGGGCGTTCCAGGTGACAGTGATGTGCCCGAGTTCAGAGCCAAGTGCAGGCCCCAGGGGTGGGGTGGGGTGGGGTGATGTGTCTGTGGGGCTCCAGGAGGAGCCTGGAGCCTTGGGGGTAGCACTGGAAGCCAGTGAGGGATGTTCAGAGGGGCGGGTGTGACCAGGATCCCCCGCCAGCAGGAAGCTCGTGGTGGGTTAGCGGGAGGTTCACGCCTGCAGGTGGCCGGCGAAGGACCCAGCGCTGGCTGCGTCCTTGTCCTCCGTCAGCCTGGCACACGCTTGGCCCCGGCCAACTCACATGCTGCTTCATGGGCCTCAATGAGCCTGAGAATTCTTCCACAAGGGGGATGCTTTCCGAAGGTTGGCACATGGGTAGGTCAGCGGAGCAAGAATAACCTGTCCAGAAACTGGCGCCTCAGATTCCCAGATACCCCTGTAACCCTGCCGTGGGGGGACCTGGGTACCCTGTGTCCTGGGTCTCGGTTGAGTCCTGCAGGCACTCTGACCTGCCTGCGATGGTCTTAAAGGTTTGGTCTGTGGCAGGCAGCTGCTGTTGACTTGTCAGGAAGCCCCATACGTAAGTGTTAAGGAGTGCCTCTTCACGTTCCCTGATTCAGCCAGCAGCCCAGCCTCTCCGCGAGCCAGGACGTCACTCACAAACGGCTGTCAGACACCCGCCCTCCATGTGCCTTCTGTGCATGACCCCGGAGCAGGGTCCCTGCAGCCAGCTCAGAGACGCCAGATGGAACTCCACCTCGTCTGTGAAATGAATTCTAGGGTTGTGTTCAGACATCCTGTTTGTGCCCATCAGTCTGCAGCCACTCTGATCTAGGAGCGCTGTTGCCGCCTGGACAGGGACAGACAGATCAGGTTTAGCCTGGGGCCGAGGCTTCTGTGTGCGCTCAGGCACGTCGGATGCTCCAGGCAAGAATACTGCAGGGGGTTGCCATTCCCTTCTCCGGGGACCTTCCCGACCCAGGGATCCAACCGGGGTCTCCTGCATTGCAGGCGGATTCTTAACCTTCTGAGCCACCAGGGAAGCCCTTGAAAACTGGAGTGGGTAGCCTATCCCTTCTCCGGGGACCTTCCCGACCCAGGGATCCAACCGGAGTCTCCTGCCTTGCAGGCGGATTCTTAGCCGGCAGTCAGTCATCCCACATGGGGCAGGGTGGGGCGGAGAGGGAGGGGCCAGCCCACTCCCCCGGCCCCTACCTCCGATCCTCACCCAGATCAGCCGCAGCGCCTTGGTTCTCTGCTTCCTTGTGTCCATTCTTGCCTGAAGCCCCCACTGTGGGTGTTTGGCTGGCCTGTGCCCCCGGGCAGCTCAGTGCTTTTCACAAGACTGAGCAGGGCCCTCGGTTCACGATCTGCAGGTCTGCATTGCGTCTCCCATCCCTCCAGGGTGCTGTTCGCCCTTGGCATTAATCCTGGGCCGCCTTCCCATTTCTTTCTCCCTCTCCCCGCCCCAGCAAATCCTCCCTGACTGCTTCAGGAAGAGCGAGGCCATTAGGCGTGGTCTCGTGGCTTCCTTACCCCCACCTGCAAAGTCTCCTTCCTGCTTATCTTGACTCCTTTGCTTTGATCCTGGAGATGGCATGTCCCTCCTGTTCAGAGCCAGCCCAGCTATCCCCTCTCCTTGGGACTTCCATCACCTCCACGCTAGTCCTGCTTCCAGCCCCCTCCAGAATGTCAACACCCTCACATCTCCTGCCCTGGAAGACCGGGCTGCGGGCTCCATGCTCACCTCTGGCTCCGGGGGTCCCCTTCCTGTCCCCGCTCAGTCCCAACCCAAGCCCTCTGCGGGCTGGGGTGCTGGTGATCGTCCCTGTGGGACCCTGGGCATGTCCCCGGCTCAGCGCTCCAGCCCCCTGATGCTCTGTGACGGGGGTCCTCCTCCCCAATACTGCAGTTTTCCCAGTGGTCCTGCTGAGCCCGCTCAGCTCCATCTACAATTTAACATCTGGGTCTCCCCGACACTGTTCTTGCCTTTGGTTTCATGGTCTTAATTCTAGAATGTCCGTTAATTCTAGAATGTCTAGCCCAGAGTTGACCCCCAGCTCCAGAGCATCTGTCTGGCTTTCAGCCGCACCCTCCCTTCGGGGACCACAGAGACCATCAAAATTGGCACGTCTGAAGAATAAACTCATCCTCTCCCAGAAATGGGCTGTTTTTGGTTCCTTCATCTGGCTAGGTGGTGCTCCCACTGGCCGAGATGCTCAGGCTGGAAACCCGCTACACTTCACAGCCCTTGGATCCCCGTTCCCCGACAGGCCTCCAGGGAACCTTCCTGGGGCCCGAATTCTTCACTGGGGCCCTTGTCCGCCTGCCTCTCTGGCCTTCAACTCCAGGTGAATTGGTGGGCGTTCCTGGTGGGGCCCCTGAGGCCCTGTGAGGGGTGTTGATGGGCCCCTGACACGTGCTCAGCCGTAGCTGCCCAGATGGCCCTGCGTCCCTGGCAGGAGGTGCTGGCAGGAGCCGCCTCCACCCCCAGGCTCCCGAGGGCCACTGCACTGTCCTGGGGGGCTGGAGAGTGGGCAGAGAGGGGTGCCTGGGTCTGGCTTCTCTGCCCATCCCTGAGGACCTTTTCTCCGGTGCCAGGCAACTCCCATGGGCCAGGAAGCTGGCAGAGTGGGCAGACGGAGCCGGCCTGGAAGCAGGATGGAGCTGGCTTCCTGACCCCGCTCAGCCCTTCCACTCCCTCTTGTCTGAGCCCTTCTCCATAGTGTCCCGTGGCCTGCGGCATCATCAGATGAGGGGCCAGGATGGAAACCCCAGAAGGCCAGTCTGTCATCTAGGAACGCAGGCAGGGCATTAGAAGTGGGTGCAGACCCCAGCTCTGCCTCTCTCTACACCACTGTGTAAGGAACACTTCGTGTAAAACGCCTGGACCCACCCTGCACTCACGGCGTCCCTGAGACAGCATGACCCCCGCCCAGCCAGGCAGGGCCTGTTCCTGCCAGAGGGCAGTCCTCGCCGAGGGATCCGGGCCTAGGATGCCAGAGACCCTGGCCCCTCGCTGGCCCACCTGTGGGAGCTCGGCCTGAGCTTCCTGGGGGTCGGGGATAGTGTGGCCCCACCCGGGTGTGGAGCGAGTGGCCGCAGGCGGGCTGACCCGCGGGACTCCTGCACCCACGCAGCGGGGTGGGTGAGGCTCCCCTGGGCGTCAGGACCCTGGCCCGGCCCAGCCCGCCACCCCTTGCATGTGACCAGCGCAGACGCGCCCTCCAGACAGACAGGAGGACCCGGAGCCAGCCCCTGGCTCCCTGAGTCCTGCCTTCCTGCGAGGCGACTCCGGGTGGTGCGCGGCGAGCACTTTCTCCTTGGGCAGCTATGTGGTCGTGTTGATGTATCAGATCAAAGTGTCGTTAGCACAAACCACATGGTTCTGTGAATGTCACCGTGAAGGGAGTGTGAGGGGGGCAGGTGGGCACGTGTGAGGGAGAGGGCGAGGTGCTCAGCAATCCAGAAGGAGCCACGAGCGACCCTGCCGGCTCAGGACCCTGCCCCACTTGGCTGCCGCCTCCCTGTGGGCCCGGCAGGTGATGGAGGACCGGGAGGGGTCTCGTCCGGCTCTGTCGGCCGGGCGCCGCAGTGGGCTCAGACCAGTCTCTGCACGGACCCGACGTGGAAGCCCCGGACTTGCCCAGGCGGGAGAGGATCTGTCATGTAGCGGCCAGATCCGAGCCTGGGCCCAGTGCTGACCCTTCCAGCTGCGGGCCTGGGGAAGATCCGTGCCTTTGTTTCCTCGGCTGAAAGAACGGGAAGAGGAACTCATGTCACGGGTGAGTGTACGTGCCCGGTGGGTGTGATTTGTGTCTCCATGTCAGATGTGTCTGCACTGTGGCTCCGGGGCGCTGTAGGCCTGTCCACAAGGACGCACCCTGGGGCTCAGCCTGGGGCGAGGTGATAAGGAGGGGCCGGAACACGGGGCTCTCTTCCCCCGTCTCCCCAGCGCAGTGGGCCTCATGACAGGGCTGGGTACTCAAGCCCAAAGCCACACCAACCGGCCTCCTGGCCTAGGTCACGTCTGCCCACCCTGGGTGCCAGCTTCCTCCACTGATCACTGAGGAAGGCGGCCTGGGTGGCCTCCAAGAGCCCCACCGGCTTGATGCCCGGGAGTCCTAGCAGGGTGCCCGGCAGTCCCCAGCCCTGGAGCCACGTCTCTGGAGGGGCCACTGTCGGAACTCCCGGTCAGCCCCGGGGGTGCCCAGTGACCACCCACCCAAACTGGTCTCGCTGCAGTCCCCCTGGAGACAGGGCTGTCTTCCCCTAAGCACGAGGACTTCCCCGCGGGAGACGCTGCGTCTCCCCGGGTCCCTGGCCAGGCGCTCCCTGAGCCCCGGTCCACATCCTGCTGCACAGATGCCCAATTGAGAGGCTCTCCGGCCACCGGGCTGGCTGTGTTGTCCCTCAGCCCTGGGCAGGCAGCCCTGGAGGACAGCGTCCCCACCGCCCTGGGCTCTGGCCAGGCCTGCATGTGTCCCTGGGACACAGGAACCAATCACCGGAGGCGGGGCGGCCCCCTCTCCCCCCAGCCCATCCCAGATCAGAGGCGCCCCCCGCCCTCCCCTTCTGGGTGTGTCGCTGTTTGAAGCTTAATCGGGTAGAGTGTACCTGGCTCCTGAGCCGGGCGGGAACCCAGCCAGAGGCGGCCGAGGACGTGGCCGGGGACGGCAGGCCCTCCGGGAGAACCAGCTCCCATCCTGCAGCAGAGCCGCCGTGCAGGGAGCAGAGCAGAGGGACGGCCTCTTGGCGCGTGGCCGGGGAAGCTCAGCCACCTGCCGGGTGGGGGTGCGGGGGCTGGCACCCGCGCTGAGGGCAGCAGACCGGCCAGCCGTGCAGCTGGGGGCATCGCCGCCAGCGGGGTCCATCCATGGTCTCACCCTCGGGGCCACTGCCCGCCGCCCGCCGTTCCTGGAGACTGAAGTGAGGGCCTTCTGGGTGGAGATCGTCCCGGGAGGCGTCCTGGAAAGGAGCTGCAGGTGAGGGGTGAGGGTCGGGGAGCGGCCGGGCCCGGGGCTGCAGGCAGCCGTGCAGCAGGCTGGTGGGGTCTCATCACAGCCCTGCCTCTTAGGGGCTGAGGGACCAGAGGCTGCTGGCTGGTTTGGCTTCCCCCATCACCTGTTAAATGGTACCTGCCTTGTCACACTGCAGTGAGGCTCAGACAAGTCAAGAGGTCACACTCGGGTCCAGCACAGAACAAGGGTTAGAGAAGAACTTCTGTTGCTTTTTCAATCCTGCCGTCCATGCAAGCGTGGGCTTGCTTAAGCTCACGGAAGCTCTCCGAGCCTCAGTTTCCCCATTTGCAAAAAGAGGGTGAAAAGTCACCTCCAGGAGATGAAATAGCTTCCAGCACATGGCAGGTGCCCTGTGAGGGCTCCCTGTCAAGTCAGCTGAGGTCTGTCCCCGTTCAACCCCCACGTTCCCTGCGTCTAGGGCCAGGCTTCTCACCCTGCTGCCAAAGGAAGCCTCTGCACAGACGTTCCACATTTGCGGCCCAGGGCCTCTCCAGACCGCCTCTGGAAGGGGCCGCAGAGGCCGTGGTTGTAATCACATTTCGAGCAGATGCAGAGAGCTCTGATTCTCTCTAAAATGTGGAAACCTCCTGAGACAGACGGGAGGGTCCTGGGGCGTCCTGAACCCACAGGAGAGAGACGTGGGTGTACGGGCCAGCCCACCTCCTCCCAGGGACTCGGGGTGAGGACCCTTCCTCGTAGGGACATGCCGATGGCCCAGGGGAATGCGCGTGTGACCCAGGGGAGTGTGCTTCTCCCTGCAGACCCCAGCCACGGCGCTGTGGTCTGGACGGCCCGCGGCCCAGCGTCACCTCCTGCTGACAGACACCCCAGATCCACGCAGAGGTGGGGCTCGGGAAATCTTGAACTTCTATTTTGTGGCCCCTGAAGGTTTTTTCCCATGAGACACCAGCCACCTAGAAGGAAGGTTCTGTTGTGCCGTGAGGGAGCGACAGCCGGGGCCTCGGGCACCTGCAGTTGGTGTGGGACTGGAGCAGCAGCCTGGCAGGAGACGGGCATGCCGCTGGCCTGGCAGGCAGCCCGCGGGGCTGGAGGCTTCCATGCTGTCCCCCCAGCTCGGGGCGACTGGTTGCCGGGTCAGACAGCAGCCCTCTCAGAGTTGCCTGGTTTAGGCTCACGGTGCCTTTACGGTCCCTGGAGGGTGATTTCCCTTACTCTCTCTTCTCCTCGGTATTAGCCGTGACTAATCCCAAGTGCTCCGAACCCCTGGAGGGTGAGCCCTGTGCCGGCAGTGACAGGACAGCCTCGCAGGACCTGCACCGGGCAGCAGCGTGCATCCCTCCAGCCGGCTGGACCCCGGGAGCCCGCTGACCTTGTAGCCAGGGTCCCGCCTCTGCTTCCCACCCCCTGCCTGCACCCCCAGCCCCATCCACTCCCACGAGGCCTTGGGCATCTCTGAGCTCTTGCTACCCATACCCACTATGGAGTCTGCTGAGGGACCGCTTTATCTTGGTGACGCTTGTCATATTAGCACTTAGGGGGCTCTGGGCTAAGCGTCCAGATGTCCTAAGCTGTAGCCCCTCCCCACCCCCACTTTGTGTGCAGCTAAACAGCAGAGGGCAAGGGTCGGGGTGGGGCTGCATCACACCCCCTGAACCCCTTCCTTCTGAGTCTCAGGCTTCTCCTCTCCTCGGGCTGTTAAGAAACACGCATTCCTGGACAGTCCCAAGGTGTACGCCAGTTTCTCTCGGATGCCAAACTCAAAATCCATTGGCTGTGTGACCCTGGGAAAGTCACTGCCTCTCTGTGCCTCAGCCTTCCTGTCTGTAAAATGAGGTGGTGGTCGTCCTGCTTGGAGGAGTCAGTGACTGTGCATGCGTGTGCCAGCGTGTTCACGCACGGGTATCACTGAAGCGAGCGCCTCACACACAGGACACCGCCCTGTCTTCACATGCTCCTCAGCCCCTTCGGCTCTTACCTCTCAGATGGTGAAATCCCCTGAAATGTGTTCTACCCAATGTTAGGAGGCTTGAGAGGCCCACTGGGGGTTTCTGGGTTAAAGGCAAGCAGCTCTGCCCTGCCGGGCTTTCTCTGGAACCGTCTCCAGGACAGGACGAAGGGGTTCGTTTCTCAAAGCAGTGTTCACTCAGGAGCCCCAGGCCCGCGTGTGAGTCTGCACTCTGTGCTGTGCCAGCTGTGCCAGCTATGTGACCCTGGGCAGCTGTGTGACCTCCTTCGGCCTCCGCGTCCTCGTTGGTAACGGGGGGCCACCAGCCCCCCAGGGCTGTAGGGAGCACGCTCAGAGAGGAAGTGAAGTGCGAGGCGAGGCGTGGCCCTGCCTCATCCACCCCCCGCCCCACTGGGCACAGCAGTCCAGGTGGTTCCCTGTGAGTGCCCCAGAAGCGGGTCAGGGGAGGTTTGGCTGGTGGATTCACCCGTGGGAGGGTGCACACCGAATCGTCCACCTTATTCAGATGTGTGTGAACGCAGTCACCTTAGTCCTTCAGAGACCTGAGGAAAGGGCTGGGCCCTCGTGGACAGGAGCAGAGCTCAGCCGGTAAAGAATCTGCCTGCAATGCAGACCTGGGCCTGATTCCCGGGTTGGGAAGATCCCCTGGAGAAGGAAATGGCAGCCCACTCCAGTGTCCTTGCCTGGAGAATCCCATGGACAGAGGCGCCTGGCTGGCTACAGTCCACGGGGTCACAAGAGTCAGACACGACTGAGCGACTAAACCGCCACCGCCTCGTGTACAGTCTCCCCTCTGGATGATCCCCAAGACGGACGTGGCTCTGGGAGCCGCTGGACGCGGTGCTGGGCTGGGTTGGCACCTGCTGCCTCAGGCCCGTCAGAGTCACATCCAGGGATCTTAGCACTCCGGGGGTCCTCCCAGGGCTGGGCTGGCCATGCTGGCAGTACCAGCTGCCAGGGACACGGGACTCACATACAGCTGAGGCATCAGTGCCCCCATTCTGCAGGTGTGCAAACTGAGACCTGTGTAGGGGCACCTTCACCAGACAGGCAGAGCCAGGACCCAGTCTGGGAGGTCCGGCCTACAGCCCCGCCTCCCCTTGTGGGGCTGCCGCTCACCCAGGGCTCCTGGGCCATGAGCCGTTCCTGGGAGCCCGATACTCCTTCTGGGGGCTGGGGGCAGCCACCTCCAAAATCACCCCCTTGTGACTCCCCAGCATCATAAATGCTGGGTACAGTCAGGGAGTTAGGAAGCATGAGCCCCTCCGCCAGCGCTGGCCCCAGGAAATCCTGTAAAGATGAGGACTCTTCCCCCCAAGAGTGGGGCACCCCTGCCTGGCTAAGAAGGTCCTCACACCTCAGCCTGGACAGAGCCTGGTGAGCCGACCCCTGCGGTGGGACCTGAGCGCGCCCGTAGCCTCTCTGAGCCGCCAGCTCCTCCTCTGTAACAGGCTGAGGGCTCTGGGGCACGAAGAGCAGGGTGCCCACTAGGCCGGCCTCGGGAGGGCTCCATCCACGGCCTTCCTTCTGTGCTCCCTTCCCCTTCCAGAGTCCCCGCAGGGCGCCCCACTCAGGGCTCTGCGAGGCTCCTCTCCAGAAGTGGCTGCAGGCAGCAGCCAGGGGCAAACCCATGACGAGGAGGATGGCATGGGGGGCTCTGGGCTGGGGGGCTCACAAACAGTGCTGCCCCGTTTGTTCATCACGTGCCAGCGGGGCGCAGGGGCTCAAACCGGGCACTCGAGCCCCGCGGCTTCCTAGGGAGCAGGGCGTCACTCTCTAGCTTCAAAGGCGCTTGTGGTCGCCAGGCCTGATGCCCCTTCTCCTTGGTTAGATCCAGAGTATCTTGGAGATTCTGAAATGATCATTGTTGAGTTGAGCCTGTTGAATATTGGGGTAAGAAGTGAGGTGATCCTCCTAGAATTAATTACTGGCCAAGGGAGACTGTGATGTTTCTTATTTTAAAAAAGAAAAAGCATTTGCTTGTGCTGGAGATTTTTAGGTGAAATCCCCTGAAATGTGTTCTACCCAATGTTAGGAGGCTTGAGAGGCCCACTGGGGGTTTCTGGGTTAAAGGCAAGCAGCTCTGCCCTGCCGGGCTTTCTCTGGAACCCTCTCCAGGACAGGACGAAGGGGCTCGTTTCTCAAAGTGTCTGACTGCCGAGCCCTCTGCGGAAAGCTCTCTGGAGGCAGGGGTGGGAGCAGCCCGCGCATGCTGTCAGTCCAAGTCCTTGGTTTCCTTACAGATTCTCCCAGTTCAGGGCACCAGGGGCAGGGCAGGCTCTGAAAGATGTCTTCGTGAAGGGGCTGACAAGCCCCATCAAGCATGACCTGCTGTAGGAACCCCCAAGTGGAAGGGGAGGCAGAGGGGGCCAAGAGTGCACCCCCACCAAAGCCCACTCCCAGGCCTGCTCTGCGTCTGACGTGACACATTCAGCCCGTTTCCGGCCTCAGCCCCCCACCTCTGGCTCCAGTCCCGGCGCAGACAGTGAGAGAGGCTGGAAAGGTGGCATTGTGTCATCTGCCCTGTAGATGGCCCAGCCCACTGAAAGTTCACAGCCCTTGGCTTGATCATGATGGTTCATCCCTCCGCAGGGCTGCCCGTGACAATCAGCAAACGTGTCGGCAGCAGGTACTGTGCGTGTGAAGCCAAGACGAGTTCTGGGGCTCACTGTTTACAGCCTGGGTCCGGGGGCGTGTCAGGAGCGGCTCCAAGCAGGGGCCCTCCGTCGGCCTCCAGGACACTGGGAAGGTCCTCACGCATCACCCTGAACAGAGCCTGGTGAAGGCCCCCGGGGGCTTCTGGGTTAAAGGCAGCAGCTCTCCACTGCGGGGCTTTCTCAGGGACCGTCTCCAGGACAGGGTGGAGGGGCTCGTTGCTCAAAGTGTCTGACCACGGAGCACCCTGGGGGAAGCTCTCAGCAGACACCTTCCCTGGAGGCGAAGCCCACGCGTGCTGCCCCTCCAAGGCCTCGGCTTCCTTACAGGAAAGGAAGGGCTGGGGGCTGGGGGGCCAGGTGACGGTGGACACCTCGGAGAGGGAGGCCCCGGGGGGGCGGGCTGTGCTCAGGAAGCCGTCAACAGGAAGCCGAGCTGATGTGCCGTGGGGTGGGCTGTGCGGGCAGTGAGAGCCTCTGGCAGGATGCGGGCAAGGAGCTAGTAGTGGGGGAGGGGCAGATGCGCCTGAGGCAGAACTGCGAGGGCAGCGAGGACGAGGACAGGAGAGGATGAGGACAGGGGGAGGGAGCCCAGGAGACCCCGCTGGCGCTGCCTGGCCGCCTCTGCTACAAGCTGGGCTGCAGGCACGGCCTTCCTGGCACAGAACCTGACTGTGAGACACCCTGGTCGGAGACGGGGCAGCCGTTGGTGAGTGCCCAGGGCACGGAGCGCTGCCCAGAGGAGCTGGGAGCCTAGAAAGGCGCTCCCTTCACTAGCCACTAGCGCCTCGTGGGCGGGACAGCCCCCAGGCTCTGTTTCCGAAGCTACTAGGCCGGTTCATACTGACACAGCCTGCTAGGTTTTGTTCAAACTCCAAAATATGTTTAATGATACATCTTCTCTGTCTCTGTATGGATTGAACGGTTAACTGATGTGAGCGGACCCGCGCCCTCAGGGAGAAAAGTAATCTGTGTTAATGGAAGACACCGTGCCTCTCCTTGGGGATCCTCCTTTCCCAAAGCCCTGGGGACTCAGGTGCGGGGAGCCGCAGGTGATTCCGGACCTTGAATTTCAGCAAACTGCAGCTGCTATTGCTCCTCACCGCCACACGGTGTCGCTGTCGACACTGGTTCTGCCCAGTCGAGAAGCAGAGGCCACGGCCTGGTCCCCAGCTGCTGGTCAGATCTGCTGGGGTTCTGAGAATGGGGGAGGAGCCCGGTTCTGGAGTTCTGAGGCTCAGGCAGGGGCCTCCTCGCCGGGTTCCTGGAGGTACGGCTCCAGGTGCTTGACTCTCTACCTGATCCTCCCCCAACCACGCCCATCCTCCTTAGAGCATCTTCAAGGGGCATCATCTTCCCAGGGCCACCCCAGGGACGTCTGGCACCACTCTGATCTGGCAGGAGCTCAGACAGCACCCTCATTTGAACCTGCAGTAGAACAGCCCCTCCAACAGGAAGCATAGATTAGTAAGAGCCCCGTGTTAGGTCAGCACCGCCCTTCTGAACTTTTGATACAAATGGGAAGCTCTAGGAGAAATAGTGGGGGGGCTGGGGTCAGGGAGCACGGATAGAGGTGATAGTTCATGAGATCACTAACTGTGGAACCTTGGGTAACTTCACCTCAGCTTTCTCACCTCTAAACCAGATGAAGTGAGCATCCCTGGTAGCTCAGCCAGTAAAGAATCTGCCTGCAGTGCAGGAGACCTGAGTTCCATCCCTGGGTGGGGAAGATCCCCTGGAGAAGGGAATGGCAGCCACTCCAGGATTCTTGCCTGGAGAATCCCAGGGACAGAGGAGCCTGGAGGGCTACAGTCCATGGGGTCACAAGAGTAGACACACGAGTTAGCGGCTCAACCACCACCACCTCACAAGAATGGTGTAGGAATAAATGTGCTGTTTCACTTAAAGCACTTGGCACAAAGCCACGCACATCAAGGGGAGTAAGTGACAGCTGTTCTTGTCACTATTTCACTAGTGTTTTGTGCAGGCTCCACCCCAGCTCCCAGGGTAGCCCCACGCACAGACGCCCTCTTGAGGACAACCTGCACCCTGCCTCCTTCTGCTCCTCACCAGGGTGGAGCATTCCACAGAAGAAAACAGATCACAGCTCACCTGCAGCTGCGGCCTCACCTGAGCTCGCTGCCACGTTGTAAGTTAGTCCATCAGTTCAGTCTGTCTGACTGAAGTCAGTCGCTCAGTCGTGTCTGACTCTTGTGACCCCATGGACTGCAGCATGCCAGGCCTCCCTGTCCATCACCAACTCCTAGAGTCTACCCAAACTCATGTCCATCACGTCAGTGATGCCATCCAACCATCTCATTCTCTGTCATCCCCTTCTCCTCCCATCTTCAATCTTTCCCAGAATCAGGGTCTTTCCCAATAAGTCAGTTCTTCCCATCAGGTGGCCAAAGTATTGGAGCTTCAGCTTCAGCATCAGTCCTTCCAATGAATATTCGGGACTGATTTCCTTTAGGATGGACTGCTTGGATCTCCTTGCAGTCCAAGGGACTCTCAAGAGTCTTCTCCAACACCACAGTTCAAAAGCATCAGTTCTTCGGCACTCAGCTTTCTTTATAGGTCTTTATAGCCACATAATCAGTCCTTGTCTAACAGGAAAGAGAGACCTGGTTCAAGAAACACGTGGTCAAGCTGTGAGGTTTCTTGCTTCAGTGACTATCTTATAAAAAATGTAAACAGCGTGTAAGGAAAGTGAATAGGCACTGAATACTGAATTGACACAAACAAATACTAAGTTGTATTTGTTAAAACTGTCATTAGATGTATACAAATTTCTGACCTCTATCAAATTATATTTAAATAAATTAAATATGACTAGGCAGGGATCACATGGGAGAGAACAGTCTGGATCTTGTATTTTTATAAAACAAGAGGACTGATTGCAAATAATTTTGAGCACCCCTTCCATGCCCAGCACTGGCAAGGGACTGAGGGGCACTACCTAGAATGGGAGAAAGCCCTGCCCTCTGGCAGCTTACTGTCTGGCTGGAGACTCAGAACACACAGCCTCAAACACCCATGCTGGGGACTGGAGGATTCAGACAATCAGCACAGGGAGGACTGGGGAGGCAGAGAGACCTCGACTGGCCAGGTCTGTGTCAACCGAGAGGTGAGGTCAGGAGCAAGCAGAGCATCAGGGGAGATGGAGCGAAGTCTTGATGGAGCGAAGGAGCCATTTGGAAGAGATTGTCTGGAACCATCACTTGAAGGAAACTTCCCTCCCAAGGGGACCCCTTGGAGGCTATGGAGCGGGGAAGGGGCATGTGGTTTTGTTCTGAAGCCTCACGCACTCTTTGGAGAGCAGGTGCTTAGGGGACTGTTGACTCCCCAGTGCCCCTCAGTGCAAAGGGCGGAGCTAGCTGGGCCCAGCCTGGGAGCTGGAGGAGGGAGTGATGAGAAGGTGCAGGGGTCTTTCTGCAGGTCTGAGTGTGTCCTGGATGGGGATAGAGCCGGTGCTCTGTCACACAGAAGGCCTGGCCCGGCTTCTAGGCCCCCGCTGCCCCATCACTGCCCACAGGGGTGGCAGCACCCTGAGATCTCCTGTGGGGAGGGCATGATGACAGAGCAGTGTGATGGGGCAGAGGGTACCGGCGGGACACGCAGACACAGGGAGAGGGCGGGTCAGTGACGAGAGTGGGACCTGATCATCTCGGTGAGGGGGCTGGAGGCCCCATCTCCCCCTCCCCTAGGCTGGGGGCCTCCAGGTGTGAGGCCCTGCAGGTGGGAGTGAACAGTCGTTCCCCTCACTCTCAAGGGAGAGGACATCGCTGGGCACTTTTATAAGGCAGGCTCTGGAGGAGATGTCTTTGGGTGTATTTCTTTTCCTACTTGGTCCTCATACAGTATTATTCTGGGAAGGATGTTTTAATTCTCTCCCTACTGGAAACTGTGGCTCAGAGAGGCACCCCCAGCAAGAAGGGGTGAACGGGGCTCCAAACCCTGCTCCGTGTGTCTTCAGCAGCCCACCGCCTCCGCTCCTGATGCTTACAATCGCCTTGGAGGGTCGGGGGCGGGTACACAAGGAGCCCACAAAGAAAGCCCTTTTCTAACGCTATGTCCACTCTCCTCTTTAGAGACGGTTCCCCGGGACGCTCTGCGGCGCGGCGCACTCCAGGCAGCAGGCCAGGTGTCCCGAGGGCGGCGAGGACCAGGAGCCCAGCGCGGGGCCGCCGAAGCCAAGGGTTGCGCCCCCGGGGAGGCCCGCGCCCGGTGCCGGATCCTGCCGCGATGGCGCGCCTGAGGGGGACCTCGGAGTCGCCCCCCAGAGTGGAAGGAAGCGCTGACCAGTCCGTGCGCCCCGAGCTGCGGCAGGCGATGTGACTCGCCCCGCGCGCAGGGCGCGCAGATCCCGAGCCGGGGCGACTTGGGGCTCGCTCTGTCCGGCTCCGCGCGGCACCATGAACGACGACTTCTGCCGGGCGCTGGCGGCCCGCCGGCCCGCGGCGGCCCCCGGGTGCCTGCCGCTGGGCATCGGGCCGCCTCCGCGGTCGGCGCCCCCGGCCGGCGCCGAGCCCCTGGGCGCCGTGCCCTACCTGCTCTACCCGGGCGCCGCTGGGCCGCCCTACTGCGACGCCTACGCTGCCGCCTTCCCGGGCGCGCCCTTCCCCGGCGCCCTGGGCGCCTGCGACTACCCCTTCGAGCCCGCCTTCATCCAGAAGCGCAACGAGCGCGAGCGCCAGCGCGTCCGCTGCGTCAACGAGGGCTACGCGCGCCTCCGCGGCCACCTGCCCGGCGCCCTGGCCGAGAAGCGGCTCAGCAAGGTGGAGACCCTGCGCGCCGCCATCCGCTACATCAGGCACCTGCAGGGGCTGCTGAGCACCGCCTCCGACGGCGCCGCGCCCCGCGAGCCACGGGCAGCACCCTCCCTGGCTCCCGACTCGGCCGAGCCCTCCTGCGGCTCCTCCTCGCCCTTCTTCGAGTCGGGGGAGTGCAACCACTGAGCAGGCTGGGGCTGCCCCGGCTCGGGGGTCGCCGGGTCCCCGGGGTTCCCGCCGTCTGGCGCTCCGAGGTCACCGCATCCTCCCTGCGCCAGCGACACCCCGGCCCCTGTCCTGACGGCCAGCAACACAGGGCACGAGAGAGGCCACCCCGGAGTTGGGCTCTGGGTCGGCCTGCGCCTCCACCCCGGGCGGGAACAGTCTGAGCCCAGGTCCCAGGGTGTACCGGGCCTCGGTGGCCCTGATCCGTAACATCCACCCCCCACCCCACCCCCCGGGGCCACAGGCACAGCCCAGAGAGCGAGCTTGATATGACTGCGGGCCTCGCCTAGACTCCCCAGGAGATGGCCTCAGACACCAGCATCTCTATGGGAGCTCGCCAACCCGCCTCCCAGGGACACCCAGAGGGTGAGCTGCAGGCCAGGCAGCTTGCACCCAGCGGGGGGGTGGGGGGGGTGGAACACGTGGTCCATGCTGCTCTCTGGCTTCCCTGATGGAGGACCCAAGGCTCCCAGCCCCCAGTGTGGCCTTCTCCTTTTTTCCCAGGTCGAGAGAGAACTGCTTTTCCCTCATACTGTACTCTGTGGGCATGCGGACCATGTGGGTGTATGGCACTGTGTTTGCACCAAGGGGCTAAATAAAGATGCTGAGTTCTGTGGTTCCGGGTCATTGTCCACCCTCTTTTCCCTGGCGACCCAGTCTCCTTCCACTCAGAGCACTTGCCTCCGGGGTGTATGGGGTGTTCCATTCACTCATGCATTCAGCCAGCATTTACAGAGAGCTCAGTACCTTCCAGTACACGGAGGGGGCAGAGTCCCAGGGGCAGACACCTGCCCCTTGTACAGTTAGGGGCGGGTGGGGTGGGGTGGGGTGGGGAACAAAGGTGTGCACACCCAGGAGCCTCCCACCCCGGGGCGCGAGGGTGAGAGTGGAGGGTCTTGGCTGGACGGCTGCAGGTCGAGATGGCAGGGAGGGCTGTGGACTTCTACTGAGCCGGGCCACCCAGCACCTTTTCTGGACGGTGCCGTGGGGCAGGGAGGGGGACTAATCTCGACACCTAGGGGCTGGTGTCAGTGACCCCTCAGTGGGCTCCGTGAGGCTGTGGGCTCCCGATTACTTCCTGAACCCACTGTCCGCTGATCCAGCCTGGGCCCACGTGTGACCCTCCCCCTGCCTCCTTGGGGACATACCAGGATGCCGCCGGCCGGGCCGGGGTGACAGCTGCCTGGCTGTGGGGCCGGGGCTGGCCAGCGGGGAGCCAGAGGAGGCTAATTTTACCCCCGGAGCAGGGAGAGTGATCCCGCCCCGCCCAGCTGGCTCAGCAGGGCAGGCACCCCAGCTGGGCCGCCCAGTCCTGGAGGCGGGGGCGCTGGGACGCAGGGAGGAGAGGGCAGCAGTGGGGGCGCAGGACAGGCCGAGGCCGCCGGAGCCATGGAGCCGTCCCCAGCCCAGGACGAGGGCCTGAGGAGGAAGCAGGCTAAGAAGCCCGTCCCGGAGGTCCTGCCCAGGCCACCCCGGGCCTTGTTCTGCCTGACCCTCCAGAACCCTGTGCGGAAAGCCTGCATCAGCATCGTCGAGTGGAAGTATCCTTCAGGGGCGGTGCGGAGGGGAGGAGGGGGCTCACAGATCTCAGGCCCTGGGGGCCAGGCACTGGGGCCCAGAGGTGTAGCCGGGGGCCTCTGGGAAGGCAGCCCTGACGGAGGCGCAGGGGGCCTGGGGGCGAGGCCCGGGTCTCCGAGGCCGCCTCTGGAAGGTGCTGGAAGGTGTGGAGGCCTTGACATGGGACGAGGCGGTGGGGGCCGGCAGGCCGGCTGGGAGGCCAAGGGGTGGGCACCGAGCTCTGTACAGACACCAGGCCTGGCTGGGCCGCACACCCTGGGCTCAGGGACATGAACCCCCCTCATGCTGGCATCAGCTCCGGGAGGAAGAATGATGAAAATGCCCGGCTTGCTGGGGACAAGGGGGGAATGGAGATGAGGCCGGAGGGCAGGCTGTTGTCAAGGGGTGCGGAAAGTACCGGCTGGGAATGTTTGGAATATTTCTGAAGGGTTTTGGAAGACTGGGCTCCCACCAGCTGTTGCCTAGAAGAGAATGAGGGAGCTGCAGGGACAGGGAGACCCGGGAGCTGAGACACCTGAGTGGCACCAGGCCTGCCCCCACACTGCTGTGCCCACCCCTGGGCCCCCTGCCCGCTCAGTCTGGGCAGCCGGGGGGCCTCTCTCGCCTGCCTCCCGGCGCCTCTCCAGGCCTCTGCCCTGAGGCCTCTCTTCAAACCCGAGGAAGGTGGCTGGGAAGGGCACGGGGCCTTCCTGTGAGCCGTGTACACAGGCGACCCCCCGCTGCCCACTCAGGCGCAGCTCCGCTCCCACCTCGCCACCCCTCAGTCCTCTCCACCCCCACCTCCCATGGCAGCCTTCCCAGGGCCCCTACTGCTCACCAGCAAATCCAGGGAGCCTGAGGGTGCCCTCTGGAAAACGGCTGGCTCACCCTGTGCAGGGGGCACAGGGACCAGGGGGTGCAGATGCCATGGGGTACTCTCCCCTGCTCAGGCCTCAGGGGCCGGGTGTCGGGGCACACACCCGCTGCCCATCCTGCCCCTGGCTCACACCAGCCCACCTCCCTGGCTGCTCCTTTGGGGCCCTGAGGACTGTCTGACTATAGCGCCTTCGAGTGGACAGAGGGGGGGTGGGCTGGGGGAGGGGAGGGGGTGGAGGGACTGAGATGGGACTCAAGACTTCCTGAGTGTTGGAGCTGAGTAGCCCCCAGACTGGAGCCAGTGCCTCGCGGTCCCTGAACGTCTCAGCTGACCCCGTGTTGGAGGAGGGTCCCCGCCCGCACCCCCGCCAGGAGCAGAAGAGCTGTGTGGGCCCATCGCCCGCCTTGTTGCCCGCACAGACCCCCAGCACACCCTCCGCTCCACCCGCAAGTCCCGCACCTCACTCCCTCCTTAACTCCGCCCCAGACCCTTCGAGACCATCATCTTGCTCACCATCTTTGCCAACTGTGTGGCCCTGGCCGTGTACCTGCCCATGCCAGAGGACGACAACAACAGACTGAACCTCGGCCTGGTAAGAGGGCCGTCCTTCCTCTGCTGGCCTGCTGCCCGGCAGGCGGTGCTGGGGCTCCCCCACCCCCCACGAGGACAGGGACCTACAGGGCGGGCTGAGCGGCCCTGAGCCCCTCGGGAAACCTGGCTGGGCTGGCACCGAAAAGGGCCACCATGCCAGCTCTGTGCCAAGTGCTGAGGCAGTCCAAGTGCAGACTGGAAAAGAATGTCCAGACTCGGAGCTTTTCAGAAGGAATGAGTTTGCTAAGAACAAAGATCAGAGATAATGTGGGCGCTGCGAGCTCAGTGGGCCGACCTCCTAACAGACCTGAGAGAGGCAACGCTTTCCCGGTTTAGAAGCCAATTTTTATAGCCTCAAGACAAAGAAAATTGCTGCTGGAAGGTTGCTGTTAGGTGATTGGTTAGGGTGGGCTTCCCAGGTGGCACTAGGGGTAATAATCCACCTGCCAAAGCAGGAGACATAAGGGCCATGGGTTCATCCCTGGGTTTGGAAGATCTCCTGGAGGAGGGCATGGCAACCCGCTCCAGTGTTCTTGCCTGGAGAATCCCATGGACAGGGGCGCCTGGCGGGCTGCGGTCTGTGGGGCTGCACAGAGTCGGACACGACTGAGTGACTGAGCTCACACGCGTGCATCATTGGTTGGTGTGCTGTGGGGTGAGCATGGGGTCAGCATTTTGCCCTGACTTGAGTCAGGGAGCTTGTTAGTGATGATCAGGGGCTTTGGCAAAGGTTACAAAGGGCGTCAGTCAGCTTTGGAGGTGACCTGGGTTCTGGGCTTGGGACTGTGGCCTTGGGACTCAACACTAAGCACCGTATGAGACTGGGCTGTGTCCTCAGCACCACAGCCCCTAAACCAGTCCCATTTGACAGATGCAGAAACTGAGGCTTAGTAAGGCCAGTGACGGGGCTGAATGCTGATCTCCCTTCCCTGGATGTGACTCAGAAGAAACTTGCTTCTGTGGAGCTTGCCTTTCTGGGAGAGTTTGTGTTAGGGCCACGCTCCCTTCAGCCCAGCACACACAACACATCCACAGGCCAGGAAATGCCACAGCTGGAGCGGGTTTTCCAGGGTCAGTTTGTCCTGGGTCCTCCCCACCTCACTCTGTTTGTGATGAGAAAACTGAGCCTTGGAGAGGATAAAAGATGGACTTACCCGAAAACCAGACGGTAGTCAAATGCTCGACATGGCCGGGAGCTTATTAGACACCCAGTTCTGCCCTGAACATTCTGCATTATTGTCTGTTTTACTCCCCTGTGAAGTTATTAGACCCGTTACGAGACAAGGAAGCTGAGACTCAGCTGGGTACCCTGCCCAGGGCCCGCACACATGTCCGTCTCCCCAGAGAGTCTCAGACTCGGGCTCTGACTTTCAGACTTGACTGGATCGCTGTCCCGCCCACATGGTGACAATCCGGACGCCCCAGGGAAGCCCCTCGAGACCATGGCCCTGGGCATCTACCGCCCAGGCTCCTGGGGGACAGGGCAGGACATCCCTCATTCCAGCAGGCTTTTCGGGCACTGACTCTGCAGGGTAGGCAGGAGGAAGCTGGCTGCATGCGTCCAGGGCCTGGAAGGACAGCATCGTCTGCCTCTGCGTGGCACTGGTTTCCATGGGGATCCATCTATCTCGGGTGGAGGAGAAGCCGGGAGTCTAAGTGTGTGCTTGGCTATAACTGGAAAAATTCAGAGAGTGGGATACAGTGTGGGCGAGGCGGGTGTGGGGAGGTGCTCCTCGGAGCCCTGGGCCCCCGCGATGGGCGCCTTCTCTATGTGTCTGGGGGCATTGGTTCCATGTCAACTCCCATAACGGCTGACGGTTTTGGAAAGGAGCTCCATCCTCTGGAGAGTGTCAGAAATCTTAGTGGGCACATCGCCTTCCATCTTGAAACAAAGCACCCCCCCTCAAAAAGTCCAGATGGTGCTGTGGGCTGAGTGACAAGAGCCTGTTGAGATGAGGCGATGCGCTCTCAGGCAGGACCACGCAGGAAGACTTCCCAGACAGCCACCACCACGTCGAGGGTCAGAGCTGGATGGGCTGTCGCTCGTCCGTGAGGGACCCCGACTGTGAAGGCCCGAGAGGGCGGGGACGCTGACAGCCACATGGCCAGCTCCTCGCTGAGGCCTCCCGCCCCCCTTAAGTGTCGATCGTCACAAAAACCAACGAGAGGGAAGTGAGGGTGGCAGAGCAAGGGGGAGAGGTCAGGGGTCTTTTTCTCTTCTTCCCATGATTGGCTGCTTTACAAGAATCTGAGGAAGGCCAGAGAGCTACCGTCCCCACCCCAGCCATCCAACAGAGCATGGTTGGGAGAAGGGAGGCCCCCGAGCACCATTCACTCGCTTATTCATTTAACAAATGTTTGTCGAGTGTCTGTTACGTCCCTACAGGGGACGGCCTTGTGAACCAGAGTTCCCGTCTTCACAGAGATCAGTCCAGTCCATCAAACAAGCATTTAAAATGACAGGAGATGTGCAGGGTCGGCGGGCACGAGCTGTCCTGGAGGAAAACCTGGGCGAGCTGTGGGGTCAGGGAGGCCCCAGAGGGTGGCAGGTCTGACCTGGGCCGGGAGGGCAGAGCCAGCGTCCTGGAGCATGACCTGCTGGGCCCGCCCCGCGCTCGGGGACAATGCTCTGCAGTTGTGGTTGTATTGAAGCATTTCATAACCTCGTCTCTGTGTTTTGTAAGCAGGGCCCAGCAGGGCAGGCGCACAGACTGGGGCAGTGGGTCGCTCACAGTCCCGCCTTCTGCCACCTCAAAGGACAGTCTCTCAGCTCAGGCCCACCCGCGGGGCCCTGGGCCCCTGGCAGGACCTACCCATGCTCCTGGTATGGTCAGGTTTGTGCCCTTGTGCCGTGTGGGGTGTCTGGACAGCTGTCCCCAGCCGGGGCTGCCAGGACCACGGGCAGGTCAGAGGTGCCCGCAGGGTTCAGTCCCACCCCCCTGCCTCTCTGGTGTTGGTGTACCCCTAGGGGAGGCCTGTCCACCTCGGGCAGAGGCAGTGGGCCTGTGTGCAGGACAACGCCCAGTTCCACACCCCACCTCAGGCCCGGGCACAGCTGGGTCACGGGGTGGGGCGTGCCCGGGTGGGTCTGCACCCGCCAACGGTAAACAGGCCATAGCCCCCCACCAAGTGAGACCGCCGGGGGGGAGCGCGGCAGGAAGGCATCCCAGCACCACCAATGGCACAGATCCTGGGCCAGGCCTGCAGGTACCTTGTCCTGGAGCGGCCCAGAGGGGAGGCGCTGGGGCTGCGAGGACCCCCGGGCCCGGGGGGAGGGGGCCCCAGGCGAGGGCCACGTGGACACAGGGCTGGGGGTACAAGGTGGAGGCGTGAGCTGGGGTTGGAGCGGCTCTCGGGCACCTCGGAGAGGGGGCTGGGGCGCAGCAAAGCATGGCTGGTGAACAGAGGCCTTGGAGATGCTGGAGGGGTCAGGAGGTGGGCTCCGTGGACCCGGAGCCTGACGGGTGTGGGACGGAGCATGAGGTGGGCAGCAGGGGTTGCAGGGAGGGCGGCGCGCAGGCAGTGGTCGCAGGCGTTCCTGGGGGAGGGGCCAGCCGGGGCCACCCCCGGCCCTGCAGGTTCAGCCCAAGCCCTCCGGCCCTCCGACGCAGGGGTGGGAGCCCTGGGCCACAGAGGCTCCCTACTCCGGGTGACTGCAGGCTGCCTGGGGGCGGGCCTTGTGCGAGGAGGGAGGGGAGCCCTGACGCCTGTCCTGGGAACGAGCCCCCCGGAAGCCACTCCGGCCCCATCCACCAGCTCTCAGCCAGGCTGACAGGCTGAGCTGGGGGCCCCCATGGCACCGCCAGCTCTGCATCAGGGAGAAACTCGGGGTCAGAGCAGCAGGGGAAGCCGAGGCTCAGAGAGGCCCAGGAGGCCTGGGGAGATGCTGTGTGGTCAGAGGCCCGTGAAGGCAGGCTCGGTGCCCAAGTCCCGGCCGGCAGGGGGCCGGGGCCCTGCCTCAGCCAGGCCGGAGACGTGGATGGTGGCTCAGAGAGGGGGCCCTGGGGCTGCAGCTGTGTGATCTCGGGCTAGTTGCTTCGCTACTCTGCGCCCTCACCTGTAAAAGGGGTTAGCACTAAAAACTCCCGAGAAGGTTCTGCACGGGTCAGGACCTTGTAGGTTGTGCTGCCTCGTCTGTCAGCACAGGAGCCTCTATCGTGCGGAGTCTCAGCACCTGTGTGGGCTCCCCAGCCACAGAGCCCCAGTCACAGAGGCCCTGGGTTGTTTTGGACTCAAAGGATGCAACCCGTAGCCTTGACCAAAGGATTATCCCAGGCGAAATCTTCCTCTTCACCCACCCACCATCTGTGTCCAGCCTCTTTAGCCCTTTGCTTCTGCTTCCAGCATCTGACGTATCTGGACGGCTTTCCTGGCCTCCACCCCCTCCTCCAGCCAAACGCCGTCATCACCATCATCATCACCATCTTCGCCTTGGTCGTCATCCGCTGGGGACCTGCCCTGTGCCAGGCACTGCTCTGATGCACTCAGGGCCTTGTCCCCCTGAATGCCTGCGGGGCCCCACTGGGCAGAACAGTTTTATAACCGAGTGACCTGAGGCACAGCGTTGCCCAGTGGGCCTGGACCCTTGGTCGGGCACTGTGTGTGGCCCCCTCCGCCTCAGAAGGGGACGCAGGAGGTCTCTGCTTCCCTGGAGAGTGGTCCCGGTCAGGGCTGGAGGAGGGAATGTCCAGGACGGCAGCTCCCGGCCCCTCCCCAGGGCCCCTCTCTCTAGACCATGGAGTTGCTGCCACACAAGCCGGGGAGGACACTCAGAGATCCAGCTCTGCCTCCACGACCCCCAGAGGGCAGGCTGCTTTATGTCTGCCGGACAGGGACCTGAACTGTGCCAGGGTTCCCCCAACCTAGTGGAGGCGGGGGACACCGGTCACACAGGGCCAGCGTGTGTCAGGGAAGCAGGAGGACGGAAGAGACCCTGAGCCATACTTGGGCCGGTGGAAGGGCAGGGGGATGGAAGCCCAACTAGGACCCAGGGCGCCGGCAGGTCAGCTCTGCCACTCAGAGGCCCACCTGCTCCCTGAGGCCTGAAGGGGCCCTGCCCCCGGGGGCCCCCCAACAGAATCAATGAAAGGAAACCTTTGGGAGCGTCTCCACCCAGCCGGGGCCAGACCAGGGGCCCCGGGCGAGAACAGCGGCCGCAGTGACCACAGAGACCTGCTCTGGGACAGGCTGCAAGCACTGCTCCAGCTGCTCCCCTGTCACTGCGCCGCAGACAGAGAGCAAAGACGCGGGTCTGGCTGGGGTTCAGGAGGGGCACATGTCACAGCTTGGGTCCGCACACAGCTGGTCCAGAGAGAGCTCAGGAAGCAGACACCTATGACCCTGGAGAAAAGACGGCCGGCAGGGCTGCTGGGCGAGACACACAGCTGGCCGGCTCCTACGGGCGTCGGGCGCGTCCATCAGGGACGGTCTCTGTCAGGCAGGAATCTGTGCTCCTACTGGGCTTAAAGCTCAACATCCAGAAAACGAGATCATGGCATCCGGTCCCATCACTTCATGGCAGATAGATGGGGAAACAGTGGAAACAGTGACAGACTTCATTTTTCTGGGCTCCAAATCACTGCAGATGGTGACTGCAGCCATGAAATTAAGACGCTTTCTCCTTGGAAGGAAAGTTATGACCAACCTAGACAGCATATTGAAAAGCAGAGACATTACTTTGCCAACAAAGGTCCATCTAGTCAAGGCTATGGTTTTTCCAGTGGTCCTGTATGGATGTGAGAGTAGGACTATAGAGAAAGCTGAGGGCCGAGGAATTGATGGTTTTAAACTGTGGTGTTGGAGAAGACTCTTGAGAGTCTCTTGGACTGCAAGGAGATCCAACCAGTCCATCCTAAAGGAGATCAGTTCATTGCAAGGACTGATGTTTAAGCTGAAACTCCAATACTTTGGCCACCTCACGTGTGGAGCTGACTCACTGGAAAAGACCCTGATGCTGGGAAGGATTGAGGGCAGGAGGAGAAGGGGACGACAGAGGATGAGATGGCTGGATGGCATCACTGACTCGATGGCCATGGGTTTGGGTGGACTCCGGGAATTAGTGATGGACAGGGAGGCCTGGCGTGCTGCGGTTCATGGGGACGCAAAGAGTCGGACACGACTGAGCGACTGAACTGAACTGAACTGGGCAGAATCCTGAGAGTCAGAGGGACAGCCCCCAGTCAGTGGTGTTCAGGGTGGGAAGGGGAGGGGCTCTCGGTGACCGTCTAGAAACTGGTGGGAGCATGTGTTCTGAGCTTGTATAAGTGTGTGTCCTAGGCGTGTGTCCTAAGCGTGTGTCCTGGGTGTGTCTCCTGAGCGTGTGTAAGTGTGCATCCTAGGCATGTGTCCTGAGTGTGTGTCCTGAACACACTGCTAGTGTCTACAGGGCAGAGGCCGGGGGGCTGCTCCGCCGCCCCCAGTGCACAGGCCTGCCCCCACCTGCCGACTGAGAGCTGTCCACCCACAGGAGAGGTGGGGCTGAGGCCCTGACAGACTCCTGGCCAGGCCTGTTAGCAGAGTTCCAGCAAGGACCCGGTGCTGATTTCCGAGGTCTGGAGGGCTTGCTGACACTGGTCAGGCTGGCCTGGGGCGGCCAGGGGGCTGCGGGGCCGCCCGTCCCCCCCCCGACCCGCGCCTGCCCTCCAACGGGCCTCTGACATTCCTGGGCTCGGGTTGCCATCTTTTTATAGGGTCCGGAATGTGCCCGCTGCCACTAGGCATGCCCCACCTCCCCGGGAAGCAGCCCACGCTGGCCTGGCCTGTCAGGACCCCGGACCAGCTGAGCATATGAGTCCAAGCTGGGGCCACCGCCCGGGGGGTCTGGTGAAATGCCCGCCCTTTCCCGCCGGGGGACTGAGTTCCCCACGCTCCTCTGTGCCCCCCTCAGCCCAGGTGCCACATGGGCACCGAGACGGTGGGTGGACAGACGTCAGAGCCGCCCTGCACACCTGGCCCAAGCTGGTCGGCCCCGGGGAGCCCGGCCGAGCCCAGGCCTCAGGCAGCCGCAGCGCCTGCGGCCCCCACCCCGGTCTGGCTCGGGCGCAGCTCTCTGCAGTCTGTGAGCCCCAGCCAGGGGGGTCCTGTCCTCCAAAATTGTCGGGGAGCGTGTCTGTCCGGCCACACGGGGTGGCTGAGGAGGTGGCTGTTTTGTCCCATCTCTGTCCCCTCCCTGTGTTCCCAGCCCACCGCCAAGCCCTGAGAAACCTGGGCCTGGAGGGCAGAGGACGGGATCTGAGGAGCCCCCCGGGGTCCCCGTGTGAGTTGTCCCCCTCCCAGCACGCCGTGGTGGTTGAGGCCACGGCGCCCCTGCCTGTCGGTCACTGTCTGGTCCTGGAGAAACTACTTAACCCCTCTGTGCTTTGGTTTCCTCATCTGTTCAGTGGGGGTAGGAGTGCTGCCCTTCCAGGCCCCTGTGAGGATGACGTGCATGTGCATGCCTGTGTGTGTGTGTGTGTGTGTGTGTGTGCGTGCGTGTGCATGCGTGTGTGTGTGTGTGTGTGCGTGCGTGCATGTGTGTGTGACTGGCACACGAGCTCAGGGAACCAGCGCGGCTGTCAGCATGCTGTCCCAGGCCCCGTCTCGTGCCCACGCCGTGGCTGCCTCGCTTTCCTGCCCTCTCCCAGGTGACTGGGCTCCCCGCCGCAGCGCTCAGCCCTGCCGCCCTCCTCTGGGCACACTCCTGACCCCCACCCTGGCACCTGGCCCTGCAGGAGCTGGCTCTCCTCCCAGGAGGGGGAGGGGAGGCTGGAGGGCAGGGGGCTCAGGCGCAGTCCATGCAGGGGAGGGTGCCCCAGGATGAATGTAGCCACTGTGCTCCCGCCAGGGGGCCGTCCTCCCAGCCTGGAGGCTGAGGGCCCCTGCAGACACCCCAAGGCCTGCACTCCCCGGCAGGGGCGCCTCAGGATGCAGGCCAAATCCCCGGGACGCCTGGGGCTGAGCAGGGCAGACGGGCCAGGGCCTTGCCTCCTCATCCCTAACTCCCTCACATCCGCGCAGGAAAAGCAGGGCACCCCACCAGCTGGGTGCCCAAGAGGCACCCTCTTTGCTCCCAGAAGCCGACTTTGCCTGGGCCCTACACCCGCCCCTCCGGGATGGACAGAACTGGACTGTGCTTGGTCTCCGCTAGCTCACCCCACGGCCCGGCCCGGGTCCCGGGCAGCACCCGGGACCAGCGGCTGTCAGCCCCGTCCACCCTCAAGGCCACATGGTTCCAGACACACGGTTCCCCAGGCTGCTGTTTGCTGTCCCTGTGGGCAGTTCAGGAAGCAGGAGTTCTTGGCAGGGCTGCCCCCTGCTTTCTCGGGGGTCCCCCGGTGCCCTCAGACCCTGCCGCAGCTCAGGGTGCTGTGAGGAAGCAGGCCCTCGAACCTCCAAACCCTGGGCTGAGGCTCTGTTTTGCTGGGGAGACAGCCCCTGCCTTCAAGCCCTCCCACACGCCAGGGCGAGGGCGCTTTAGGAGACAAACCTCCCGACCTGCTCCTACCTCTCCCGGGGCAGCGGGCCCAGCGTCTGCTTGGAGCAGACGGGGAGGAGAGCAGTCAGGGGCGCGGGGGAAGCGTCTTGGAGCAGCAGCACCCGGGGGCCTGCTCCGCTCCGCTGTGGGACCCCACGGCGCCCTCTATGCACAGGCTCCCTCCCTCAGCCAAACCCGCTCTGGCCCGTTGACAGTGAACAACTGTGAGTGGAAAAGTGGAATGCCCCATGCCCACCCCAGCAAGATTTGTGTCCGAGCAGCTCACAGCGCCTGGGCCCTAAGGCAGGAGCCTCAGGCCTGGGGGTTGGGGAGGAGCTGCCTTCAGAACTGTGGCTGGAGCCACCCGGCCCCATGCGCCCTGCCTTGGACCAGACCGCGGGGCCTTTCTGTGGACCTGCAGAGCCCAGAGCCCTCCAAAGGGCCGCTGGCCTCAGGGACGCCGGTGTCCAGGCCTGCTGTCCTGAAGGCCCCTGTGCCTGTGGCAGAAGTGTGGCCCCTGTGGCCAGACAGGGGGGCTGAGGCCCACAGACCCCCCGAGGGAGCCCCGCCCCACCCCCATCTCCCCATGGAGCCTAGGGCCTCAGGGCAGGGAGAGTCGGGTCAGGACGGCTGACCCTTGGAGACAGAGGCAGCGGGAGGATGGGGGACGGTCTGAGCCCCGCTGCTCTCATCCCATGGCCTGGGGGGGCTGTCTGGCTCCAACGCCCCCCCGGAGCAGGTGCACGGTCTGTGGGTCAGGGTCGTGGAGCAGGCCCATCTCCAGCCAAGACTGGCCCTGCAGCCCCAGTGAGCAGCCTGGCTGCACAGGGACGTTCGCTAGTTAAGGCCCTTCCTCGCTGGGATTTTCCTGGTCTCTCAGTGGTAAAGAACCTGCCTGCAATACAGGAAACCAAGGTTACATCCCTAGGTCAGAAAGATCCCCTGGAGGAGGGCACAGCAACCCCCTCCAGTGCTCCTGCCTGGAGATGCCAGACAGAGGAGCCCAGACAGAGGAGCCTCGCGGGCTGCAGTCCCTGGGGTCGCAAAGGGTCAGATGTGACTGGAGCAGCTCAGCATGCTTGCAGGGAGCTGGTCTCAGCTCCCGGTCAGACAGGCTAGTGGTGCTCACCTGGGCAGTGCCAGGGCTCTGGGGTGGGCACTGTCTCCCTGCATGGGTGTCAGAGCCTGGGGTCCAGCGTCTCTTCTCAGAAACGGAGATGGTGAGGCCTCTGAGGTGTGCGGCATCATAGATGGAATTTTCATTCAGCAAACATTCCCGAGCCCCTACTGTGTGCCAGGTGGTCCCGCGTGCTCCATCACAGAGCTTTGAGGACGGCCCGTGAGGCCAGAGCCATCTGTGGCTGGCACATCCCGGCCGCCGTGCACTGATGGGCGCTTCTGGCCCAAGCCGAGCTGTGTGGGCTAACCCCTGGGGCTTGCCGCGTGGCTTCCGTGAACCCACCTTGGCCTGTGACCCGCCTGCGTGCCTGGGGGTCATGCGCGTCACTCTGACGGTTCCAGAGGCCGCTTATGGAGCCTGCGTGGCTCACTGCAGGCGAGGACCGAGGGCCACTGACACCCACAGACACCCACACGGCCGCCGGGTTCCGGATGCAGGGGAGGAGGCAGCGGCTCGGGGCTGTACAGTCAGGTAGGCAGATGGTCAGGAAGGACAAGACAGGGCCTGGCAAGCGGGGGTGGATGCGGACAGAAAGCCCAAGTAGGGGAAGAAGACAGTTGGGGGAGGGGAGGGGGGGGTCCTGGGTCCCAGTGATGATGCTGGAGTTAAGGTCCCAGAGAGAAGGGTGCCATCGTGGGGCTCTCTCAGGACTGCCCCAGCAGGGGAACAGCAAGGGTGGAAACCCTGAGCCCCACTGCCTTCAGCGGAGTTTGGGGGCAGCCGTCCCTGGTGTGGGGGTGGGGATGGAATCCCCCCACGAAACCTCCCCTCGACCCCCGCCACCAGAGACTCAGGGATGCCACCTAAGGTGACCTTTGTCCGTAGCCCAATCCCATTGCTGATGGGGACTGCCGCCTCTGCTGTCCGGTGGCAGAGAAACCACGGGCGACCCCAAGCTTCAGGACCCCACATGTGGTCTCAGGGGGCTGCAGCTGAGGGAGGGGCTGGTGAAGAGCGGCCCAGGTTACAGGGACAGCAGGACACACGGGAGGAGATCGTCCTGGGAGCTCAGAGGGGTGTTAGCGCATGCGAGGTCTGCTGGGCTGAGGGGCCCAGGGACACAAGCAGAGGGCCGGGGTGGCGGGAGATCTGGGGGCCTGGATGTCATGTGTGGGGTGTCCAGGGGTTGTGCGGGCCTGGGAAGCTTGGGGGCACAAGTTGTGCGAGTTTGGGGGCAGGCAGAGGCAGAAAACATTGGGGTGCAGAAAGGTCTGGATGTGGTGGGTGCTGGGGCCCAGGGCAGAGCAGTGGGAGATGTCCAGAAAGAGCCAAGTGGGAGTCCCACTCAGCAAGTCGGTGCCATCGGCCGAGCTGGGACCATGTGGAGGAGCAGGATCTGGGAAGGGGCATTCAGGTCGGAGGCGGGCCACGCGGGGCTCAGCCCTGGCCGCCCCCGGACATGACTGCGGACCACAGCTCCGTGAGAACCAGCAGGGCGGTGCAGGGAAGGGGGCGCCGTGGGAGCAGGCAGCTGGGGGGCTCCGGGAAGGCTGGCCACCAGGGCCATCCCAGACAGCCTCCAGGGCGGCGCTCAGTGAGCCCCAGGGAGAGAGCCGGGGCTGGGGGCTGGGGTGGCCCCACAGGGCCTGATTCCTGTGACGTAGGAAGGGGCCCTGCCCCCTGCCTCCGGGGGGCGCACATGCACACAGGTGTCCACGCAGAGTTCCGTGATTCCACACGCCTCAGGGTCTGGCCGGGAGCTGAAGGCCGCGGACCTGGAATGACCCGTGGCCTCAACAAGCGCCTGGTGGCCGAGCGGAAGCAGGACGGGCAGGGGCAGGTGCAGGCACTCCCCCTCCGCCCGGTGCCCAGCCGGCCGCCTGGCCAGTGAGCCCTGCAGCTATTCTGGGTTCTGTTTTCCATCCGCTAAGCCCACTTCTGCCCCCGGGGCGGCAGGCACTGGAGGGTTTAAATGCTGACTTGACTTCACCCGCTGCTCCTGCCTGCCCCTCGGGCTGCCGGACTCCCAGTGGCCTGCCCTGCAGGGGACAGGACCCCCGCCCCCCTCAGCTCTGCTGTGCCGCCCCCACCCTCGCAGGGAGCTGCAGGACGGCCCTGGAGAGTGACCCCCCCGGGGAGATGACCCCAGCTCCCAGCTGGCTTGGCTCAAGCACAGGCCCTACACAAGCCCTTCAGAAGGATGGTGCCGCCTTGCGTTCCCGTCCGACAGCGCCGTTTTCTGGAAGAAGGAGAAAGCTTTGGGCTTACCAGTTGGTGGAAGAAGTGACGGCCCGTTGAGGAAAGCAGGCTTAGCCCGTGTGTGCCTCAGCTTCCCCCTCTGGATAGAAGGGGAAATCGTGCTTCCAGGAAAAAATTCTCTGACTGCTAAATGGGGAGGTCTCTGTGCCGATCCGTGGGAATGAGCTGTTGGGGACCTTGCCTCCCACGCCTACCCTCTTGGAAGTAAACGTGAATTCCCATCTGGGCCACTAGCTGGGCGGCCCTAACACAGCAGTGGCTCTGGCGGGTGCCGGCCTAGAGGGGGGTGACCCGTGGGGACGCAGGTGTGGGCGGTGGGGCTCAGGCCTCCTTGGGGTCGGCTCTGGAGGTTGCCCTCGGTGCTCCTGCTATAGGTCATGCAGGGCTATCCAGGGGTCGAGCCTGTCGGGGGCGTGGGGTGGGGAGGGGTACAGAGCTCAGAAGACAGCGGTGTCAGCCTGGAGCCCTGACAGGGTGAGCTGCTCCTTTGGAAATAGCTGCCTCCTGGACCCGGGGACAGGGAGAGGTGACTGGGCGGGGTCGGGAAAGGCCTGGAGGAGCCCCCCTTCAGTCAGGGGCGGGGCGGTGGGGGCTGAGCCCGGAGCCTTAGCCCCTGAACTGTGGGGCCCCCTCCACGGCAGTGACCCCACAATGCCCCCACCCTGCATGATGGCGATTGTGCCCGCCAAGTGGCGCCTGTCGGCTTTGGATGTGGGCATGTGGGATGGGCAGAGAGGGTCACAGAAAGTGGATGAAAGGGAAGACTCTGACCAGCCCGGAAGGCCCCTTGGGAGCCTCAGTGAGTGCTCCCCCACCCTCCTCCCGTGAGTCCTCTGGATGAGGGAGAAGATGCCCACACGGGAGCCACCTGGGGCCTTCATCCAGGGGCTGTCCAGACTGTTCATCTTTTCATCCCATTCTAGGCTGGTGTAGTCTTTTTCTAAAAAAAAGAGGAACTTCCCTGGTGGTCCAATGTTTAAGATTCTGCCCTTCCACTGCAGAGGTCATCATTTCGGTCCCTGGTCTTAGAATCAAGATTCTACAAGGCAGTGTGGCCAAAAACTGAAAGAGCAAAAAATCAACCCCTGCCCTCCCCCCCCACCCGCCAACGATAGTTTATATTCTAGTGAGTAAGACAGGAAAGGAACCAGATAGAAATGCATGCGGCTTTTTCAGCTGGGAATACGCTCAGAAGACAAAGTGGGAGGAGGAACGGAAGATGTCAGAGGCAGACCCCAGTGCCTGGTGTGGCCCCCTGGGGAGGCCCCCCGCAGGAGGGAGGGACCCGGGTGGTAGGGCAGCAGGGGCAGGGGTCCCGAGGTGGCTGAGCCCTGGTGTGACCCCCTCGCCCCACAGGAGAAGCTGGAGTACTTCTTCCTCATCGTCTTCTCCATTGAGGCTGCCATGAAGATCATCGCCTACGGCTTCCTATTCCACCAGGATGCCTACCTGCGCAGCGGCTGGAACGTGCTGGACTTCACCATCGTCTTCCTGGGGTGAGCAAGGCCGGGGTGCAGGGCTGAACCTGGCGGGGACCCCAGGGTCCAGAGGCAGGTGCAGCGGTGAGCGGGGTGGGGGCAGTGGGGGGCGCCAGCAAGTCACACTCTCCCCAGCCAGGCACCGCCAGCCTGCTTGCTCTCTGCGCACACGGCTGGAAACACATCCATGCTTCCAGGGCCCAGCAGTTTCCGGATGCTCATAGATTTCTCAGCCTTCGTTACCATCTCTCCACGGACCAGTGTGGGGCCGTGTCACTTGAGTTTACAAGAACGGACACTCAGCAACCTGCGGGAGCCTGCTTGGGCTTCCCGGGTGGCACTAGCGGTAAAGAACCTGCCTGCCAATGCAGGACACATAAGAGATGCAGGTTTGGTCCCTGGGTCAGGAAGATCCCCTGCAGGAGATGACAGCCTGCTCCAGGAGTCTTGCCCGGGGAATCTCATGGACAAAGGAGCCTACTGCAGTCCTGGTGCACAGTCCATGGGGTCACAAAGAGCCAGACGTGACTGAGGTGACCAGGCACACAGGAAGCACATGAGTGTACTTGGGCTGCCACGACAAGATGCCACAGACGAGGGGGTGATACCACAAAGATGTATCTTCTGACTGTTCTGGAGGCTGGAAGTCCAAGGTCAAGGCGCTGCCAGGTTTCTCCTGAGGCCTCCGCTCTTGGCTTGCTGATGGCCACCTTCTTGCTGTCCCCACAAGGTCCTTCCTCCATCCACACACACCCCTGGCCCATGTTTCCTGTTGTTCTAAGGACACCAGTCAGACAATTAGAGCCCACCCTAACAGCCTCCTTTTCACTGAGCCGCTTCTTCAAAGTTCTGTCTTCAAATACAGTCATATTCTGAGATCCCGAGAGTTAAGGTTTCTGCATATGAACTGGGAGTGGGGGCGGGGAGCATGGCTAAGCCCAGGACATAAGATCTAGCAGCCACCACCTCGTTATGACAGGGCTTCCCCGTGGTCATGAACGGTTATGAGAGCTGGGCCGCAAAGAAAGCAGAACGCCAAAGAATTGATGCCTTCAAACTGTGGTGTTGGAGAAGACTCCTGAAGGTCTTGCTTAGACAGCAAGGAGATCAAACCAGTCAGCTTTAAAGGAGGTCAACCCTGACTATTCACTGGAAGCACTGACGCTGAAGCTGAAGCTCTAGCGCTTTGGTCATCTGATGCCAATGGATGACTCACTAGAAAAGTCCCCGATGCTGGGAAAGACCAAGAGCTGGAGGAGAAGACAGTGTCAGAAGATGAGATGGTGGGACTGCATCACCGACTCAATGGACATGAGTTTGAGAAAGCTCTGAGAGGTAGTGAGGGACAGGGAGGCCTGGCGTGCTGCAGTCCATGTGGTCACAAAGAGTCAGACACGACTTAGCGACCGAACCAAACACACAACTTTTACTCCAGAGGCTGCTTTCTTAACCACTAAGCTGCCCTTCAAGTCAATAAAAACCATGGTGCTTACTTACTGATTGTACAGTACTGCTCTGCGCAAGACACGGGAAGGAGGGGGATTCCATGGGTCAGCCTCTGCCCCAGACGGACTCCTGGCTGGAGGCCGCAGGCCTGTGCAGAGCCAGACCCCACCGTGCTCCCGTGTGGTGCGGTCCGAGGCGGCTGTCAACAGGATACAGAAGGGCTTGAGACAGACCTCCGAGTGACCTGAGAGCAGGAAGGACGGTCCAGGGCTTTGTCGGATGGGCAGCAGGAGGAATGCCCGCAGGAGAGCCTCCCCGGGCTGTCTCCTCCGCCTCCCGTGGTGTGGGGTGGCTGGGTGCGTGCACCCCCAGGCCTGACACAGATGCTGAACACCCGCACCTTCGGGGCCAGGGTGGGCATCACCGATGGACCCAGCGCTCGTCTCCCTGAGCCTGAGCACAGCTGCGGGGTCTTCTCTAAAATTCCCCAGACAGACAGACATCACCAGAGCAGCCCACAGTCTGGGACAAGGGCCCCGACCCGGGGCAGAGGCCGCGCTGACGGCCTCTCCCCCTCTTGTCGCCGCAGGGTCTTCACCGTGATCCTGGAGCAGGTCAACCTCATCCAGAGCAACACGGCCCCGATGAGCAGCAAAGGCGCTGGCCTGGACGTCAAGGCGCTGCGGGCCTTCCGCGTGCTCCGCCCCCTCCGGCTGGTGTCCGGGGTGCCCAGTGGGTGGCGCAGCCCCCCCCCCCCCCGCCCGCTCCCCGCCCCGGTTCTGGGCCCCTCCCGGCTGGGGAGGGCGGGAGAGCGAGCGGTAAGCTGAGTCGGCCCCGCCCCGCAGGCCTGCAGGTGGTCCTCAACTCCATCGTCCAGGCCGTGCTGCCGCTGTTCCACATCGCGCTGCTCGTGCTCTTCATGGTCGTCATCTACGCCATCATCGGGCTCGAGCTCTTCAAGGGCAAGATGCACAAGACCTGCTACTTCGCCGGCACGGGTGCGCGCGGCGGGGCGGGGGGCGGCGGGCCCCAGTTCGGAGTCCCAGACGCGGCTACACGTCCGGCGGGAGGCCCTGCCCGCACCCCCGCCCCCGCCGCCTTCTGCAAAGCTCTGTGGGTGCGAGTGAGCCACGGCGTGCCTCGCAGGCTGCGGCCCCTGGACGCCTCGCCTCCAGGGAGGTCTGCCCCGAGCTGCTGCCCGCAGGCGCCGCTGTGCCTGCCCGTATCCGTGGGTCCGTGTCTGGATCCGTACCCACGCCCTCCGCCCGGGCTCCCCGCGGTCTGCCCCGCACTCTGCCACGGGGCTGCCCTCCCAGACCTCACGCTCTTGTTGAGACGCTCCCCCCATCCCCGCCTGGGGCTCACTGCTCTTGCTGCCTGCCCTCAGACGTCGTGGCCACGGTGGAGAACGAGAAGCCGTCCCCCTGCGCCCGGACGGGCTCCGGCCGCCCCTGCACCATCAGCGGCAGCGAGTGCCGGGCCGGTTGGCCCGGCCCCAACCACGGCATCACCCACTTTGACAACTTCGGCTTCTCCATGCTCACCGTCTACCAGTGCATCACCATGGAGGGCTGGACCGACGTCCTCTACTGGGTGGGTCTGGGCCTGAGCCTGCCAGGTGTCCCCTCACCCGTGGGCTCGGGGCTGTGTGTGGGCCTGCCAGTCCTGGACCCTCGAGTGCCCGCTGCTCCCCCTCCCCTCCAGCATCCCGGCGGGGAGGGGTTGAGGTACCACCTGTGTCCGCAGCCCCAGGAGCAGCGAGGATGGAAACCAGGAGCTTGGCGGCTTCTGTCTCAGTTGCTACCTTGTCCCCAAGCCTGGCTGTGAGTGACTCGCCCCTGATGGCCAGGAATCTCAGGTTTCCCGAGGGAGGAAGGGCCCTGTGAGTCTCTCTCCTCACTGCTGGGCAAGGCTGCTTTCCCATAAAAAGATGACTGGATATCAGGTCCCTTGCCTGTAGAATAAACACACCAGCCCCATCATCAGGCAGTTATGATGGTTAGTGAGGGTGTTAGTGAGTCCCCACCGTGCCGGTGCACACCAAGTAGTGCTGCTGTTGAGAAGGTTCTTTATTTGATGTTACTCAGAACTATTTGCTCCTCCAGCAATGGAAGGCATGATCTCAGGAAACTGAAGCTCAGAGAGGCCCGGTGACTTGGCCTCTGGTGGCTAGTGAGCGACACAGCAAGACTGACCTCTAATCCACCCGGCTCCAACCCCAGAGCCTGGTCACGGGGGGGACAGTGGTAGAACTGTCAAATGCTTTGCAAACGTAAAGGGTTAGTGTGACTGGCTCTCATCAGCTTAGATTATGGGAGCCGATTATTAAACTCTTCAAAGGGCTGTCACACGTGTTGTTTTGCCTCTGCCCAGCCTGTGAGGAGGCGCTGGGACAGGGCTCAGAGATGCCGGGGGACCCGTCAGAGCCCCAGGCGGCTCCTGAAGGAGCCGGCCGAGTGCAGGCTGAGGCTTGGAGTGTTTGTACTCAGAGAAACCTTGGCTGTTAAGGAGGCTGGAGGCGGCCGGCAGGACAGGGTCCAGGCAGGGAGCCGGGCGGTTGGAGGGAGGCAGGGCTCCGTCCCACCGGCCAGGTAGCCATCAGCAAGGCCCCAGTGCTGCATCTTCAGGCCAGACCCCGGCAGCCAGGTGCAGTGAGCGGGCCAGCTTGTGGATGGCCTGGACCGGTATCCCGGGGACTCACACCTGTGTCTCGACCAGGTGAACGATGCCATCGGGAACGAGTGGCCCTGGATCTACTTTGTCACCCTCATCCTGCTGGGCTCCTTCTTCATCCTCAACCTGGTGCTGGGCGTCCTGAGCGGGTGAGGGGATGGAGGGGGAAAAGGAGGGGACGGGGAGGGAGACAGGGGAGAGGGTGAGGGGTGTGACTTAGAGCTCCCACTTCTCCCAGGATCCCCTTTAGCTGGGAGCAGGCTCCCTGCTAGCAAGGGAGAGCGAAGATGCTGGGAGACCCCCCCTTTCTCCACCTCCCTCCCTTCTCCTCAAGCCTTCTTCCATCCTCGATTCCTTTGGCCCCCCTGCGTGAAGCCCCCAGAGCCCAGCCTGCTGCCCCTGGAGGTGCCAGGTCTGAGGCTGAGCTCAGAATGGCCTCCGGGCTGAGCACGTAGACTGGGGCAAGAGGCCCTGGTTCAAACCCTCGCACTACTGCCTGGTGGCCGTGTGACCTTTGCTAATCCCCTAGCCCCTCTGTGCCCCAGGGCCCACCTCTGTCACAGAGGAACATCAGTGCCTGCCTCACGGGCTCGCTGGGAGAACCCTGGGAGTCAATTCCAGTAACATGCTTAGAGCAGAGGCCGGCACACCACGGGCGCTGAGCGCATCTGGTCCTTCCTCTGTGAGGCTCCATACCACCCGTGGCGGGCAGCCTGAAGTGGCCTGCCCCAGGAGCTGCCCTCCTGGCATGGGGGGTCTGCGGACTGGGAAAAGGACCTGCTTTCGTCGTTACCGACTCTAGCTGAAACTTGACGCTCCCTTCCATGAAGTGGCCACAGCGCCGCCCGTGACTCGTCCAGTAGGAAGCCCCTGTCAGATCCCAGTGCTTCAAGTATCACTACCTTGGAATTGTGACGTTTATCAGACCTGAGACTAGATCTTGCCAGTTAATGAATTACTAGAGAAGCATTTGTTCAGCCGCTAAGTCGTGTCCGGCTCTTTGTGACCCCACGGACAGCAGCATGCCAGGCTTCCCTGTCTTTCACCATCTCCCAGAGTTTTATATGTAATTTTAACACCATTTCTTTATAGCTCAGCAACTACGTTTTCATAGCACTGGTTCTTTTGGCAGGCTCTGGTTTCCAAATGAAACATTTTACAGTGCTCCCCCAAATCCTGCCAAATGGAGCATTTTCCACATGGTTCTGAGGAGGGACCCACAGCTTTCACAGGAGCCCCAAGATCCCTCTTGGGCCCTGCCCCGGCAGTGTGAGGGCGCAGGCGCTGTGAGCAGACTCTCCTGCCCCTCCAAGGCCTCAGGTCTGTAAGCAGAACTAAATTCGCCAGGCGGCCTAAAGGGTCAGGGCTGCCGGGAAAACGAGTGATGCCAGGCAGTATAAACTGACTAGGGCCAGACCAGGAAGTCAGGCCAGACTTCACTGGGGCTCCTGCCCCAGCCGCAGCAGGGAGCAGCAAGCCAGCGCCCCCTTGCCAGTTCCTGGAAGGAACACACTGGTGTGTCCAGGGGCTGGGCCGGAGGAGGGGCCGAGGTGGTGTGCCCACCCCTTTGTGGTGTTGTGGGCGTGTGCAGTGACCTGCTGTTGCTCCGGGCTCTTCAGAAATGGCAGTGGGGGTTTGTTTTTGTCTTCGTATCTTTTGGTACAGTTTGCCCCAGCTACAGGGGCACTGCATGTATTTTAAGTCCCGTGTAGTTACTTTGTGTCTTGTTGCTGGAGGAGAGGTGTGCCCAGGTGCAAGCAGGGTAGAAAGGGTCGCAGGTCCCGGCCTGTCTCGGGAGGGTCCTGGCGGCTCTGTTAGGCAGTGGATGGTGGTGTCACTAATCCCTGCCCAAGGTCACCCAAGGCGAGGCGGGAGAAATGAGATGGGATGAGAAGGAGCGACACGCCGGGACTGAGTGGGCCAGGTGTCCTGGAGGGCGAGGCCGTGGAGAGGGCTGCCCCGGACCCTTCGATACTCGGGCCAGGAGTGTGGGTGCGTCCAGCCTCAGAGCGCTCCATCCCGCAGCTGGTCGCTCCTCCTCCTCCCCGGCCCCTGCAGGGAATTCACCAAGGAGCGGGAGAAGGCCAAGTCCAGGGGAACCTTCCAGAAGCTGCGGGAGAAGCAGCAGCTTGAGGAGGACCTCCGGGGCTACCTGAGCTGGATCACGCAGGGCGAGGTCATGGACGTGGATGACTTGAGGGAAGGTGGGAGCCATGCGCCACAGTCAGCACCCCGCCCCAAGCTGCCCTTGAGCCGGCCCCCGTAAGGGCATCCCCGTGCCCTGCTCCCCCGCAGCCCCGGGGTCTGACAAGCAGGCATGACGTCTCCACTTTGCAGATAAGGAAGCGTGGCCCCTAGTGGGCAAACCTGGCGCCTCGAGTGGAGGCGGCCAGGTGGGCCTAGGGCACTGACTACCAAAGTACCTCGCTGCCCCCAGGAACCACCCTCCCAAAGGTGCAGGCTCTCTGGCTCCCTGGAATCAGGAAAACGCAGAGGGAGGGGTCCAGGCCCATGCAGAGCCGCTGTCCCAGGCGCCCCAGTCGTGCCCTTCCCTGGAGCGTCCAGCCCAGAGGAGAGCCTGGCCACCTGTGCGTCTCTGTCTCCAGGGAAGCTGGCTCTGGATGAAGGTGGCTCCGACACGGAGAGCCTGTATGAAATCGCGGGCTTGAACAAAGTCATCCAGTTCGTGTGAGTGTCCGCCCGGCTCTGGGTCCCCCAGCCCTAGTCCTCCCCCCCGGAGGTGGCTTCTGGGTCGCGTTCCCCGAGTGCAGGCGGAGGGCACTGGGCAGATGACCTACTTCACATGAGGAGGACACTGGGAGCCGGCGGGGTAATTAGTCCTGGGAACCTCTGCTCCAGCAGGGGAGGCGGGCAGCATCGCAGGCCTGGGGCAGGGGGCTGGAGCCCTGGCACCTTTGTCTCAAGAGGACCATGTGTTCATTTGATTGGCTGCTTCCAAATTCATACACCATTGTGACTTTGAAAGATCCAACAATAGAGAAATGCACCAAAGACAAGATGAAGTCCTTGCTGCCCTTCAAAGAGGTAACCATGGTAACAGATCTGCATCCCTCCAAGGCTGCTTCTACGCATTCATCTCTCTTACACACACATGTACGTGCGCACACACACACACATACACGAGTTTTTTACATGACAGCGTTTCTCGTATTAACTACTGTCACTTCAGAACCAATTAAAGTGCCCAACACACAGGAGAGCTTGCTGGGTAAATGAATACGATCCACACATACACTAGTAGCTGACATTCTAAATTTAGAATGATCTATTTAGGGCAAATTTATACACACAAAAACTTGCTTTTTTTAAAAAAAAGACTTTCTTTTTTCAGAGCAGTTTCAGATTCACAGCAAAACTGAACAGAAGGCACAGAGACTGCCCACCTGCCCTCCCCCTGACCATGCCCGGGGCCCCCACCACCAGCACCTCCACCAGATGGTCCATTTGTTACAACTTATGAGCCTGCGTGGACAGCATCACCACCCCGAGTCCAGTTTATGTTGGGGCTCATCCTGTGTTTGATGATGCATACCCACCATTATAATATCATATGGAGTATTTTTGCTGCCCTAAAAAGCCTCTGTTTCTGCCTACTCACACCTCCACCTCCCATCCCTGGCAACCTACCCCTGAGCTTACTGTCTCCAAAGTCTTGCCTTTCCCAGAATGTCACACGTGACCTCAGGCGGGCTCTTTTTACTTAGTGACATGCATTTAGGTCCCTCTGCAGCTTTGCAAGGTGTGATAGCTCACACACACACACCTTCTGGTGGTAGCTCTTTGAACATGAAACATTCCACAGCATGACTATGTCGTAGTCTCTTTAATCTGTCCAGTTTGGGGCAGTACAGACAGGGCTGAAGGGAACAGCTGTGTGTAAGTGAACATCTCTGTCCGGTGGATCCCTAGAAACAGGCTTGCTGGGTCAGAGGGCACGGAGATTCTGAACCCTGGTAAACACTGCACAAAGGCTGTGCCAGCGATGGAGGTGCCCTTCCTGCGAACCCTCCCCAAAACCGATGTGACCAATTTGCTAAAGAAATGACCTTATGACCACCGAAACGGGCATCCCAGTGTGGCTTTACTCAAGGTGGAAACGTACGGAGCCCGACTCTGGGCTAAACTTGGCACCCGCGTTGTCTCTAGTGACCCCCAAGGCCAGCATCGCTGCTGTCCTCTGAAATGCGAAGATATTCGCTCCAGGAGGCAAGATTTCCATCTGTCTCTGCAGCTCACACTCTTGTCTCTGGTGTGGCTGGAGGAGGGTGTGGGTGGTCAGACTAACTGTGGCCAGAGCGGCCTGAAGGCAGCCTTGGGAAGGTGGAGCCTCTGGTAACACAACCTTTTCCCCTCCCTCCCTGCCTATTTCTCAGCCGCCACTGGAGGCAATGGAACCGCGTGTTTCACTGGAAGTGCCACGACATGGTGAAGTCCAGGGTTTTCTACTGGCTGGTCATCCTGATCGTCGCCCTCAACACGCTGTCGATCGCCTCGGAGCACCACCACCAGCCTCTCTGGTTGACCCACCTGCAAGGTGAGACACATGACTGACAGCCACACCCGGTGGTGCCTCAGGTTCTGTGAAGTCAGTTAGGTGTAGACATCATTTTTTAGGGACTCTAGTGGTGGTCCCCTCCTCCTTGTGGCATCGCCAAAGGAAATATTAATGACAGCAACACACTGGGGACCCTCCAGGTGCTTGCCAGGTGCCCGGGCAAATGCTCACAAACACAGCTACTGGTTGGGCCGCTGACCAGTATCTGAGAGCTTCACACAGCCAGGTCCACTCAAGTTCTACTCCAGACACAGCAACCTCTCACCAAGTGTTCACAGCATGCACGCTCTATGGAAGGCCTAGTAAAGAATGCAGGGAACACAGAGAGAAGTAAGGTGCTTCTCTGACTTTCAAGGAGCTTCCTGAGCCAAAGAAGACAGATAGTGATGAGTGACGTCAGGTCACCGAGGGAAGGCAAGGATGGAGGTAAATATAAGAGAAGGATTACAGAGGAGGGGAGGCTGGTAGGAGAGAGTAACTCTGGTTAAAATGATGAAAAAGATAAAAGAAGGAAAACTGCTAGAACACTATCTTTTTCTATGGGGAGGAGACAGGAAATGTTACAGATCAGATGCAGGCATGCATTCATGTATCTATTCGTCTCTCCACTCATCCATCAGTCTACCCATGCATCTGTCTATCTGTTCATCCATCCATCCACCTATCCATCCATCTATCCACACATCCACACATCCATCCATTCATCCATCTAACCACCCGTCCATCCACACCACATCCACACTCTAACCATCCATCCATCCATTCATTGCAGCCAATATTCTGGAGAACCCCTTAAGTGTATCAAGCATCGTTAATGCACTGTCAGTAACCAATGAGGACAAAATGTGAACACTGTCCACAGAGAGGAGTCAGAGATGAACTTGAGGCCCCTGACCTATGCAGATAAATGAATGGCAGGTGCCACTTGCTGAGATGGGGAAGAGACAGTCAGTGTCTAAGTATTTTTTGGGGGTGGGGGAGGACAGGCAGTCCCCATCAGCTTAGTCTTGGGCATGCTGAGTTTGAGGTTCCTTTGAGACATCCCAGTGAGACGTTGAGGAGACAGACACAAAGTGGATCTGGGACCCAGTGGAGAGGTCCGGGTTGAAAAGTCAGAGTCCAGAGTCACCGGCAGACATGGCAATTGAAGCTTGGCCTTAGAAGATATCCCAGAGAACGGCGTGTACTCACGTGCTTGACTCAAGCACAGCACTCAGGGTGCAGTAGGGTGCCTATATAGAGGGGTAGAGGAGAAGCAGCAGGAATCCCAGTGGGATGTAGTGTCCAGGACGCAAGGGAAGCGAACGTTTTGAAAGGCAAGAAGGGACTTCTCTGGCAGTCCAGTGGTTAGGACATGCACTGCAGGGGACATGGGTTTGACCCCTGGTTGCTGTGTTTCTGGGAGGTCAAGGAAATGGGGTTAAGATGCCTGTGGCTTGATTGCTGGAGTGAGGAGGGTGGGCCTGCCAAACACTGTATGGCTTACCTTATTAGAAATCTAGGCTGTGTTCCTTCAATGGGGATAATTCACCAGGTTTTACTGGATCTGGAGGGCAGGGAGAGGAGGATGCGCTGGAAATGCGGGGAGGGTGCCAGGTGCGGGGGCCCTTGGGCCGCTGGCAGTGGCGGGGTCACTGGGGGCCTGGCCCAGGCGGGATGCGCAGGGGAGTGGCGCTGAGCTGCGCGGCCGCTCTGCAGAGGTGGCCAACCGGGTGCTGCTGGCCCTCTTCACCGTGGAGATGCTGATGAAGATGTACGGGCTGGGCCTGCGCCAGTACTTCATGTCCATCTTCAACCGCTTTGACTGCTTCGTGGTGTGCAGCGGCCTCCTGGAGATCCTGCTGGTGGAGTCGGGCGCCATGACGCCCCTGGGCATCTCGGTGCTGCGCTGCATCCGCCTGCTGCGGATCTTCAAGATCACCAAGTGAGTCGGGGCCTGGTCCCACCGCCCCGCCCCGCCCTCCTGCCTTGCCCGCCCCGCCCCTAGACCCTTCCATCAGGGGCGTGATCATCCCCGCCCCGCCCTCCTGCCTTGCCCCGCCCCGCCCCTCGACCCTTCCATCGGGGGGGTGGCCCCACCTGCCCCGCCCCTCATCCTTCCCCCTTTCCCCTCCATCTCTCCAGTTTCCTTACCTCTCATCAGGCCGATTGAGGGGCATGGAAAAGAGGGAGGAAGGGGAAGAGACCGGGAGAGAGAGGAAGGAAAGGAGGCCAGAAGGGGAGGAGAAAAAGGGGTGGTGAGGAAGGATAGCGAAGCTGGGGGCCTGGCGTGGTCGCAGGCCGTGGGTGCAGGGGAGGAGTGGGCCTCACCCCCGTGGGGTTCAGAGTCTAGTGGTGGGTCCGGAAGTCAAACAGCCACCCTACTAAGGAGAATGAAATGACAAACCGGGACGGGAGCTCTGGGTCCGGGCAGCCCCAGCCTCCCGGCCGCCCCCTCTCAGCGCCGTGAGCCTGCCTCACCCTCCAGGTACTGGGCTTCGCTGAGCAACCTGGTGGCGTCACTGCTCAACTCCATCCGCTCCATCGCCTCGCTGCTGCTGCTGCTCTCCCTCTTCATTGTCATCTTCGCCCTGCTGGGCATGCAGCTCTTCGGGGGCAGGTACGACTTCGAGGACACCGAGGTGCGGCGCAGCAACTTCGACAGCTTCCCCCAGGCCCTCATCAGCGTCTTCCAGGTAGGCCAGAGCCGCTGCCTGCCCTGCCAGACGGGGCCTCGCCTCCTCTGATCCGCCCCCCGCCCCCTCCAGCCGTGGACGGTTTGGGGGCAATGTTGGAAGTGGACTCTTGGACAACGTAGTCCCCAGGGAAGACCCTCATGTCCCTCTGTTCCCCCACCCCAGGTGCTGACAGGTGAGGACTGGAACTCCGTGATGTACAATGGGATCATGGCCTACGGTGGCCCGTCCTACCCCGGGGTGCTCGTCTGCATTTACTTCATCATCCTGTTCGTCTGTGGCAACTGTATCCGCCTGGGGCACAGGGCTCAGAAGAGAGCCCGGAGTGGGAGGGACAGGGAGAGGGGGCCCAGGTGCCCATGCCCTCTGCAGGAGGGGGGCAGTACCCAGGATCCAGGGTGGGGGAGGGGACACAGCAGGTGCCATGTGGGGACAGTGGTAGGGCAGTTCCGTCCAGCAGGAGGTTAGGGGACCTCGGGGTGACTGGTGACAGCGGGGAGGAGTCAGTCCCAGAAAGACAGGGGGCCTGGAGCACCAGGGCAGGCAGGTCCTGCTGAGCGCCCCGGCTCCTTAGCGACGCCCCAGACATCCTGCTCAACGTCTTCCTGGCTATCGCTGTGGACAACCTGGCAGAGGCCGAGAGCCTGACTTCAGCCCAGAAGGCCAAGGCTGAGGAGCGGAGACGCAGGAAGATGTCCAAGTAAGTGAGTGACCCAGCGGGAGGGACGGAAGGAGGGCGCCCCGCACAGGAGAGCTGAGCCGTCCTGGGCCAAACTGCCTCTGTGCGCAGAACCTGGAGCTGCCAGCGCTGCGGCTCATCCTGGAGGCAGGAGGTGCTCGGCCTGCGCTGCTCCTGCCCCACGGAGCGCACCTCCCCTCGAGCACTGGGTTGGGTCGGGGTGGGCGCCCTCAGGCTAAGCAGACCCCAGAACCTTCCAGCAGGGCCTCCACCTTGGGTTTGCTTGGTTTTCCAACTCAGGGGGCTCTCAGACAAGTCGGAGGAGGAAAAGGCAACGGTGGCCAGGAAGCTGGAGCAGAAACCCAAGGGGGAGGGCATCCCCACCACCGCCAAGGTGAACCTGTCAGCCACAGGTGCCCTCAGGGGCCGCGGGGAGGGGCCTCTGAAGGTTCCCCTTTGGCCCATGCCTTAGGGTGCTGTGGGAAGGGGCTGTCTGCCTGGGCACCAGCCAGGTGAGGGCAGCTCCGTTGCAGGGAAGCCTTTGCACTGAGGGCACACACGCCCCAACCCAGGAGGCAGACTTCCTCTGCATCGTGCCCCCTCCCCATCTGATACTCTCTGCTCCACAGAGCAGTGCAGACCAGCTTCCTGCCCTGCCATTCTGTTCCAGCCTGGGGGCTGAGGAAGTGGCGCTCAGAGGGGCAGGGCGTGGGGTGGGGGTCCTGGTCTGGGGACTCCTGTGTCTTCTGAGAACTAAGCCAGGGTGGGGTGGAGGGGTGCAGCACTCAGTCTCAGACAGGCGGGGGTCCTGGTGGCTTTCAGGACCTGGCTTCCCCTTTGTGAGATGGGAATGACCTTGACAGCAGCGCCCCCAAGCCGTAGGGAAGCTCAGGTCAGCTCACACCTGCACGCCCTCCAGCCAGTGGGGACCACAGCTCTGGTTTTCATCTTGCCTGTGTTCCTCCCTCCAGCTGAAGATTGATGAGTTTGAATCCAACGTCAACGAGGTGAAGGATCCCTACCCCTCGGCCGACTTCCCAGGTGAGGGTCCTGAGACCGAGGGCAGGGTGTGCCGGGGTGACTCCTCATGCTAGCTGTTCCCCCCGAATGAGGGTTTGTGGAACCTGACCCCAGGAGAGAGAAGCTCAGAGTCCATTTATCTCAACGGGGCTCCTGCCCTCATCAATGGCATGAGGTGGGGGCCTGCCTGGTGGGCAAGTCAGGGGCAGAGCTGGGCCCAGCACTGTGGTCGCTTGCAGAGCAAGGCCCCCTGGACCTCCAGCTTGTGAGCCACCCCAGGGTGGCGTATCCAGCCCCGAGACACGAGCTGCAGCAGCAAGGCTCTGGGACCTTGCTCCTGGCCCCACTTCTGGAAGGTCCTGAGGCGGACAGCTCTTAGACCAGTGTGCTGTGGAGAAGGGAGGTGCCTGGCTGGACCTTGCCGGCCCCCCATGCTGCGTGTGACTCCCTGGCTGCTGGGGGATCACGGTTGGGTTCAGAGCCCAGGAGCCAAGGGAGTAGCGAAGCATAGAGAGACACCCCAGCCTCTCTCCCTTCCCCACAGGGGACGATGAGGAAGACGAGCCCGAGATCCCAATAAGCCCCCGGCCCCGTCCGCTGGCTGAGCTGCAGCTGAAGGAGAAGGCGGTGCCCATTCCCGAAGCCAGTGCCTTCTTCATCTTCAGCCCCACCAACAAGTGGGTGGCCCCTTGGCAGTGGGGCAGGGTGGTGGTGGGGTCTCAGAGAAGGCTGCTTCCTGCTCTGAGAAGACTCCCTTCTCCCAACTCTCTGGGCCTTCAGTTACACTGTGAGAAAGTCATTCCTTTAACTTCAGATCTCTTGCCCCATTTAAAGTGCCAGCATCCTCAAGAGACATATGTTTTAAGCCTCACATATTACTTACACCCAAGAGGGAGTGGGTATGTTGGTTCCTTTCTGAGAGCAAAGTGGGGCTATAGTTCTCACGGGCTTCAGTCTGACACCTTTAGATAACTGACCATAGTTCTCCTGGAGTTTCAGTGGTCAGCCTCAGGGCTGGAGAGCAGCCTGCCCCGTGTTTTGATGGGAGCCACGGGATGGGCGGAGTGTTGAGGGAGGGCTTGTTGGGGGATGGGATGGGGCTGCGTAGCAACAGAAGGTGGGGCGGGGCCCGGCATGTCCAGCCAGAGACCATCTGGATGCAGGCTGACCTTCTCCACTGACCAGGGCGGAGGCTGCTGAGGCCTGAAGGCCCCATTCAGAGCCCCCCAACCCCCCTCGCCTGCAGGATCCGCGTCCTGTGTCACCGCATCGTCAACGCCACCTGGTTCACCAACTTCATCCTGCTCTTCATCCTGCTCAGCAGCGCCGCCCTCGCTGCCGAGGACCCCCTCCGGGCTGAGTCCGTGAGGAACCAGGTGACGGCACCCAGTTCAGCACCACCCACTCCAAGCCTCAGGCACCCACACTTCACCCTGAGGCCTTGTGTTCAGCTATATCCACTATGTGGCCCCCTGCATCACAGTTGCTTAGAGTTTAAGTCCCCAGAGCCATGACTGCCCAGCTCACTCTTTCTGGACAGTGTGGTCACAGCACGTGCCCTGGACAGGCTCTGGGTGCTGGGCTTTAGCAGTGATGATGGTGGGGATGGTGGTGGGGATGGAGGAGGCGGTGCTGTCAAAGTGGTGGAGGGGTGGGGGTGGTGGAGGCAGTGCTGATGGTGAAGATGGTGGGGATGGTTGGGGGGGGTGGTAGGGATGGTGGTGGTACTGATGGTGGGGGGATGGGGGATGGTGGGAATGGTGGGGGTGGTGGTGGTCTTGATGGTGACGGTGATGGTGCGGGGATGGGGGATGCTGGTGGTCTTGACGGTGACGGTGATGGTGGGGGGGTGGGGGGATGCTGGTGGCAGTGGGGTGGGGTGGTCTTGACTGTGACGGTGGTGTTGATGGTGCTAATGGTGCTGAGGGTAATGATGCCGTCCCTGCTCTGCTCCTTCTCTCACTGACTTCTGCCCTGCCACCAGATCCTCGGGTATTTTGACATCGGGTTCACCTCTGTCTTCACTGTGGAGATTGTCCTCAAGGTGAGTGAAGGCTATAAGTCGACACCCTGGGCTGGCTGTGGCCCCCGCTTACACAGGCTGTGCTCCCTCAGGGGCTTGGTCGCAGGGAGGAGGGACAAGCCAGAAGGCGGCGGAGAGCAGCAGGGACAGACTCTCAGGACCCAGGGGGCCGGGTGGTCTCAGCTTAGAGCTGGCATGAGCAGGCCTGAGGTGCCGTCAGCGGGCAGCCCGGGAGCCTCTCAGCAGAGCGCTCTGTGTGTCTGTGAAGTCCTGGGCACCTCTTCCACCATCCAGGCTCGGCTTGCCCAAGTGCGGACGGGGAGCAAAGACCTGTTCCCAGACCTCTGTTGTCAGTGACTGAAAGGGCCCCCCGGGATCCCTGAGAAGCAGCCGTTGCCCTGGGCGGGGTTTCTGGCAGCTTCGCCATCTCACGCTCCCCCACCCCATCCCCCCGCATCCATAGCACACTGCTGCCCTCCTGTTCTCACAGCGGACACACTGGGTTCACACCATCATGGTGGGGGGTCTGGGGGCAGAGGCCTCCTCTCTGTGACTGGGACCCGGAGGGTCACCTCGACAAACCTGGAGGGAAGAGGGGAGCCGTGCAAAGAGAGCAGGCCCAGAGCCGGCTGCAGTGTGAAGGGTGGACAGTCCCTTCATTCAGGGGCCTGTTTATTGAAGGAATTGATCAGAAGGAAATGGTGCCTCCTTGGGGTCCAGGAGGACTTCTTGGAGGTGATGACGTTAGAGTTAGGCCTTGAAATTGGACAGGATTTCATCAGAGAGAGAGCAGGGCAGTCCAGGATGAAACAGTGACTGATGCATTGTTCAGAGATGTTTGAGACATGCTCAGAGAGGAGAAAGTGGCCCCTCTGGGCTGGGATACAACAGGTTTGGGGTGGGGGGCGGCGCTGGGCAAGATCTTCAGTCTTGACAGGCTGTTGAGCCTGACCCAACCAGGCCTAGGACACTTCTCAGGGAGGAAGAGGAGGAGGAGGAAGAGGAAGGAGAATTGCATCTTCAGGGCAGAGGGCAGGGCTTCCATAAGGAGACCCGCGGCTCCCGTGGCCTTGCTGCCTAAGAGAGGTCCCTGCGCTCCCAGAACTGGGCGCTGAGGATGGGGCAGTACCCTGAGGACTCAGCCTGGAGTGTCCACAGGCGCTCCCACCAGGGGGGGTATCCCCAGGCTCCACCCAGCAGGGGCAGGTCCCCAGGCCCTACCCCCACCTGGGGGCGTGGCCCAGCTCCCCCCACCAGGGAGGAATGTCCCCAGGCTCCACCCCACTAGGGGGCGTGTCCCAAGGCTCTTCCCACCAGGGGCGTGTCCCCAGGCTCCACCCCACCCGGGGGCGTGGCCCAGACTCCACCTCCACCCAGGGGCGTGCCCCAGGCTTCACCCCACCAGAGGCGTGGCCCCAGGCTCCACCCCACCAGGGGGAGTCTCCCCAGGCTCCACCCACAGGGGCGTGGCCCCAGGCTCCACCCCCACCAGGGGCATGTCCCCAGCTCACCCTCCAGCACCGCCTCTTTCACCAGATGACCACCTACGGGGCCTTCCTGCACAAGGGGTCTTTCTGCCGCAACTACTTCAACATCCTGGACCTGGTGGTGGTGGCCGTGTCCCTCATCTCCATGGGGCTTGAGTGAGTGGGGCAGCCACCAGTGCTGGTCGGTGGGCACCCAGCTGCCAGGGGATGGCGTTCAGGGTCCCTTGGGCTGGCACCAACTGGCCTGAGGGACAAGGTTCGGCGGGCAGAGTGTGGGTGGGAGACCAGGAGGGCGTGTGGAGAGAGGGCAGTCGCCCCCAGGCTCGTGGGGAACACGGCCCTCGCGCCCAGGAAGCTCCTGTCTGACGAAGGGGCAGGTCTGTAGGCCATCTCCGAGGGGAGCAGCCCCGGGGCGGGAGGCACCTCTATCCCGGGGTGGGACACACAGCCTCAGGGGAAGGCTGAGTGTACAGGCGGGGGTGCAGAGCACTGGGGACAGGGAGGCTGAGCAGGCCGCTCCCAGGTCCAGCACCATATCCGTGGTGAAGATCCTGAGGGTCCTGAGGGTGCTCCGACCGCTCCGGGCCATCAACAGAGCCAAAGGCCTGAAGGTGAGAGGGCCCAGAGGGATCCTCGGGTGCAGGGGACCCCAGCCTGACTCCAGACTCAGCCCAGACAGCACGGGCTCCGCCCGCCCGCTTCGCACAGTGGGGAAGGGGTGCACCTGGGCAGCTCTGCCCTGAGAGCCCCTCTGTGCTTGACAAGCTGAGAGGCGGCGAGGCTTGCACCCGGGCCCGGGCTGGGCTGGGCCTCGAGGGGCAGGTGCCGACCAGCCACTCCCGCAGCACGTGGTGCAGTGCGTGTTTGTGGCCATCCGCACCATCGGGAACATCGTCCTGGTCACCACTCTCCTGCAGTTCATGTTCGCCTGCATCGGTGTCCAGCTCTTCAAGGTGAGCCCCGCCAGCCCCCCACCCAGCGCTGGCCCATGTCCCCCCCGAGCAGAGGGAGGCCGCCATGAGGGCGGGTGTCCTGAACGCAGAGGTGCAAGGTACCCTGTCAGGAGCCTGAGCGTGGGCCCTCAGGGGTGGGCCCCGCTGTCCCACTGGCTCTCCGGATCCAGGCCCCGGTCTGCTGGCCCTAGCAGCACTCTCCCTGCTGTCATCCTCTCCACCCTCGGGGACAGGGCTGGGCCCAACCCTTGCCCACCCAGCCTCTGCAACCTGAGTGCCACCGGTGTGTCCACTGGGAGCTTCTGCAGGGCGGGGGTGGGGGGTCCGCTGCGTCACGTCGGGAGCCCCACTCCTGTTCTCAGTTTCCTAGGAGAACTCAGCCATTCACTCCCGTCTGGGACTCAGCCAACCCTGCAGTCCGGCTTCTCTTCCAGAGCTGACCGCTGGACGCCTCTGGCTTTTAGATCACGTGCAGGACACAGACACGGACCCCAAGGACACATTCATATTCATGACCTTTTGGGTCCTTCCAGAACTCTCTGGTCCTGCCCCCAAAGCACCATCTTTTCAATCATGATTATATAACCTCAGTCACTCTTAGACATGCAATAGCTTCATCTTACAATCCTTCATTCATTCAACAAACATTTCAGGAGCAATTTCTCTGGGTCCAAGCCTCTGCTAGGGCTTGAGGGGGCCACTCAGCAAATCCCACAAGGATGTCCCTGCGGGCAGGGACAGGCTTTGGGGAGAGCTGTCAGGGTGGGGCTACCAGAGGACAGTCAGGGGCCAGGTTCTGGGGGTTTCTGTCCTGGAGGGGCAGGAGGGTCATCTGGACTGACAGCTTAGTCTCAAAACGGTGCTCACAGCAGGCTGTAGTGGCCCATCCCCAGGTCTAGCCAGGCTGCCCCGCCCTCCTCCCCAGCCTTGGCCTCTGCAGCCTGGGGACCTTGGCACCCCTGAAAGGAGAGTCTCGATGTGACTGACTCATTCTCACCTTGGCACCATCTGGGCCGCCGCATAGGAGCCCCCCAGGCGTGCTCCCCAAGGAGCGAGGAGCAGCTGCCCTCCCACCGTCCGCCCGCACTGTGCCTTAGTCTCTTACCAACAGACCCCAGCCCCCGCTGCCCGCATCACAGTCAAACAGCAGGCGCAGGCGGCGTGCGCACCGCACCTGTACGCGCTCGTCACGTGCACCCATATGGCATCTGCCCTCCACACTAGACTGGCCGTTGGGCTTCAGATGCCAAGAGACCTGCCCAGAGGCAGCTGCATGCTCTCCCTGAGCTTCACGTTCTGCTCTGAGCCGTCAGGGGAGGTGGTGACAGGGCGGGGTGTGGCCTTCAGCTTGCCCTGTGTTCCTGGCCGAGGCAGTTCCCTCTCCTGGCCCTTGAGGGACCCAGACCAGTATCTGCGGGTTCAAACTTGATTTAGCCACATTCAGACTGGCAATCACCTCCTTTTGCTCAAATGAAACCTTCTGTGGGCACCCAGTGTGTGAGGCAGATCAGAGGAGAAGCTGCTTGGGCTGAAATCCGCAGAGAGGCTCACTGAGCCCACCCACTGAGCCCTAGGGGTGGGCTTCTGGGACCCCTCGCCATGCGGAGATAAGAGGTCTCATCCAGCCCAGCTGGGTGCTGACCCCGGGGCCTGAGCAGGGAGCGTGGGGAGGCAGGGCAGCCTTGTCCTTCCTCTGACGGGGAGACCCAGCAGAGGGGGCAGGGGCTGCGCCCACACTTCCCTTCCTTAGGCCAGCCTGGGCACCAACAACGCCATCACCCAGGTGCCCAGCCTCACCGCTGTCTGCCCAGCGGGGAGCAGGGTGTGACAGATGTCCTGGGCCCTGCCCCACGGCCACGCCACCCTGCAGAGACCCAGACCCTGCCCTTCCTCCTCCCTGCCGCCCCCATCTTTCCACCCTGTTTCCATGACAACCTGTCTCCCTCCCTCTGGGACGCAGGGGAAGTTCTTCAGCTGCAACGACTTGTCCAAGATGACGGAGGAGGAGTGCAGGTGTGCGGGGGTGGGGGGACTCGCGGGCAGGGTGGCCCTCACTGGGGAGCTGGGGGGCTGAGCCCTGTAGGCTCCCAGAAGCCCTTTCCTCGCTGACCTCGGGAAGGGTGGGTCTGGACCACACTCATTGCCCAGGCCCGGAGGATGTGGGGGGGCTCACATGCAGTGTGGTGACCCGGCCCCCCGACCCCAGGGGCTACTACTACGTGTACAAGGATGGGGACCCCACACAGATAGAGGTGCGCCCCCGCCAGTGGGTACACAACGCCTTCCACTTCGACAACGTGCTTTCGGCCATGATGTCCCTCTTCACCGTGTCCACCTTCGAGGGCTGGCCTGAGTGAGTGAGCGGGGACTCTCGGGACGCAGCCACGCCCAGAGGGGCCGGGAACCACCTGCCCTCTGTATTGACCGGGCGTGGCGGGGGCGCGTGGCACGTGTGCGGGATGGGGTGCTGGCAGCTCAGCCTGATGGGGGTCCACAGACCTGGGCCTCCCTGGCCACAGGGGTGCCCTCAAGTGGCTGGGGGTGCACGGCACCCCATGCAAGATGGGAGGCAGGCCCATTCCCTGACCTGCCCCAGCCTTTCCGGGCCGGGTCCTAACTTCTCCCCAAAGGGTGACTATCCAGGCGGCCCCGCATGGCTGGTGGGACAGAGCCCACCCTTCCTACTGAGCTTGGCCTCAGCCTAGCCTGCCGCTGTCCTCTGCCCACCCCAGGTTGCTATACAAGGCCATCGACTCTTACGAGGAGGACAAGGGCCCTGTGTACAACCACCGCGTGGAGATGGCCATCTTCTTCATCATCTACATCATCCTCATCGCCTTCTTCATGATGAACATCTTCGTGGGCTTCGTCATCGTCACCTTCCAGGAGCAGGGGGAGACCGAGTACAAGAACTGCGAGCTGGACAAGAATCAGGTACTGGGCCCCATGCGGCCGGGCCAAGGCTCGGGCCAGGGAAGAGGGCCCCGGGGTGGGGGCGACCCCAGACCCTCTGCAACCCACCTCCCACCCGAAGCAGCACCCTGCAGTTGGGTGGAGTCCCCTGTGGACCTGTCGTGATGCCCAGAGCCCCTAGAAATGGGCATTGTTGGCTCTAGAGAACCACAGCCTGGGGGAACCCTTCCCTGAACAGCCTGGCAGAGGCCACAGCTGCTCTTGGTCTGCCGAGGGCAGGACCCCTGAGCCCGGGGTATGGGTGTGGGCGTGGAGGGCCTGGTGCTGACCTGCCCGACACTCCTGCCACCCCAGAGCCCGGGGTATGGGTGTGGGCGTGGAGGGCCTGGTGCTGACCTGCCCAGCATTCCTGCCACCCCTGAGCCCGGGGTATGGGTGTGGGCGTGGAGACCCGGTGCTGACCTGCTCGACACTCCTGCCTCAGCGCCAGTGTGTGCAGTACGCCCTGAAGGCCCGCCCTCTGAGGTGCTACATCCCCAAGAACCCCTACCAGTACCAGGTGTGGTACATCGTCACCTCCTCCTACTTCGAGTACCTGATGTTCGCCCTCATCATGCTCAACACCATCTGCCTGGGCATGCAGGTGAGGCCCCCGGGACCAGGGCCTGGGCAGCCCAGGGCGGGGGGGGTAGCTCCAGGCTGGACAGCCCGCTCCATGCCAGGCACTGTGCTGAGGTGCCCCATGGGGCAGAGAGGGGACCGGGATGTGGGCCTGGATGCCAGGCACTCGACGGTGTGGGAAGGCGATGAGTCAAGCACACATGTGGCCGCGGCCACTCTGGGATGGGCCGTGTGGTACGCCCAGAGTGCCTTCTGTTTCCCTTCGGCTGCTTTGCGTCTGGGTGGTGGAGATGGTTGGAATGTCGGCTCTGGTCCCAAGAAAAGTGGATTTAATATCCGCAGAACAGGTGTCTCTGAGGAGATGAGCGCAGTTTGTAGACAAGTCCTAATCAGCAGCATCATTGTGTGCTCAGGCCCTCAGTCGTGTCCGACTGTTTGAGGACCCCGTGGTCTATAGCCCACCAGGCTCCTCTATCCATGGGACTCTCCAGGCAAGAGTACTGGAGTGGGTTGCCACTTCCTTCTCCAAGGGATCTTCCCCTCCTAGTGATTGAACCCGTGTCTCCTGAATTGGCCCGTGGGTTCTTAACCACTAAGCCACCAGGGAAGCCCCTCAAGCAGTATGGTTACCAAGCCTTAATTAAGTATCTGATGCCTTATGCCCATGAATCAATAGAATCGCACAGCTAGGCCCCTGGCCCAGGAGTCACACACACTTCCAAGGACCACAGGCTGCCGGGTGGGGCGGGTCTGGAAAGGGAGTCCCAAGCTGGGGGCCCAGAGCGGAGGAGGGTCCGAGGCAGCAGTGGGTCCGGCAGCCCAGCCAAGACAGGAGGGAGCGCCAGAGCCTCTGCTGCCTGGGAAGGTCTCAGGGAAGAAGTACACTCGGTCAACTTTATTTTTAAAAGGGTGAGAGACTCCTGGGAAATGCTGGAGGACACAGATCTCTGGAGGGTCGCAGGGGAGACCCGAGGGGGCTGATGTCGCTGCTCCGGCTGCCTCTGTGTCCTGGGGCCACAGCTGGCAGGCACAGGGCGTCTCTGGTGCCGCCCGCAGGCAGCGGTGGTCGTCTCAGCCTAGGACCAGAGGGCTTCCCTCCTGGTCCTGCACCCGGGCAGCTCCGGGGAGCTGGCCACAGAGCCCACCCCTCTGGCCTCCCAGAACAGATGTGTGTGGGTAACCTGCTCACGGGTCAGTGCTGGGCACCCCCCACCCCCGGCTCTTCTGCTCACCTTCCTCCCGGGGAGAGGGCGTGGCCGTCAGGCCCGGTAGGATTCTGGACGTGGCCGGAGCAGGCTCCCGGTTCTGAGACTAAGGAAAGCAGGAAAGCGGGCAGGGGCTGGGGAAGAAGGCGGGGCTCTGGGGGAGCTGCCCAGCCCCTCCCTGCACCCCTGCAGCACTACAACCAGTCGGAGCGAATGAACCACATCTCTGACATCCTCAACGTGGCCTTCACCATCATCTTCACGCTGGAGATGGTCCTTAAGCTCATGGCGTTCAAGGCCAGGGTGAGTCCTGGGCTCTGGGGAGAGGCGAGAGCATGTGGCTGGTGGGGACACCTTCTCGTGGAGCCCTCTACAGCCTTGTCCTCCTGGGCAGCCCCTCGGGCACTCAGAGCCAGCCGGCTGCCCAGTTCTGGCCGCAGGAGTGGACAGTATGGGCCAGTGCCCCTTCGGTCCCTGAGCGTCTGAGCGGCAGCCCCAGGGCCGGGAGTGTCCTGGTCCCCAAGTCCACACTCCCCCACCCCCACCCCATCAGGTCTGCCCGCAAGCCCCAGACTGGGTTTCAGGGGGTCGGGCGGGGAGACTTCCCTGTGTGGACAGGACCCCAGTCCTGAGTCTCCCAGGCATGCTGCCTTCTCGTTGGGCCACTTAATGCTCTGGAGGGAAGGGAGCAGAGGAGGGGCCCTGGAGCACCCTGGGAAGTGGCATCGTGCCCCTGCCCTTAGCAATTCTGCATCCTTCGGACAGGGGCCACCGAGCTCCTTCCTTCCCCAGCTCACCCTGGGACCCCCTCCCCCAGGGCTATTTTGGGGACCCCTGGAACGTGTTTGACTTCCTGATTGTCATTGGCAGCATCATTGATGTCATCCTCAGTGAGATCGACGTGAGTACCGGGTGGGCAAAGCCATCGCTGAGGCGGGGCTGAGGCCACAGACCCTGGTGGGGTACCCACTGGTGTGCAGCCCAGCACCCAAGGCCACAAATCCTGCAGGGCAGACACCTCAAAGTCCAGGCACAATGAGTGTGCCAGGAGGCCCACGGCAAGCGCCTCAGTGGACAGGAGACATCCTTTCTAAAGGGTGGGGTGGTCAGGGAAGGCTTCCTGGAGGTGGTGCTGTGTGACGGGACCTTCAGGGAAGGGAGGTGGGGAGGGGATGAGCAGCACCGGCAGGGCAGTGCAGGAGGCAGACGGATGGACAGACGGCCAGGGCGTGGAGAGCTTAGCTCAGCAGAGGCAGGCAAGTGTGCAGGGGTGGAGGAACTGCTGGAGAGGCAAGTGGGGGGCCTGGACCTTGTGCCGCCAGCAGCAGGGGGTCCCTTGGGGTCTCTGAACAGGGCAGTGGAAGGATCAAAGCTGCACTTCTAAAAAGTGAATCTGGAGGTGAGGGCAGGAGGTGAGATGATTGCAAGTGGCTGCACAGTTAGGGGGGCGGTTATCTCCTCCCCAGACACTTTCCCGTGTCCCCATGGGGGCCAGAGATACAGCACCAAACAGGGCGCCAGGGGTGACAGGCAGTGAGAATCAACCCCCCACGTGGCAGCTGTAGCCAATGAAAGGGCGGGAGGTGCTGTCGGGTGGTCCCCATCCAGCCCTGCATGAAGCATGGGTGTGGGGTGGGGGGCAGTGCACAGTCCCTTGGTACGGGGGAGCTAGGACGGTGTGGGCTGAGGCTGAGGGCCAGCTGGAGGCCTGGTGGCAGGGCTGAGGAGTGGGGAGCTGTGCTCAGAGACAGGGCAGGGGCTGGACCACATCCTTTATTTAGTTCAGTCACTCAGTCGTGTCCGACTCTTTGTGACCCCATGGACTGCAGCACGCCAGGCCTCCCTGTCCTCCATTGTCTCCTGGAGCTTGCCCAAGTTCATGTCCAATGAGTCAGTGATGCCATCCAGCCATCTCATCCTCTGCCCTCCCCTTCTCCTCCTGCCTTCAGTCTTTCCCAGCATCAGGGTCTTTTCTAATGAATCAGTTCTTCACATCAGGGGGCCAAAGTACTGGAGTTTCAGCTTCAGCCTCAGTACTTCCAGTTAATATTCAGGACTGATTTCCTTTAGGATGGACTGGTTGGAACTCCTTGCAGTCCAAGGGACTCTCAAGAGTCTTCTCCAACACCACAGTTAAAATGCATCAATTCTTTGGTGCTCAGCTTTCCTTATAGCCCAACTCCCACATCCATACATGACCACTGGAAAAGCCATAGCCTTGACTAGATGGACCTTTGTTGGCAAAATCATGTCTCTGCTTTTTAATATGCTGTCTAGGTTGGTCATAGCTTTTCTTCCAAGGAGCCAGTGTCTTTCAATTTCATGGCTGCAGTCACCATCTGCAGTGATTTTGGAGCCAGAGAAAGTAAAGTCAGCCACTGTTTCCACTGTTTCCCCATCTATTTGCCATGAAGTGATGAGACTGGATGCCATGATCTTCCCTTTTTGAATGTTGAGTTTTAAGCCAACTTTTTCACTCTCCTCTTTCACTTTCATCAAGAGGCTCTTTAGTTCTTCTTCACTTTCTGCCATAAGGGTGGTGTCATCTGCATATCTGAGGTTATTGATATTTCTTCCAGCAATCTTGATTCTGGCTTGTGCTTCTTCCAGCCCAGCGTTTCTCATGATGTACTCTGCATATAAGTTAAATAAGCAGAGTGACAATATACAGCCTTGACATACTCTTTTCCTGATTTGGAAACAGCCTGTCGTTCTGTGTCTGGTTCTAACTGTTGTTTCTTGACCTGCATACAGATTTCTCAGGAGGCAGGTAAGGTGGTCTGGTATTCCCATCTCTTGAAGAATTTTCCAGTTTGTTAATTAGTTCTTTTTTAGAGTCAGATTTTGTTCTGGGGGACCAGAGCCCCTTAGGGTGCTTACATCTGGTCTGACATTGGTTCCCAGAGGACCCCTCTGGATGCTGCACTGACAGCAAGCTGTAGGGGACACTAGGGGTCACTCAGGGGGAGCAGTCAGGAGGTACCCCGATCACCCGATGAGGGGTGGCAGGTGAGCTGAGGAGGGGGCAGGTGACCAGTGGCTGGATCTGCCTGGAGTGTTGAGCTGACGGCATTTGTTGATGAACTTCATTTAGGAGGAGAGGAAAGGTAATCAACCGTGACTGCAAGAATCTTGCCCAAGAGACTGAGCTTCTGTTTTCTGAGACGTGGAAACTCTGGGAAGACTGGGAGCAGGGCAGGAACCAAGAGTCCTGTTCAGGGTGTGCCAACTCAGGATGCTTGGGGTGGTGACATGGAGCTGGCTTGGATTCACGGGCCTGGAGTGCAGAGGCTGGTCAGGCTGGAGCCCTATGTTGGAGACTCTAGGAAGGAGGTGGCATTTAGAGTCGTGGGAGTGGGTGAGACAAGCGGCCGAGAGCAAGGCCTCTGGAAGGCGAAGGTCCGGAGGCTGGCCAGTGGTGCTCCTCCAGGAGCCCTGCCCTGTGGCCTCCTGGGGGAGGACACCTGGCGGGAGTCGGGGCGGGTGAGAGGGAGAGCAGGCTGCAGGCCTGGGTGGTTCTTTCTTTTTCCTACAAAGAGAAAAAGCCTCGAAGTTGGAAAGAACGTGCAGCGAAGGAGAGTGTCTTTAGGAAACAGGAGAAATTACAGCACATCCTGGACTCAGGGGAGAATCAGACTGTGGGGGGGAGGGTGCAACTGCAGGAGCCACGTCCTTGGGTGGGAGCCCTGGGGTTCCCGGGGAGCACTGGCTCTGGGAACCTGGCTCATCCCCCAGCAGGAGGGGGACGTGAGTCCCATGGCCGTGCAGACAGCCGCATGAGTTGAGTGCCACCTGGGACCGCGGGAAGGAAGGCGTCAAAGAAACGGGGTGGGGGGCGGGGGGGCATCTTCACGATTCTGCGCTGCAGCTTGGGGTTCGGGAGCTGCTGTGCATGTCGGGGGCAGGGGTGTGGGTTGTGCATCGTTGGAATCACAGGCCCAAAACACGGGACTGCCCCCACCGCATGGCAGCCGCCCCATAAACGGGGGGAGGGGATGGCTGGGGTGCAGGAGAGTGGAGGTTCCCATAGCATCTGCCAGCAGGGCCTCCGGGCTGTGGCCAGGGAGCACCCAGGCCATGGCTATGGGGGTGACAGACGGCAGGGTGGTCTCGCTGAGGACCTGAAGCTGGGGAGGCAGCAGGTGAAAGAGGGAGCAGGGGACAGGAAGGGCATCCCGGAGCCCAAGGCTGGGATCATAAGGCTGCGTCCCCCAGACAGGCATGGGGAAGAGCATCTCACCTGGGACATGGGTGGTGTGGCAAGGTTACTCTAGGAGCCCAAGAGAGGACCAGCTCCAAGCCAGCGCATGCCATGGTCCACCAATGAGCACTGAAGCCCTGCCAGCCCAGGGCCGGCCCTCGTGGGTGGGTGAGCACAAGATGGGGGGCTGGGGATGAGAGGGCAGCCAAGGACAAGTCTGAAGTCTGCAAGGGAGGGGCCTGGCAGAGAGCAACGCCTTCTGTGGTGGGGGTCAGGCCTGGCCTGGGGTCGGGTTCACCCCACACACAGGACAGCCCGAACCCTGTCTGAATGCACGCCGGCTGGAGGGGGAAGGCCAAGGGGGGCAGACCAGGGCGTCCCGGGGCCTGTGTGCGTGTCTCCTTCATGCTCAGGCCTTGCTGGGAAGTAGCCCCCACGGCCCCAGGGTGGGGGGCAGCGCCTCTCACCACTCAGTCTCAGCCCAAATGACAATCAGTCACTTCTTGGAGCTTGAGGTCCGTGCGGGGAGTGGGGGGCGTCAGGCAGAGCCCTTTCTTCCTTGCAGGGGGGCCCAGGGTGTCATTGGTCACTGTGGGATTTTTAGGGACAGCAGATGTCCGTCACCAGGCCGGTTTGCTTAAAGTCATGCTAAGACTTTGAATTAACATGCTGATTTATATTCCTGTCATATACTCCTGAGAGCAAACAAGGGCGGTGCCCTCTGTTAGCACTCTCTGCCCTGAGGGCTCTGCTCTCTCCATGGCGGCAGCCACGAGCCATGGGTGCCTCCTGGTCCTGTGAGATGTGGCCAGTGCAGCCGGGGACATGACTGTCTATGTCATTTGCACCATGACCCAAATGGCCATGTGTGGCTGCGGGTGCCCCATTGGCAGCACAGCTCTGGCACACGGCTTGTCATCCCTGGCCGCCTGTTAAATCACCTGGGTGCATTTACACCTTGGAAGCCAGGCCCAGTCCCCAGGAGCTGACTTAATCGGCTGGGTGGGGACTCAGCAAAGGTGCATATTTTTTTAAGTTCTTTGTGCAATTCTGACGTGCCGCCTGGGCTGAGAACCTGGGGTCCAGGAGAAAGCTGCCTGGGAGAACCCTGCTTGTTGGGGAAACCCACATACTGGGAACCAGTCTCCCAAATAATTAAAGATAAAACCATGATTCCCCATCCCAGGGTTCCAGAAACAGGGCTTCTCCTGAAATATGGCCCAAGGGAGGAGCTCAGAATGAACAGGAAAAAAGGCTGCCCCAACGCAGCCCAGCCCATCCAGGAGGCCTGCGCCTGAGGTGGAAGCCTTGGTCCAGCCCCCAGGCAGGGGTCTCAGGCTCCCCTAGACGGCCTTTGCCCCTGGTCTGTGGGCCCCCAGACTCCCAGAGACAGGGCTAGGCTACTGAGACCATGAGCAGGGCTCCCCTCCGTGCCCTCACAGGCAGCCCCAGCTCCACAAACCCCATCCACACAGGCTGCATCTTGGAGGCGAGGGGCACCTGCCCAGGTTCGGTCTTCCCTCCTTTTCTTGCTCCCTGGACCCCGGCCTGTCGCCTCACCATCCCCACAGCTTCGTCCTCTCACCCACCCACCCACCAGACCCTAACCAGCAGCCACCGGGGATCCTCACCCCACCGCCTCTCTGCCTTGTTCTCTCTGTAACTCTCTGTGGTCTGTTCTCTCTGACGCCTCACTTCCCTCCCACCGTGTTCCTCCTCTCTCCCCTCCCCCTCTCTCTCCACAGACTTTCCTGGCCTCCAGCGGGGGACTGTATTGCCTGGGTGGCGGCTGCGGGAACGTTGTAATTCCAGGCTGCATGAGCCTGCCCAGCTCGCCCGCCAGCTCTGCCCTGCAGCTTGCATGCCCGGGCCTGGCCGCTGGACTGCATGGGGCAGACGCTCGGGGCCCCCTGCCCCGAGCAGGCCCCCGAGGGTCCGGTTGGGGGCGGGTGGAGACTCTGTGCTATCAGAGTGTGCATGGGTGCGGTGGGAAGTGGGGCACTGTGCTGACGGGAGCATCTAGAGAGGACTGGCTGGCAGAGAACCTCAGTGACAGGTCACCAGCACCAAGCTTGTGAGGACTCTAAAAGCCGGGCAGGGGGCTCTCCCTGGCCATTCATCCAGTGTGTCATGGGGGCACATGGGTAGAGGCCTACCGGCTTGGTACAGCCACGTGCGGGGCAGGGTGGGCGTGGAGTGGCCACTGAATCGGTGGCCACAGAGCAGCTGAGCTTCTGGGAGACTCTGCGCTGGCGGGGGACTGGGGAGGGCCGGGAGCGCTGCCGGGGTCCTCGGCTGAGTGGCAGCTTGGGAGGAGGTGACACGAGGCAGGCAGGACAGAGGGCAGGCACCGGGCCTGGTCGCTGCCTCCCCCAGGGCGGACGGAGTCCCTGTCCGCCCAGCGCACTGCTTGGCGCCCCGCCCACCCCGACTCCGGCTGAGCAAGCCCAGGGCCCCGGGCGCCGCGAGGGTCCGCGCGAGGGCCCAGCAGGCGCCGCGGGGTGGCCTGGAAGACCCCCACCGCGACACGTCCCGCACACACTGCCCTCCCCGCCTGCCTGCCCTCACCCCGCCCGCCCCCGGCCCGACTGACCCTGGGGCTGCGCCCCGCAGGACCCCGACGAGAGCGCCCGCATCTCCAGCGCCTTTTTCCGCCTGTTCCGCGTCATGAGGCTGATCAAGCTGCTGAGCCGCGCGGAGGGCGTGCGCACGCTTCTCTGGACTTTCATCAAGTCCTTCCAGGTGTGCAGTCCCGCCCTGGCTGGACCCCGCCCACCCGGGGACCCCGCCCATCCCAGGACAACACCCACTCAGGGACTCCGCCCACCTGGGACCACGCCCACCATGACCCCGCCCTCCCCGGGAACTCTCCCACCCCGGGACTCCGCCCACATGACCCCACCCTCCAGGGGGCCACACCCACCCCGGGACCCCGCCTCCCATGTGACCTGTGGGACTCCGTTCACCCAGGAAGCCCGCCCACTCAGGGAACCCTCTCCCGCTAGCGGACCCCGCCCACCCACGGGACTGTATCCGCAGGGTTGCGGGGTCGTCGGGGCCACCCTGGGTGCGGCCCGTGGGCCTCGAGGTCCCGGTGAGCTAAGGGAGGGCCCCGCGCCGGCGCGGTGGAGCCCTGCACCCTGAGCCACCGTCCTCGCCCGCAGGCCCTGCCCTACGTGGCTCTGCTCATCGTCATGCTCTTCTTCATCTACGCGGTCATCGGCATGCAGGTGAGGGGCCAGAGGGGCCCGGGAGGCCGCCGGCCTGCAGGCTGGACCCTCACCCAGCCTGCCTCCTGCATCCTGGCAGCCCTGGGCTTGGCCACAGCCCCAGAGAGGAGGTGGTTGCCAGCCTGCCCAGCGTTAAGTCAGGAGGAGGCAGCCCAGGGGAACCTTGCGGGCAGACAGACAAGGGCGGAACTGCTCTCCACGGCCCCTGTTGGAGGCTCTGAGGGTCTCAGCTGCCCTCTCCTGGAGCTCCATGCTCTCCACATTGAGACTCTAAGTCAGCTTTGGTTAGGAACACTGTCCGCCTTCCCAGATTTATTTGGCTTGAGGGGAAAAACTTCACCCAACCTTGGAAACACAAGTGACCCCTGAACAAGGCAGGTTTGAACTCCGGGTGTCCACGTATCCGTGCATTCTTCAGGGAACGTGTCCTAAGGCTCCGCAGGATTCAGGGTTGGTTGAATCCACAGATGCGGAACCATGGATACAGGCAGGGGGCTGACTGTAGACTTACACCCTGGCGTTGCTCAGGGGTCAGCTGTAGCCTGGTTTGTGTGGCCTGAGGTGGAGGGTGTCAGGGAGCCGGGGCCAGTGGGAGACCTGTCCAGGTCCACAGTCCAGACCTTCGTGGCCTGCAGATGTTCGGGAAGATCGCCTTGGTGGACGGGACCCAGATCAACCGCAACAACAACTTCCAGACCTTCCCCCAGGCGGTGCTGCTGCTCTTCAGGCACGAGGCCCCCTCCTCGCCGCCCTGGCCCCCAGGCCGCGGGAGGCCGGCTGGCTTCCTACGTGGGCCCTGCGCTCACTCCCAAGGGCCAAGGCTTTGCTGTCCTTTTCGGATGCTTACCCTGGACAGCCCGCGCCCCCGTTTAAATCACTCTTGGACGAGTGGCCGCTGTCTCCATGGTGCTCTGGGGTCCTGCACGGCCCCTACCCTCGTTGCACCGGGGCAGGAGGCAGAGGTCCAGTTTCCCTTGGAGGGAGGGTGAGGCCTTGAGGCCTCTGACCCCACACTCGGGGGTCAGCTCTCTTGCTGCCCCACTGGTGACTTGAGTCCTGGACTAATTTTGTGCCTCTGTCCGGGAAGCCCCCTTTCTGTTTAGCCCCTGCCTGGGGCACCCTACAAGGGGTAGAGCAGGGGAACCTCGGTGCAGAGGGGCAGCCTGTGGACCCCAGGGCCTGAGGGGCGCCAAGCTGCTCCTGAACGGCTGCTTGCACGGGGCTGGCAGCTCCCTCCCCTGGGGCCCAGAGTGAGGGCGATGGGACCTGTGCCTTCCAGGTGTGCCACAGGCGAGGCGTGGCAGGAGATCCTGCTGGCCTGCAGCTACGGCCAGCTGTGCGACCCCGAGTCGGACTACGCCCCTGGGGAGGAGCACAGCTGTGGCACGGACTTCGCCTACTACTACTTCCTCAGCTTCTACATGCTGTGCGCCTTCCTGGTGAGGGCCCGCAGGGGGCGGGCGCGCTGAGGCCGGTGGGGGGGGAGATGCGGCTCAGGGACGCAGGGGTCAGATGGGGCTCTGGCCCTGTTCTGGTCAGTCTGGATGCGGCTTCTTTTCCTGGGTGCGGTTCTCGTGTTCCAGAGACACTGTTAAAAGGTTTTACTTTTTTTTGTTGTTGTCATTAGTAATTAGTAATCAAAAAATCAAAAGAATTTACTGAGACTCTGCGCTAAAACAGAGGCTTCTATTTTGCTTCCTAAAATAGAAAGCAAAGCCATCTGCCCCTCCCTCTTCCCTTGGAAGAGAAGCTTGCCCCCCTTGGGAGGAGCTGAGAGCCTGGAAGCAGGGGCCTGGATCAGAGCGCAGATGGCTTTGCGGCTTCAGGGCGCCATCTCTGCACACAGGAGGCAGAGAGCCCCGCAGCCCCGGACCCTCGCTCTTTTTCTTTCCTATGTTTACTAAAACAGTTTGAGTATCTCATGTTCCCTGAGCTCAGGACAGGGGACAGAAACATGAACAGGACACTCTCCTGGCCCTGAAGACTCCCCCTGGGTGCCAGGGGTCCATGTGCAATAAAGCTTGCATTTCAGAGGGAAACCCAGTGATACAGGACAGGCGAGGACAGCACAGGGGCAGCGTCCAGGGAGACCAGCGTCCCTCAGGGGTGAAGGCAAGAGGCTGAGGTTGAAACTTAAAGCATGAGTCCCTGGAGCCCTGGGAGACGACACCTCCTGGGCCCAAACAGTGACACAGGCCGCTCGTGTGCGGGACGCAGTTGCCAGAAGGGCTGAGAGGCAGGGCCCTTGGAGAAGCTACAGACCCAGGCCCCACGGACACCCCCCCGGCCCCCCGGACACCCCCCCCGCCCCCCGGACCCCCCCCCCCCCCCCCGCCCCCCCCCCCCCCCGCCGACCCCCCCCGGCCCCGTGGAACCCCCAGGCCCCATGGACACCCCCCAGCCCTGTGGACACCTCCAGATCCTGTGGACACCCCCAGGCCCCACGGACACCCCCAGGCCCCACGGACACCCCCAGGCCCCACAGACACCCCCAGACCCCCTGGGCACCCCCAGGCCCCGTGGACACCCCCAGGCCCATTACCGTGGCACCTGCCTTTCCATGCAAGGACCCTTTGCTCTCCTCCCACAGATCATCAACCTCTTTGTGGCCGTCATCATGGACAACTTTGACTACCTGACGCGGGACTGGTCCATCCTGGGCCCTCATCACCTGGATGAGTTCAAGGCCATCTGGGCGGAGTACGACCCGGAGGCTACGTGAGTCCGGGCTGTCAGCTCTGTGCTGGACCCTCCCTCCATGACCCGCTCCCATTCTGGGCCCTGGCCTGGTGTCCAACAGCGAGCCACCCTCCAGTCCAACAGGAAGGAGCGGGCTTTCCCTCTCTTTGTTACCGAAGGGCCCAGAGCAGAGAAGTGGAGTCTCTCTGAGTTGGGAGGGAACCCACAGCCCCCGGGACATAAGGCCTCTGGTCTTCACTGGGAGATGGCCATCCAGCTTCACTTGGATGCGTCTAGGAGCAGAGAGCTCACTACCTCCCCAGGCATTCTAGGCCCCGCTGCTCAGAATGTGGTCACTGACCAAGCAGCTGACCTTGATGAAAGTGCCGGCCCCAGCCTCGTGCTACACTAGCCGGATCAGAATCCGTTCTGGGGTGGCCTAGCCTTCGGGCCCTTGAGTGCCCTGGAACTCGGGGGAGCCTGGCTGCCTTCCGCTCTTGCTAAGAAGGTCGCCTGCTCACAGCTGCTGACTTTCCCAGGTGTCAGGCGCTGTACCGATCAGGAGACTCGCTCGTTATCCCTGACACCTCCTGCAGTCTCCTCCCCTCTCCGCGAGCTGGCTTTCACCTCCCTTGACCCACTCCCTCTGCTTCTGTTAATGCAACCCACGAGCCCCCAGACAGCTTGACTAAAGCCCAAGGAAGGCTCCCCTGTGGGAAAAATGAGGTCTGGATCCCAGCCCTGGACATCCCGTATCTGAGGGGACACTGCCCTCTTCTTACCTGCCTCCCCCACCCGCCCACCCCCGCCAATAGAGAGTCCATTCTGTGTGCTGGGCAGCCGTGAATTCAAACATTGCTCCTTCATCAGAAAGGAAACTCAGCGTCCGCTCCCCACACAGGGCTGTCTCCCTGGGGCCCTTCTCCGAGCAGGGGGGAGGTCCGGGGGTGCCTGGTGCACCGATCTGGGATCCCCCTGCAGGGGCAGAATCAAGCACCTGGACGTTGTGACCCTGCTGAGGAGGATCCAGCCCCCGCTGGGCTTTGGGAAGTTCTGCCCGCACCGGGTGGCATGTAAGGTAACCAGTGCTGCCAGCGAGGGGTGCCCACCCCCCCACCTTCACCAACCTCAGGGGCCCTGGGGCGGGATGAGTGGATGAGTCACCTTAGAGCAGTTGTCCCCTGGGTCCCCACATCCCTGCCTGGGACCCTAATCTCAGCAGTGTCCCCAGCTCACATTTCACTCTCTCAGGGAGGGGACTGTGGCCACCCTGCACCCCAGCCCCCACCATGTCAGTCTCCCCCCTCCATGGTCAGTCTCCCCCAGCCCCGCCCCCCCATGGTCAGTCTCCC
>ML663555.1:1320323-1365437 GCA_007570785.1 Antilocapra americana
CCCCCCCCCGCCCCGGCAAGGATGAGCACCAGCTCTGTGGCCCCACCTGGCAATGAGCCCCCCTCTCCGCACAGCGGCTGGTGGGCATGAACATGCCCCTCAACAGCGATGGCACGGTCACCTTCAACGCCACGCTCTTCGCCCTGGTGCGCACGGCGCTGAAGATCAAGACGGAAGGTGTGAGCGGCCCCTCCTGGGGGCCAGGCTTTCTGGCAGGTTCTGCCAGGCTCTCTGAGCTAGAGCTCAGGCTTGGGAGTCTTGGGGAGAAGCAGAGGGCAGGCCCGGGCCGAGACCATGTCAGGGCTCAGAAGGCGCCCCGGATTCTATAAGGCAGAGTCACCCAGCCTCTGTTCTCACACGGCCAGCTCTGACGGGGATGGGGCAGGAGGCGGCAGTGTTAGTGTGAGAGGCGTGGGCCGGGAGCAGTCAGCCAGGAGCTTGGGGACAGGCCTTCCTGCTGGGTGCACAGATGGGTGGGAGGGGGAGGGGGCCTTGCTCACACAGGGGCCCAGCTGGGTCGGAGCCACCCCAAACGGGACCATGGCAGGCAGCAGGCAGCGGCAGGGAAGGCTTCTTTGGGAGGGCAAGGAGAGGGGGGCCAGGGGTCAGGGAGGGGCCTCTGGAGGGCTCCCTGGAGGAGGCAGTACAGACCAAGTGTGCGGGGGATTGATGACTGTCCTGCGATGGCAGGGAGGGCAGAAGGGGACAGCCTCTGCAGTCGGCCACTCTGGGTGCTGGAGGACAAGGCCTGCGGCAAACGTGACTTGAGGCTGGGCTGCCCCGGGGGGACAGCAGTCGTCCCCCCCAGCAAAGTCTGTGCCCAGGGCAGCAGCTGCCACAGGGAAAAGCCGGCCGCCGTCTGCTGAGCGAGAGGTGGCCCTGTCCAGTGCTGCTGACCTGGCCTGTCCATTGCCCCAGGTAACTTCGAGCAGGCCAATGAGGAGCTGCGGGCCATCATCAAGAAGGTCTGGAAGAGGACCAGCATGAAGCTCCTGGACCAGGTCATCCCTCCCATAGGAGGTGGGTGTGTGCTGGGGGCCCAGAGGCAGCCCTGCCTCCATGGGGAGCCCAGGGGCGTTGGAGCGTGGCCCGGCCCTCTATAGCCTTGGGCGGACGCCATGGGGGTCAGGCCAGCAAGAGGAGGCAAGCTGGGGGCCAGTCCCGGCTTGGCCCCACGCTGACCCCAGCCTCAGACGCCTGCCGGCCACGGTCGGCCCCTCTGCAGATGACGAGGTGACGGTGGGGAAGTTCTACGCCACGTTCCTCATCCAGGAGCACTTCCGGAAGTTCATGAGACGCCAGGAGGAGTATTATGGGTACCGGCCCAAGAAGGACACTGTGCAGATCCAGGTAAGCCCGCCCGGAGCCTCTGCTGCTGAGGTTGCTCTAAGCTGGTCTCTGGATTCCAGCTTCCTCTCTGTGTCTTTGGGGGCCGGCAGCGAAGGCAGACAGAGCGGGAGGGGCCAGGACGCATCGGGGTTGAGATGACGGCTCTGGGTGGAAGATGCTTCAAGCTCAAAGGAAGAACCCGGAGCCCTTCGGTCCCTGGCTGATACGACCCAGAGCCATGGGCCTACCCCCTGAACACAGGGAGAGCTCAGGTTAGGTGACAGCAGTGGTCTCCCAAGAGGGCAGATTTCCCAGGGGAAGGAAGGGGCTTGAGATGACCCACTGGGTATGCAGATGTATGTAGAATTTTGTGTCATCTTGCCCGTTTTTCCTCTTATGATTGTTATTTGGTTTTGGGTTGCGCTGGGTCTTCACTGCTTCACAGGCTATCCTCTCGTGGTGAGCGGGGGCTACGCTCTGTTGCACGCTTCTCACTGTAGAGCCCTCTCTTGGTGTGAAGCACGGGCTCTAGGGCACTCCTGCGGGGGAATCCCAGTACGTGGGTTCAGTGGTTGTGGCTGCGGGGCTCCAGAGCACAGACTCCGTGGCGGTGCCGCACGGGCTTCGTTGCTCCACGTCATGTGAGATTTTCCCAGACCAGGGGTCAAACTCGTGCCTCCTGCACTGGCAGGTGGACTCCTGACCACAAGCCACCAGGGAAGCCCTTGCCTGTTCTTAATTTCAGTGTTTTAAGTATCATGCACATAATGGATAAATTCAAAATATATTCAAATGATTGGGCTGTGTGTTCAAAATTTTATTCCAGTTTTTACTGTGAAACAGTCTCACAGTTTTAAAAACTGCATGTGCAATATAAAAGTCCTAATTTTTTTTTGAGCCATTTGAGAGTCATGCCCAGTGTGCCATCAACCCTGAGCAGGTCAGTGTGTATTTCCTGAAAACGAGGGCATGTTCCTCCGTAAGCCTCCTGCATAACCACGATGCAGCCGCCAAAATCAGGAAATGGATGCGTTGAGTCCCACGGAATCCTCAGGCCCCTGCACGTTTCAACAGTGGTCCCAATGACGTCCTTCAAAAGGACTGGACCCAGGATCACGGGTTGCGTTTAGTGGTGCGGTCTCTTTAGTCTTTAGCTCCTCAGTCTTTCCTTGATGTGACCCTGACACCTTGAAGCTCCCAGCCGGCACAGCCTTCTGTCTGGGTCTGTGGGACGTTCCCTCATGACAGGTGGAGGGCCTGCCTCGTAGACAGGAATGACCCAGCAGTGGTGCTGTGTTCTCTTTGCGCACTGTCGGGCGACACCATCTTGATTTGTCCCGCTGTTGATGGTACGAACTCTGACCAGCTCACATGCGGCATTAACGGTAGATGCAGTCGAAAGAGATCATGTGTGGAGTGGGAGGCTTTCCCACCCTGGAGGCCTGGGCAGGGATAAAGCCCCTGTGAGGGCAAAAGAAAACAGCTTGCATGACCCCAGAGGCTGGAGGAGGAGCTCTGGGGCATGAAAGAGCGGGCCTGGGCCTTCAGGGAAGCCCCGGGTGCCAGGATCAGGAGAGAGTAAGGGACCTGGCCTGGAAGGCCCCTGAGGCCCTTCTTTGTCCCCAGGCCGGACTGAGGACCATCGAGGAAGAGGCAGCCCCTGAGATCCGCCGCACCATCTCGGGAGACCTGATGGCCGAGGAGGAGCTGGAGAGAGCCATGGTGGAGGCCGCGATGGAGGAAGGGATCTTCCGGGTGAGCGAGGCCGGGGGCCCCTGGTGTGTGTGCTGCAAGAAGGCGGCGGGGGGCCCCGCCACCTGCCACCCACGGCTCCCAGGATGCCCCGCCGGTGACCCTCCTGCTTGAGGTGCCCCATCCCTCTCCCCGTCCCCTCCCAACCTCCCCCTCCTCCCCTGCCCGAGCCCGAGGCAGCTCTGCCCATCAGATGCCCACCCGCAAGCTCCCTGTGTTATTCATGGGCATGGAGGCACAGAGAGACCCTCTGAGATGTTTGGCGCCGCTCTCCAAGTGACTTTCGGAGGCGGGACTGGAACCCTTCCTCCAGACACCCGGCTCCAGGCTTCCCACCCCCACATTCCTGTCCAAGTATCTGGTACCTCACAGTTCTTAGGGGTGTCTCGTCCACCCCCCCCACCAGGTCTCTTCTCTGGCCTCAGCCTGGGCCGCTCCCCTCTGGCCTTGTTCCCAGTGCCAGCCGGCATCCAGGGCGGTGGTCCCTCCGCTCCCAGCCCCGGTCCCTGCACTCAGTGACCCCTCTCCTCCTCACCCCAGAGGACCGGCGGCCTGTTTGGCCAGGTGGACAGCTTCCTGGAAAGGACCAACTCGCTGGCCCCGCACATGGCGAACCAGAGACCCCTCCAGTTTACTGAGATTGAGATGGAGGAGTTGGAATCGCCCGTCTTCCTGGAGGACTTCCCTCAGCGTCCGAGCACCCACCCCCTTGCTCGTGCCAACACCAACAATGCCAACGCCAACGTTGTCAGTGGCAACAGCAACCATGGCAACAGCCAGGCATTTCCCAGGTAGTGGCAGCAGCCAGCAGCCTGGGATGCCGGGGCTGGGATGGGGCCAGGTAGATGTGGCTGGTGGGCTCCGGGCCTCTGGGGGGCGCTCATGAAATACGGAGTGCTGTCCGGGGTCCAGCCTTTGCCGCTGCAAGGCTGGCCTGGACGGAAGAGGCTGCTGTGACCAGCAGGGGGCAGCCTCGGGTCGGCCTCAGTCAGCGCCCAGTGGCTTTTCTTCGGTGGTTTTGGCTGGTCCGGAGTAGGATCCGCTATCTTAGGAGCGGTACATCCCATGAAAACCTGATCAATGAAGGTTCGGTCGTTGGATCTGGGCTCCAGTGGTTCCCCTCTTGCCAGCCCCAGGCTGCGGAACCTGTGATTGAGTGCCAGGGATCGAGGGCTGAGCAGAGAGGGCCTTGGCCATCGTGGTGTGGGCTGGGCTCCATGCAGACCTTCTGTTCTAGACCGGAGGCCCCAGGCTGGGGTGTCCTTGGCCTGGAGAGGCTGGGTTCCTCACCCTCAGGAACGGGTATGAGGGCAGAGGCCAGGGGAGCTGCCACTTCCCAGGCCAGGCCGCTTGCACCCCGTTCCAGCCAGAGAGCCCGTGAATGAAGGCCACACGCCTAGGGGGTCAGTGTGGTGTGGGGTGCTGTGGACGCGCAGACCCGAGCCTGTGCCCAGACCCTGGCAGTCTAGTCTGGGGTGTGTGCCGTGGGGTCCAGCTGTGATCAAATGACCTCAGAGTAGGTCCTGAGAAGACAGAGGGCCTGGGACCCAACCAGCTAGGGACACTGAGGGGGCTTCCAGAACCGAGGCCTCGAGGGGCGGGACACCCACAAGCAGCCTTAAGGGCTCCCAAGTGAGCCCGTGTGCAGTGGAGTCGACAGTGTCCTCAGGGTGTGGGGGGCGTGGGGGGCAGAGGGGACCACTGACAGGAGGAGCCGGGAGCAGCATGGTGAAGGTCAGAAGGAGGCTCGTTCCTCTTGGAGAGCTGGCCGGCGGGACGGGAGCGAGGGGAAGGCCGTGGGGGCCCAGGAGGGCCGGGGCGGGCAGCCAGCAGCCCGCGGCTCACCGGCCGCGCCTCTGTTTCAGTGTCCACTGTGAAGGGGAGCTCCCAGGGGAGACAGAGACGCCTGCCGCCAGAGGAGGACCCTTCGGCCGGCCCCGGGGGGGCCTGGGTCAGTCTCTCCTGTGCCCCTGAGGGGCTGCCCTTCTCCCAGAGAGCCCTGGGGGGCCAGCTGTCCAGTTGGGGAACCCGGCCAAGGGGTGGGAGCTGGTGGTGACGGGGACCAGCTCGTCACCCAGGCGGAGGAAGGGGCCACACTGGAGAGTGAAGTGCAGGGGCGTCTACACTGTGAAAGGGCCTGCCCTCCCTGGCCAAGGATGCCCCGGACACGCGGGCACCTCAGCTCTGCCCTTCAGCGGATGACCTGGTGGCTCCTCAGTGGGTCCTAGACCGCTGCGTGGGACAGGAGGGACCTGAGGAAGCTGAGTTCACAGGGGATCAGCGGGCTCGGCATATTTTCCGACCCAGACACACTCACACACATGCACAGACACACAACTCGCACATTCACCCACACACACTGACACAAAGATCAGCCTGGCCAAAGCTGGTCAGGGTCTGGCCTTGCTCCCCTCCCAAGCCCACAAGGACAGAGACCAGGGCAGATGGGGGTGGCAGGTGGGGGAGGGGGGGAGTCCTGCCCGGCCCAGGGTAGGTGGACCTCAGGACCCTGAGGGCCTCGGGGTGGGGCTGGCGGGCCGAGGGGAGCTCTGTGTGCCCAAGGCCCCCAGGAAGATGGAGCCCTGGGCCCACTCTGCCCTCAGGGCCCCACAGCAAGTCCCGAGTGGAGTGGCCGCAGAGACAGCAGCCCCGGAAGAGGATGCCCGGAGCCCAGGCCCCTGCTGCCTCCTGCCAGGTAACAGGCCAGACAGGAAGCAGGCTCTAGGCAGAGAGCAGGTGGCAGAGGTTCTACAGCGGAAGGGATGGGACCCCGTTCTCCCCCACCTGGAGTCTTGGCTGGGGCTACCCTGTCCCCACGGGCTCCGGCTTCCTGAGGGGTCTCTGCCGTGATGCTTTCTGAACAGCGCCCGGGAGCAGAGTCTCCAGTGCCCGAGGCGAGGATCCGGACCCCCGGGGCCCTTCCCGGGGAGGCGCCCCCTGGCTGTAGGATGGAGGACAGGACCCCCGGGGGCCCAGCTCCAGCCACGGCCCTGCTGATCCGAGAGGTGAGGGTACTGTCTGGGGCGGAGAGGGTGGGGGGCCGCCTCGGGGCCACCCACCTGGCCTGCTCTTGCCCTGCAGGCTCTGGTTCGAGGGGGCCTGGACAGCTTGGCGGCGGACGCTAACTTCGTCAGGGCCACGGGCCAGGCGCTGGCGGAGGCCTGCTGGACGGGCCCGCGGGAAGTGGAGGTGGCAGCTGCAGAGCTTCTGCAGGGACGCGAGGCCCCGGAGGGCATGCCTGGCGCCCGGAGGTGCCCGGGCCTCGGGTCCTCCCAGGGCCGCCTCGACCAGCTTGAGGGCTCCCAGGAGACCCTGATTCCCCGAAGGCCATGAGGGCCCTGGCATCAGCGTGGGCCCAGGCTGGCAAGAGCGACGATGGGGGAGCTGGGGTGGGATGGTCAGCCCAGCTCGGCAGGCTGGAGGGACAGAGGGGTGGGATGGGGAGGCAGAGGGGTCGGGACACATGTCCAAGGTCAGCGGGCAGAAGGTGAAGTCGCTCTCCTCACCAGCAAGCCGAGTGAGTGGACGGAGCTTCTGTGTCGCTCAGAGGCCTGGTCAGTGCCGGCAGGACATTAAAGTTTCCAGAGCACTGCCTCTGCTTGTCTCCTTCTGGGGGCTCCTCTATACCTCCCCCCCAGCCTGCTCTCACATACCTCCCCACCACTGCTCCCACGGAGGGTCTCTGGATGGTCCTGCAGGGGCGGAGGGCCCGCTGAGGACGCTGTGGAGCTTCTGCATGTCCAGGCCCCTCACAGCTGCCCTTCCCTGCAGCTCAACTGGATTACACTGCCTGCCCCACCCCAGAGCCTTGGGGGGCTGCTCGCAGCCTGGGGGAGCAAGGCCCCGGCATCCACCTCCTTGCTCACCCTGGTTTTCCTCCCCTGTCACGTGCTCCCTCTCGCAGCTTCCCGGTGACCCTTCTGGCCGCCTATCTCTCGGGGGAGGGCGTCCTCAAGGTGCTGAGTCCTCTCCTCCTTCCTGCAGGGTCAGCCCCCTCTCTGGATGCTCCTGTCACTTTCTTAGTGCCGAGCACTCCCACCCCCGTGGCCCGGTCCCACCACCCTGTCCAGTCCCCATCCCTTTGGCGCAGTCCATCTCGCCTAAACCCCGCTCCGTGTCCTGCTCCTCAGCTCCGAGGATGTCCTGCTTGAGCCGAAAGCCCGTCATGCCCAGAGCCGACGTCCTCACCCGTCCCTGCAGCCTGTGACCTCGGGCCACACTCTGTTCAGACCTTGAGTCTGAGTGGGGCCCTCCCCCGCCCTGCCCCATGAGCTCCTGTCCTGCTGTTTCTCGGCTGTCCCCTCCTGCGATGGCTCCCCCAACACTCGTTCCAGACCTCACCTACAGCCACAGCCGCCCAATGGCCTCACAGCTTCCTGCCCACCCCCAGCCTGACCCCGATCCTTCGAAATGGAGAAAGCTGCCGTCTTAGCCCCTCACGCAAACCCCCTGAAGCCCCCAAAGCCTCAGCATAGGGTTCACAACCCTGGCCCTGGACCCAGCCCCGGCCCTCGGGCCTGTGCCCTCCAGCCCCCGCGGCCCTGCCGGGACAGCTGCCCCGCCTTTGAGCGAACCCTGAGCCCAACAGATCCCTCGCCCGTCGTCAGCTTCACTGTTACTTCCCGCAGAAAGCACCCCCCAAATGCTCCCAGAGGCTTGGGGGTCCCCGACGCATGTCCCCTTCGCAACAGGTCGTCACCGTGACATTATGTCACACCAGCCTAAGGCCTTCCCTGGAGGCTCAGATGGTAAAGAATGCCCTGCAGTCCAGGAGACCTGGGTCCAGCCCCTGGCTTGGGAAGATCCTCTGGAGAAGTGAGTGGCAACCCACTCAAGCGTTCTGGCCTGGAGAATCCCATGGACAGAGGAGCCTGGCGGGCTACCGTCCACAGGGTTGCCAAGAATCGGACACGTTGAGCGACTAAAGCTTTCACTTTCAGCCCGAGGCCAGGTTGTACCAAGGCAGAGCAGGTCCCCCAAGCTTATCCTGAGCCCCAGAGCTGAGCAGTCTCTACACAAAGTGTCCAATCACTGTCAAATCAACACACGGAAATGCTGACCACTGTGGCCTCTGCCCTGGCCGGTGCCCCACCAGCCCCGGCCTGGGGTTACCTGCCCAGGGCTGCAGCCTCATGCCCTGTCTGTCCAGGACCCGGGGAGGGGGGCAGGGGCATGGGCCTCCCTGGCTCCACTGTCACAGGGCTCACATGTCCCTGCCCCCCTGCCTCCGCGGGGGGAGAGAGAAGATAGTCCACCTGCAGCCTGGATGAAAATGGACAGGGAAAAGTCTATAAAAGGATGTCTCTATTCACAAGCGGAATTATTACTGAGCGTAATGCCCGACGTACAGAATGCCAGCTCTGCGGCAGGCCCTGCTCCAGGGGCCCTGCATCCATTTCTTCTTGTTCTCAACATGAAGCGTCATCCTCATTTTGCAAGGAGGACCAGGACAGGACAGGACAGGTGATGCACCAGAGGCCCCGCAGTGGTAGGAGGGCCCGGGCGGGACTCAACCCCACGCCGTGGCCCCCGGCCCTCAGGGGAGGTCTGGCCAGCCTCCCAGCCCGAGGGACGGGACCGGTGCATGCCGGCTTTGAGGAAGCCCAGCTCTCACCCTCTGGGAGAGTCCAGGCCATTTCCTCTGCCACACGCAGGGCCTTCTGACAGTCGGCGTGTACCCAGTCTTGCCTCTCCCCAATTCCCCTTCAGGTGATCGGTGGGTGTCTCCATGGAGCGCTGTCAGGCCCCCAAACAAAGGGAACACAGCATGGGAGGCTGCAGGCAGGGGCCACGTGGGGGCAGGCGGGCCCTCGGGTCAGCAGAGCCTTCCAACTGGGTTACTGGCCCGAGGGCTGCCTGCTGCACCAGCTTCTCCCAGCCTGCCCCCTGCAGACCTGGGGCCGAGCTGCACTGGGGGATCTGCAGAAGGGGCAGGGTGAAGCTGGGGCGAGGCGGGCACGGAGCCACGTAGGGGGTGTGGGGGCGGGGGAAGCCCCTTCTCGCATCTGGAAGCTGTGGAGCTCAGATGCAGCGTTTCTGAACCTAGGAGGCGGCCCAGCTCCCAGGTGCGGAGGCGCCCTGGCTCTGTGGCCGGGCCAAGTGGTCCTTGAAGCCAAGCTGCCCCGTGCAGCATGACGGAGCATAGCCCTGGAGCCGGGCTGGTGAAGCCCCAAGGCCCCCCACCCGCCCCACACCCCGATGTCAGGCGTTAACGCGCCCTGTCAAGTTTCTTCCTCCTGTAAACAGGGGGATAATTTCTATTCCCAGGCTGTTGGGAGGCACGAGTGTGACCGCGGAAGGGCCCGGCCCTCTAACAAGCTGCTGCTTGGACTTGGTCAGAGCTGGTCACTGAGAAAGCCAGACCTCACGGAGGGAGGAAGCTGACCTGATGGGGCTCTTGAGCCTCTCATGGGAGCTGGGCTGCTTGGCTCCCAGCCCATATCTCAGCATCGGGCTGGTCCTCTCACAGGCTCTGCAGCTCCGACCCTCAGCCGGCAGGTGTGCAGGCCAGCCACACAGGTCACTGGAAAAGCCACAGCCAACCCAGACCTGACCCTGGCCCCATCCCCTGGCATCTGACCCCAGTTACATGCCACTCCTGCCTTGGGCCCAATAGCTATGGCTGCAGGGGCACCCTACAAGGGTCCCGCTGCCAGTTTACTGATGAGCCAGCGGAAGGTGGCATCGGCCCGGCAGGGTTGAATTCGTCCTCCAGCTCCCTACCCCATCGTGTCTTCTTCCTGTGCCACACAGCTGTCCCCAGTGCAGCCTAAATCCGGTTTAGAAGCGTTCCAAATGAAGTTGGCCTAGATAGATAGGTCAAATAATAATCTTGGTGTCAAACAAGAATTGAAAACGCTAGGGTGTCAGATAAGCACGTGGAGGACCAGCTGCTGGGGTCTGGAGGGCTCAGAGGAGACAGAGTCAAGCACTGTTCGTTCAAAGTGATCGGAAGAGGAGATCTCACTGTGGTAAGAAAGGAAGCCAAGACCCAGAGGAACGCACCTCGGAGTCCGCATGCGCACCCGGCTCCAGGAGGAGGCCCGAGAGATGGGCAGGCCCAGTGGAGGGGCCGCCCAGCCCACTTCTGGTCATGGGCCCTTTAAAACGTCCCCGCCACTTTATCGTTCTGTCATCATAGAACGATAGTAGCGACCTTATCAAACCCAGTTCATTAAGTGCCTGACGCAATGTCTCATTCAGCCTTGCAACACCATCCAGGAAGTGGGTTATTAATAAACTCATTCCAGGAAAGGCCGAGTTAGCTTTCAGGCCAGGGGTCCAGCAGGGGCCCGGATACCACTCTGGAGCTGATGACAGGACAGTCCCTAACCCAGCCCCACCTCGCCCCCTACTGACCTGGGCCACGCCCTGCCCAGCGTCCGCCAGGCCTGTGCACCCCAATGCCCTCGGCACCTCTGTGCACCCAGCAACCTTCCTCCTCCGTCCCAGCCGGTCTCCTCCGGCACGCTTTCTCCAACGACCCCGAGGAACTCTGTCCACCTGAGAGAGCCACTGGCCACCTGGTTCCACAAGAATGATGTCACTGGCCACTGCAGTCGCCAGCCTTCAATACCCCCTGAAAGAGCTCAGGGCAGAGATCAGGGATGAGGCCCCCTGTGCTCCAGGAAAAGCCTGCAGAGCAACCTTCAGCGATAGCGTCAGGTAACATGAGCCTAACTTCTTGTATCTTCTCTTGCCTAGAAAAGCACTAAAATCATCATCGGAGACATCCATCCCCCGTGACTAGCAGACCCTTAGTGAGATGTCTGCTCTGGGGCACACAGCCCTTCTCCAAATCACATAGGGCTGACCTGCTCTGACCTCTTCGGAGCAGCTCCTTGTTGCAGCCAAGAGCCTGTCTCCTGGGCTGTGGTCGTCAGTAAGTCCCCAAGCAGAACCAACCTCACAGCTCCCAGTTGATAACCATCTCTTGTTTAGTTGCTCAGTCGTGTCTGACTCTTCACGACCCCATGGACTGCAGCACACCAGGCTTCCCTGTCCATCACCAACTCCCAGGGCTTGCTCAACCTCCTGTCCATCGAGTCGGTGATACCGTCCAACCATCTCATCCTCTGTCGTCCCCTTCTCCTCCTGCCTTCAGTCTTTCCCAGCATCAGGGTCTTTTCCAATGAGTTGTCTCTTCACATCACATGGCCAAAATATTGGAGCTTCAACTTCAGCATCAGTCCTTGCAATGAATACTCAAGACTGATTTCCTTTAGGATGGACTGGTTGGATCTCCTTGCAGTCCAAGGGACTCTCAAGAGTCTTCTCCAACACCACAGTTCAAAAGCATCCATTCTTTGATGCCCAGCACCACGGTCAGAAATGGCAGTGGCTGGTACTTTGTCTCTGAGAAGACAGATCTGTCTGGGGTCTCTGGTCAGTTACCCAGCCCTTTGCAGCAGCCTGCTTCACAGAGGACTGATGGGGTGCTGCAGGGAAGGCTGAATGAGCGGGGCCAGGGTCAGGGTCAGGGGGCCACTGTCCGAGACCACCACCCTGGCCAGGCACCAGGCTAACCACCTGCATGCGTGCTCTGACAAAAGGAGGGCCTGGGAACGAGCTTGGAACCAACAAGCTCTCACCAACCAGAAGAACTGGAAAAGGCCACCAGTCCTTACATCCTACCACCTCCCAGAATCCTACTGGCTTGAGTCCCTTTTGGCCGAGTGATGCCCGCCCCCAGGAAGGACCTGAGTCAGAATCATCAGCCAGAGACAACCCAGAACTAACCCCCTCACCATGAAGCCTGAGACTGAGCCACAGGGCAGAGCGGCTCTCTTGGGTCCCCTTGCCCTCCTGCCCTCCGCCCAGGCGCCCCTTCCCAGCAAAGTCTCCTGCTTTGTCAGCACATGTGTCTCCTTGGATGGCTCATTTCCGAGTGTTAGACAAGAGTCCACTCTCGGGCCCTGGAGAGTCTCCTCTCGGGTCCCCCCACAACATTAGCTCAGGTGTGTCCTGACATCCCGTCCATGATGGCTCCTCAGCAGGAAAGGCCCTGGGGTTTTCCTCATTGCTTCTCCGAGTGGCTCCTGAGGATGCCTGCCCCCTTCTACCTGCTGGCAGGGCTCCACGTAGCCTGGAGGCCAGAACCCCAGAAGGGCGTCTGTAGGCCTGCATGAAGAGCTACAGTCCCAAGAGACCCTGGGCCCTGGGCATATTTCTAGACCAGAACGCCGGCTCTGCGCCTTCTAGGGACATGGGTACAGGTCGGGGCCACTGCCCTGGTGACACACCAGCTCGTAGTCTCAGCGGCTCAACACAGTGAGAGTTCACTCCTTGCGGACACCCTAAACCACGTGGACTTGTGTGCAGTGCCAGGGTGTGCGAAGCATCCGCCTACAAGCGATACTTTTGCGTCCTGCTCGCATTTCATTGGTCAAAGGAAGTCACAGGGCCACAGCTCACAGCAAAGTGAGGACACGCCAGTCTGCCCTGTGCCAGAGGCAGCGAGCCGGAAATACTTGCCGGAGACACTAATGACCAGACACTAGCCAAGTGACCTCTGAGCCCATTTCCTCTTCTACAAAATGAGGACAATGAAAGGGTTTGCCTCACAGACCGTGAGGAGTGAAGGAGAAAACGCATCAACACCTTCGGCCCGGGGTAGCCCTGCCCTGGGGTGGGTAAAATAAAGCGTAGATGCCCTCCAGGTGGCGCCCAGGGAGGCTGAACCCCGGGAATCTGTGTTCTGCAGGGGTCCGGAGTGCCCAGGGGCCCTCCTGCCCTGCAGACACCTGCCTGGCTCTGGGCCCCTCCCCTGGTGAAGGCTGGAGATCCTCCCCGCCCCCAGCGACGGGGACCCTTGGGCAGGCAACCGCAGCACGCCCCGCACCCAGCCCCACCCACACGCATCTCCCACTTCCTGCCGTCTTATGACAGACTGGCCCTCTGTCCAGTGAGACAACGGGCGCTCGTAGAAGGGACAGAGCATCCAGGCAAAATGAAAGGGATTCATTTCCATCCTCTGCGGAGCCTTGTGCTGGGTGCTCCGCCCAGGTCGCCCCATTTCCACCTCATGATGGCCCACGATGAGGGAGAGGACTGTCCCCATTCTGGGGTGGGGAGACGGACAATGGGCACAGCTCCCTAAGTTGCCCGGGTCACACAGCCCACGTGGTCTAGCCGCCTCTCCGTGACTCTGGCTTCTGTCTTCTGTTCCTTTGTGCAGACTCGACTCTTGTGCCAACTGTGAGCTTGCACTGGCAGGCCGGTTCAGCCTGTGGGTCCCACCGTGCTGTGGGAGACACTGCCCCCTCGGGTTGCGGCTGCCAGTTCAGCAGCTCACTGTGTGACTCTGGACATGTCTCTTCACCCCTCTGGGCCTCAGTCTCCTCACCTGAAAAGGACTTCTGTTGAACTAGATGACCTTGGGCTGAAGGTTGAGGTGGCCCACACCTCTCTAACACTGTCTTAGAAAGCACTGCAGAGAAGAAGGGAAGGAGCGCCTGTCTGAGGTTCTGTGGTGCGTTAAACCCTCCTCAGCATCTGACACCAGAAATAGTGTGTGTGTGTGTGTGATTTTTTTAAAGACTGACGGGTATTTGTAATCCACAGCACTTCTCTCTCTTCCTTGCTATTTATAACAAATTCTGGTTTCCTCTATGGCTGAGTCTGTCTTTCTCTGTAACAGGGGAAGTCAGGCTGGGCCCTATGTCTGCACCCTAGTAGGCCATGTCTGGGGTTCACGGCTCCTGCTGGCAGGCAGAACTGGGCTCTGTCTCCAAGGGGGCTTGGGAGGTGCAGCGGGCCCACCACCAGCAGGGTGGGCTAGGGCGTGTTCTCCCAGGAGCCCAGCTGGGCAGGATGGTGGGGGGCCGCTGTGGCTGGAGGCTTGCCCTCCCCCACCCCCAGAACTTCAGGGCAAGGCTCAGATACTTCCTCCCATAGCTAGGGCCTGGTGCTCGCCTAAAGAAGAACCACAGAACAGACTCCAGGTCGGGCCACCCCAGGGGAGCGTTCTAGGGCCTGTTACCGTCAGCTTGCTGTGGAGAGCGGGATCGAGCAGGAGAGATCTGGGCCAGATGGCTGCCCCAGTCACTGCCGGAGTCTAGTACTGTCACCACGGTAGCGTGGGAGACTCCTGCCAAGGAGAGGCTCCCCAGCCCCAAGGGTTCCATCTGCTCAGACGCCCACCTCTACTGTCAGAAGAGATAACGGAGCCCAAGATGCCCAGTGCAGGAGTCTTGGCTTGGGCCAAGACCTGAGGCTCACACTGCAGTCCAGTGTGTGTGTGTGTGTGCGCTTGCCTCGTGTATATGTATGCGTGTGTGTGAGTGTACACACACGTGTGTGCACGTGTACAATGTGTGTACGATGTATGCAAGTGTGTGCACACACGTGTGTGATGTGTGCAACTGTGTGCATGTATGTGTGTTAGGGTGGTGTGCGGGAGACGTGCACAGGCAGCTAAGGCGGCGCAGCCTCAGGGGTGGGAAGGAGGGAAGGGAGAAGACCAGGGCGAGAGGGGGGTGGGGACATCCCCAGGGAAGGAGTTGGGTGAGCCGAGGCATGGACACTGAGGAGCGCTGGTGCCACCCCAGGCTTCCCCTGACCCTCTAGCCAGATCTGCCCAGGTTGTGGTTTAAGCTTCCTTACCACCCCTTGGATCCCCCTCTGACCTCCTTGCCTCAGGCCGGCAGCTCCAGGAGGCACGATCTGGTCAGCTAGCTGCCCTGAAGCTCCCTGGTGGCCCAGGAGGGAGCCATCCTAAGGCTCTAACCTCTAGGAGGCCGAGCTTCAGCCCTGGAGGGATGGGGGAGGGGACAGCACAGTGCTCTGGCGCCATTTCCCAGCAGTGAAGCTATGAGTCAGAAGGTCACCTACTCTCAGAAATCAGAGGGGACCTCCAGGAGACAGGAAACCAGAGCCAGCCCCTGGAGAAGCCCAGACTCTGCTGGGCAGGAGAACAGCCTTGCAAAACGTCATGTTGCTGTCCGGGGAGCGCAACTCTGGAGCTCGGCTGCCCAGCTTCTTTACCTGGGCAGCTGCTTGGAGGTAGCCTGGGGAGTCTGGATGCACTTCACAGGAGGCATGAGTTCAGTCCTGCGTCTGTTGTTTACATGCTGGGTGAGACTCAGTGCCCCTTTAGCAGAATTGAAACAGATCTTCCTGGTGGCTCAGATGGTAAAGAACCTGCCTGCAACACAGATGACTTGGGTTTGATTCCTGGGTCAGGAAGATCTCTTGGGGGAAGAAATGGCACCCCTCCAGTATTCTTGACTGGGACATCCCGTGGACAAAGGAGGCTGGCAGGCTACAGTACATGTGGCCACAGAGTCTGACATGACTGAGCGACTAGCACTGCATTACTGCTAAAGCCTAGCTCACAGGTGATGAGCGTGACATGAGAACCTGCACGCACAGTACCTTGTTCATGTAGATGGTCCAGAAATGTTGGTCTGCTCCCCAGGGCTCATCTTGGTTGGAAGAGCATGTCCAGGGTCTGACTCCTCAGCAATCTGCTGGTCTCCTGCTCCGGGGTGGGGGTAACACTGGCCCCAGAGAGTGCTTCCTCTTGGTTCAAATGCTAGTGAGAGGGGCTGGGTCCTGCCAGGCCCTCCCCCACGCCTGCCCCTCCTACCCAAGGACACCCAAGGTGGTGCTGCTGTTTTCCATCAGATTGGGGTAGAGGGTGTTGAATTGCCCTTGAAGTCTGCCCTTGAAATTATCTTTTGCTTTTTAGTCTGACCAAACCAAACTGGGATGTGGGCTACAGATGGAGCGGTTATTTCTGTTGGGTGACGGAGGGGAAGGGAGGAGGATGGCAACAAAGATGCACCCTCTGCCCCTAGCCCTTTTCTAAAGCTCTGACGTGGTTTCATCATCTGAGGGTGATGCAAGAGGCTGGGAATCAGACTCCCTTTCCTCCCCTCCCCCAGGGTGCGCCTTCCACATCTGGAATTGCAGCTGGGTCCTCCTCTTGGGCTTGGTCCAGTGGAGGGAGCTGGGTGAAGTGAGGGGAGGGCAGGCAGCTGGTGAGGGGCCCCATGAATGGCCCCAATGTTGAGCTGGAGGGTAGGGAGAAGGGGCTGGTCTCGGAGGCGGGAGAGGGACTGGAAAGGCAAATGTGCTTTCTCCTCCACCACCCCCCAGTGCTTCAAGGCCTCAGGGCTCCCCTTGTCCTTTGTACCCAAATGAAGGCAGCTGCCCTCCCTGCCTCCCTCCCCCCCCCCCCAGCCTCTACCCAGGTGCCTGGATCTCAGGGCCCCCTCTGTTGCTTGTCTCCCTGGGGCAGCTCAGGCGTCCCACACCAACCCTCTGCCCCCACTGCCCCCACGGGGAACTGGCTGAGTGTGAACAGGGGTACGGGGTGAGAGGGCTGGGGGTGGGGGTCATCTGTAGGTCATAAAGGTCGCTGGAGCCTCCGTGGTCCCAAGAATGGAGGGGCCCCTCTAGGCTAGGAGCCTGGCCAGGAACCAACCCAAAGATGAACTTTAAAACGCTGCAGGGTTGTAGGGACAGGGGATTTTAGCTAGACACCAGCTAGAATCCCCCCTCAGTAAAGGTTGGCAAGTTCACCGGAATAAATGCAGAAGAGAGGCTTTCCCAGAGCTTTCAGAACACAAACCGCCAGGCGCTGTGGGACGCTCTGCAGCAAAGCGCCGGGCTAGGACACCCGGGTGCTTACCCTCGCTTAGCCCCTAACTCCTGCGTGACCCTGGCAGTTCCCCTCCCTGCGCCCGGCTTCCGCATTTATGGGCGGGGTGGGGGGGTGGTCCCATCGAGGCCCAGGGTCCGCGGCTTCGGGGTCGAGGCACAAGTGTGATGAGCTCTTTGGGCCGTGTCCCTCCGGAGACCCCAGGTCACCTCTCCAGGCCCCCAGCGAGCTTGTGGACGCGGATCAGCTAGGGGTCTCTTTTAAGGCTTCCGCCCCGCCCCTGCTGCCGGCTCGGGCCTCCAATTGGCGCAGCGGGCTGGGGGGGCGGGCCTGGGGCGGGGCCTGGGCCTGGGGGCGGGGCCTCCCCCGGGCCGGCCCCCGCCCCCTTTGTTCCCGCGGCTGCAGGAGGCGCGGCGCGGCCCGAGGTGCGCGCGGGAGCCGTGCGGTGGGGAGACCGTCGCGCCCCGGCTGTCCACTGGCCCCGCGCCGCCGCCCGATGGCGCGAGGGGGCGCGCGGGCCCGGCCCCGGGGGCCCTCCGCCGGCCGCGGGTGAGCCCTCCGCGGGCCGCCCGCGAGCATGTCACCTCCGGGAGCCGCAGCCCCCGCCCGCAGCGCCCGCGCCCCCGCCCTCTGCAGCCGCGGCCGCCGCCGTCGCCCCGGGCATCGGCCCGCAGGCCCCCGCCCCTGACCGACGCGGGCCCCGACCCTGCAGCGCCATGGCCGGCCAGGGGGACTGCTGCGTCAAGGTGGCCGTCAGGTAGGACGGGCGGCGGGGCGCGTGCGCGGAGGGCTCGGCTTTGTCTCGCGTGGGCGCGGGGCGGGGGTCCGGGGGTCCCGGGATCGCCGCTCCACCGGCAGCCCGCGCCCGCGGGAGCCCAGCCGGCCGCGCTGGAGGGCGCCGCGCGCTGGCCGGGCCCCCGGGGGAGCGGCGTCCCCGCGGGCGGCCGGAGGGGCTTTGTTTGGGTGGTGATTTCGGGCCCCTCTCGGGAGCCCTTAATGATCAGAAAATCGAATAAACAAGGAAATCCGGTATTTCACACCCAGCCCGGGCCGGGCGGGAGCGTCTGTGTGTTTCCTCTTTGCCCCACCACGGGCTGCAGTCTCACGCGGGTACACTGGGTGGGGGACATTTCCCCGCATCCACCCAGCCCGCTGATCCTGAGCTTTCCGCACCGCCCGGCAGGCAGCACGCCGCCCCGGCCGGCTCCGCAGACAAAGATTCTGGAAGGACCATTGCAAGGGGTGGGATGGGGCCTTGGCCCGTAAGGAGGCAGCGGCTCTGGAGAGATCCCTGCCCGCCCTGCCCCTAGAGCGGCTGGGCTGGGGACGGAAGAGGGGTGTCAGGGTTCTCCTCTCAGAGGGCAGGCCACTGTGACCCTGAGGCCCCATCCTCAGGCCCTCAGACAGAACGGAGGCGGGGGCAGGGCCACGTGGACATGCCTGGGCCTTTGAGGGACATCCTGGCAGAAGCCAGGGGGGCAGAGGACAGGGCACAACGGAGGTGTGTTCTTTGTGTTGGGTGGGGGTGCTCCGCGCCATGTCACCCTCCCTGTTCTTGATTTGGGTTCAGCTCTTTGAGACAGTCCGTTGGTGGGGGAGTGCCAGCTTGGGACCCGTCACCAGCACAGGGAGGGTGGAGAGCATCACCCAGCCCTGCATGATGGGGGGTCAACCTGAGTCTGGGTCTAGGTTGGGTCTAAGAAAGGTCTCTAACTTCCCTGGGTGGTAGGTGACCCAGATTCCAGAATTCCAGGGCAGTCACTCCAAGATGACTGTGGAAAACACCGCAGGGCAGGCGCTGCTACCCACCCCCCAGCCCCAGCCACCTGGTGAGCCCTCTGCAGTGGAGACAGTCAGGGCACTGCTGATCACAGTCTGGAGTGGAGGGAGGGGACCAGCGTGCCCGCCCCCTGCGCCCCCCGGCTGCTCTCAGAGCATCACTGGCACAGACTCGCTGGCCCTGGACAGCCCGAGACAAAGAGGAGCCCCAAAGATGCCTGGTGGGCTGCGGGGCGGGGCTCTTTGCAGCAGGATCCTATGCGGGGTGAGGGTGGGGGCCAGGGGCATGGTAGGGGGAGTGGCAATGTCAAGAAGACAGCTGCAGCGGAGTGGGAGTCTGGGCGCGTCGTGAAAGGAAACTGGACCAGGGCTGGCAAGGAGGCAGCTTTCCTTTGGACTCATCTCACCCGATAGAGCCAAACCAAGCCCCCTGCCCCACCTTGTCAGGGTCCCCAGGCTAGACCAGGGGTGCGGAGGTGTAGTCAAGGCCATGGCCTTGGCACCCGTGCAGCTGGGGAAGAGCTGGAGCTCTTTCCCCACTGCCGCCAGCGGCAGGAGCTTCCAGGGACCCTTCCCACCCTGAGCATCTTGCCTCCCATGCCCCCTCCCACGACCAGCAGTGTCTCTGCCTCCCCTGGGACCGCCTGATAGGGTCTGGAGGGAGGGTTGGGGGTGGAACACCTCCAGAGCCAGACCTTCAGGACCCCCTGGATGGGGAGGGCCCCACCCACCCCTTCCCTCCCACCCTGGCCCCAGTGCACACGCCAGACCTCAGTGGGCAGCTGGCCTCGGAGGGCAGACAATGCTGGACAGAGCCCAGTTTCCAATCAGGAAGCTGAGGATGGGACTGGACTTGGACTGAGGCCGAGAGGGGGAGCCGATGGCACCCTGGGGGGCTGCAGGGAGATTTCTCCATTCTTTGGGGTCTCTTTCACACACACCCCCAAGCCTACCCTTGGAAATCTCTGGTCCCTTGGCTTGAAGGACTGAGTGGCAGGCTGGAGCAGTGTAGACCACTGCTGGGAAGAGCCAAGGATCTGGAATTGCCAGGGGCCTAGCGTGGTTGCCCTTTCTCATATCTAACTGCGTCCATGTGAGAATGACTTATGGCAAGTCCACGGTCCGACTCTTAAGACAGGGAGGCCAGGAACGGGGCAGACATGGTCTGATGTGTGTGCACGTGCGCGCATGTGTGTGTGTGTGTGTGTGTGTTTGTGTGTGTGTGTGTGTGTATAAGGGTCCAGTGGCCACTAGATCAGGTAGGAAGTGCCAGACCTGGGGCTCTTGGCCCTGTAATCTCCAGATAAGGATCAAAGCTGGCTTGTCTGCAGAGCTGCAGGTTAGACCAAGGAAGAGTCAGACCAGAGGGGACAGCTTTCGGGACCTGGAGCTGTGGGTGAAGGGAGAAGGTCTAGATGTGAGCAGAACCCCAACCCCGTGCCCCAGCCCCAGGCCACCCTGGAGGCTGGCCCTCTGCCCCTGAACTCTGCACCGAGACGCCCAGTCCAGCCCCTCCAGCCTGCCCTGTGATCCGTTTATCCTTTAATCCCCTTGTACGATAAGGACACTCAGCTCTCAGGCTGGCTAAGGCCAGTCTCTACCTGGGGCAGGGGTTCGGGGAGGGGGTTGACAAGGAGAGCAGACCTGCTCCAGGTTGCAGAGAGGCAGGCCTGACTAGTGGGGGGAGAAGGGGAAGGGGTGGCTATTAAGAAAATGCTGGTTGGCAAAGTTGAGATTGGGGAAGGAAGCCGAGTCACAGGGTGCATTTGTATAAGACCCCAGCACGAGGGGAGGCCTGACCCCCACCCCTTATCCTTGCCTGGTTTCCTTAAGCTTCTGTCCTTAGTCTGCTGGGGCGGGGCTGGGGGCTCCGTGGGTTTCCTGGGCATCCATCCCTGGACACTGCAGGGTCAGACCCGGGCTGGAAAGGGGCTGGGGAGCGCCAGCCAGGTGCGCAGGGGTGTCAGAGGGCAGCTCGGCTTCTCTAGCTGCAGTGATCCCCTGGTTCCAGGCTCTTCTGAAGTCTTGGTCAGTGTCTGTCTAAAATTTTGAATCAAGAGAATTGGTGGTTTGGGACAAAGATAAGACAGGAAGAGCCGAGTGGGGGTGGGGAGGTGGTGCCTTCAGCGTCTCCCCCCGCCCCCCTCCCCTGACAGGGGGCAAGGCCAGCCAGGACCAGCGAGTGCCCACTGCGGCCTCTGCTGCCCGTTCCCAGACCAGGGAAGAGGGCCCAGGCAGGGGCTCCTGGGGTGGTGGAGACCCGAGAGTCTTGATGGCGGTCTCCTGCTGCAGAAATAGGGCTTATGTCATCAGCAGGAAGCGCGGTGTGGTAACCACAGGCCCCGGAAGCGCGCCCCTCACCCTCTCCCTAGCCAGCCGCCTGACTGGCTGTCAGCTTGAAGACCGCAGCAAGGCGGGGCAGGGGCCAAGTGACAGAAGTGCCATGTGCCTGGCACCCTCGATCCCACAGCTCCGGGGACAGAGGGCAGGGCTGGGCCCCATTTTTGTTTCTCTTTCTGGGCCTCAGTTTTTCCTCCCTGTAGAATGGATCAGCGGTCTGTTCTGGCTTGTCCTTTTGTGAGGAGCAGTGGTCTGGATGCAGTGGGAGGTGGACTGTCCTTAAAGGCTGACTCTGGAGAAGCTGAGTGTGAAGAAAATGTGAACAGAAATAAGTACTTGTTGAGGGCGTACCTAGGAGGTGTCTTGGTGGGTTAAGCCTCAGTGACTGCTCAGTAAGAAGAATCCTCCTGGAGCCCTGGGACTGCCTGATGACTGACTGCAGGCAGCGGGGGAAGCCTGGGCTGGGGCCCTGGGCGTGCTCACTTCCCAAGCACTTGCTGAGTGCCAGGTGTCGCGTCTTCTCGTCCCACACAGGCCCACGGGAGCCAGGTGCCAGGTGCCACTCCACCATAGAGACGGACGGGCACAGCGGCCTCTGAACGTGAGCCCAGGGCAGCCTCGCTCCCGAGGCCCTGCTCCACACAGCCTCCTCCCACCACTCACTGGCACTTTGCCGGCATCTCTGCGCCTCCGTTTGCACTGATGCTTTTGGCAGATCGTGGCTGTGACTGTGAACGTGGGAGGGCACGGGGGAGACACTCAGGGCTGGGCACTGCGGCCTGTCTCCACTTGCTTCTGGATGTGGGGTTCTCTCCCCGCCCCACCCCTGGTGGGAGCCGCCTCCTGCCTTTCCTGAGATCCATGCAGCCGCCCCTGCACTCTGCTTTCCTGCCTGAGGGCCACCTCGCCGCCCTGCAGGGCAGCTCCCCGACAGCCACGTCTCCGCCTGTGTCCTTGAGGGCCCCCTCCGCCTTGGGCTCCTCTATCACTTGTTTTACCCCATAGACAAGCAGCCCCCTAGGAGGAACCGGCCCCGAGAGGCCGTGGGCTGGGGCAGGGAGTGTGGGCTGGGTTGGCTGCCTGGGCTCGGGGACTGCTCCTCTGCCTAGGGGGGTGGGCGGTGGAGCTTGGTGGGGCATTTGTGGGGCCTGCGGCAGGTGTCCTGTCCCCAGGGGCACCCCTGCCCTCCCCTCGCTGCTCTGGGTGTGGAAGGGATGCAGGGCCATGGTTCACCATCCCCAGACCCCCAGACACCCGAGCCCCTGTCCCCCCGCTGTGTGAGGTGGAAGCCCACCATTCCTGGGATCGAGCAGGCAGGGCCCCTGGGGACCAGGGTCAGGAGTTGGCGGGAGCACAGGCCGATGCCTGTTGCTGTCATTCCCCAGCAGGCGAGCGTCCCCAGGGCCCAGTCCCTGCCAAGCGGCTCCCCAGACCCGGATGCCAGCACAGCTCGGGGCTCTGCAGCATCTCCCAGGAGGTCATGGGAAACCCCTGCCAGATGCCCCAGGCCGGGGTGGGGGTGGGGCAGGCCCAGGCCAGACGGCAAGGCTGGGGCGCAGCTGCACAGGCTTCGCTGGGCTGGGAATGCCCCCTCCCAGGCCCCACAGCTGGGCCTGCGGGGTGGACCGCGAAGGGGGGAGCGGGCAGCTCAGGACAGGGACCCCCACCCCCGCCTCTCCTCCTACGCTCCAGCTTCTACCTGCCTGCCTCCTCCCCCAGGCCTCCTTCAGCCTTTCTGGGGGAGCGGGCCCAGCTGAGACCCTGATGCCCTGGGGTTGTGGATTAGATGCCCCACGCCCTCCCCCACTGGACGGCCTGCCCGGGAATTCCACAGATGTCAGTGGCCAGAACCCTGGGATGAACTGAGAGAGTGAGAGGTGAAGGACATCCCTGGGAGGGAGGACGCCAGAGTCCTGAACCCCAGGCTTCCTGTCGGCTCCCTTGAGCGTCTGCACCCCTCTCTGGGTCCCTGGGAATGTGTGCAGGGGCAGAAGTCAGGCAGAGGGGGCTGTGGACCCCTTTCTCCAGGCCTGGCCTCGTAAACCCATGTCCTTTGACCCCACCGTACAAAGCCTTCTTGTTTGGGGGTTCAGGCTAGTGTTTTCCCTGAGGCCGCCTCAGGAGGACTGGGCTAGGGGAGGGCCTTGGAGGTCATGGGGCTCCCCATGCCACAGCTCTGCAGCTGAGAGGGGTAGTACCCCATGCTGGACCTGCCACCCTGGTTCAGGGCGGACTGCCCCCTCCCCTGCACCCCTGGAAGGAAGCTTTCTCTGCGCCAAGTCAGCTGAAGCCCCAGGGTATCTGGGAGCCAGACTCCCCTGAGACAGCAGGGATGTCGATTCCTGCTGACTTCCTGGAGCTGGCAGGCTGCCCGGGAGGGGGTGGGGGAGGAGGAGAGGATGCCCGCCAACGCGGGTGCAGACCTCCCTCTGCCTCAGAGGCAGGCGCGTGCTCTTGCTCTTATTTCCTCGGAAGCAGTCTTCTGTGTCTCTGGCCCCACTTCCCTGCCCTGGCCTCGGCTGTCTTCACCGTGAACGTGAAAACGCTCTCCCAGCACACGGCTCTGGCCCTCTGGCAGCTGTCTGCAGGATCATCTTTCCCTGGCCCACCTCTCCCCTGGCCAGGGCTGCTTAGAGGATGCGGCAGGCCGGGCCACAATCAGGCTGGGTTTGGATTTCAGCTCCACCATTAGGAGAGTGTGACTTCGGGCTTGTTCAGATTCTCCTTTCTGAGCTTCAGGAAGGAGGCAGTCCATACACATGACTTGCGTTCCTGCATGTAAAGGAGCTCCACACACCGACTCTCAAAAGATACCGGGTCCGTCCTAACAGGAGGCTCAGGCGGGGTCAGTGACCGTGACTCCAGGGGAGGAGGACCGCAGACCTCCAATTCCTTTCCAAGGGCTCCACAGCCTTTGCAGGCAGGAGGCTCTTGCTGCCAGCCGGTCTGAACCCCTCGCGCTGTGGCTGAGTTCCCCTCTGGTCCAGGCTCCATCAGTGACAGGACCAAGCTGGCCCCTGGCCGTCCGTGGCATAGCTGAGTGCCTCGCTGTGCCAGGCAGACAGGGGTCCTGTGGCTCCTCTCTGCATCTCCTGCCACACACACTCTTCCACATCAGAGGTCTTGACAGCCCAGTGCCAGAAGGAGCCAGGCGTGGCATGAGGAGGGGGGCATGGGATCTGGGCAGCCTTGAGTCAGCCCACCCCAGGACTGGGTGCTGGGCATTCTCATTTCTCCAGGTGCCCCTGGGCTGTCCCATTCCCCCGGGCTCCTATTCAGGGTTCCAGAAAGACGTTAGGGTGTCCAGGAGGGGCTTACACCCCTGGGCTGTTTCCGAAGGGAATAGTTACAAGGTGATCTTGGCCGTCGGAGGGGGCTGCAGTTCTTCTCAAAGCCCTAGACGTGGGGCCTGCAAGGGTGTCTTCCAGCCTGGAAGACCCCAGAGTGACATGATTCACCTGCAGGCTGGTTCTCCTGGGCCCCCTCCTGCTCTGAACCTTCAGTCCCATGGCCAGGAAAGATGGCCTTCCTAGAGACCTTGATAGTGATTAGCTCTGTGACCTTGAGCTGGGTTTATTTCTCTCTGAACCCTCATTGGTAAATTGTGGGGGAACCTCCTCCTTAGAATGTGTGCAAAGTGTGGTAGGAGCCCCCCTGATAGCGTGTGAAAAGTGTGGTAGGAATCCACCTTAGAATGTGTGCAAAGTGTGACAGGAACCCCCCTTAGAACGTGTGCAAAGTGTGGTGGGAATCCCCCACTTAGAATGTGTGTAAAGTACGGTGGGAACCACCCCTTAGAATGTGTGCGAAATGTGGTAGGTCCCCCCCTGAGAATGTGTGCAAAGTGTGGTGGGAATCCCCCGCTTAGAATGTGTGCAAAGTGTGATAGGAATGCCCTTAGAACGTGTGCAAAGTGTGGTAGGAATGCCCTTAGAACGTGTGCAAAGTGTGGTGGGAACCACCCCTTAGAACGTGTGCAAAGTGTGGTGGGAACAATGACCAGTGACCAGCAAAGAGGCATGTCTCTCCTTACATGCGGGGTTATTACTCCTGAGGAATTGCGTCTACAGGGTTCCAGGTACCAGCAAAAAGGGATGTCAGGAAACAGAGACCACACCCCACAACTGTAAGAATTTTCTAGGATTCTGGAGCAGTTCTTAGTTATTTTAATATCACAGCTTGACCCTGGCAGGCAACAGTCCATGGGGTCGCAAGAGTGGGACACGACTTAGCAACTAAACCACGACCTCTTGGAGAAAAGGAAGACTTCTTCAAGAGGAAAGAACCTGGGGCCTCATCCCCGGAGCCTGGGATAAAGATGCGGGGGCGGGTCGGTTAGGGACCGATGGAGGGGCTGGAGCCAGCCGACCGGGCGGTCGGGTTCACCTGGAGCGGCGCCACACCCACGCGCCCAGCCCCAGCGCCCGGAGGGGAGGAGCCCTGCGGGGTGGTTGGCGGCTTTGTGCGGCGTCGCCGAGGCCGGTCGGGAGCGGGGCGCCGCTGGCCAGACTTTGGGGGAGGGACCCTCCAGCCTTGGCAGTCAGCATCCCCGGCCTGCCTCCTCGCTGGCTCCGCCGTCCTCCGCTTCCGTTCCGTCCTGGCTCTGGAAGAGCAGGGGAAATGCTGAGCTCAGCGCTTCTCGCAGCCTCAGTCTCGGGCTCGCCGCCTTTGTGTGCCGCCTGGGGGACACGGGCCAGTGTAGAATGCCCGTCCCCCCGGCGCCCCAGCGCCGCTTGGCAGTGCGCGGAGGCAGCCCCGCAGGCCCCGGGCTGGACCCCTCCTCTGGAGAGCCCGGGCCTTCCCTGAGCCCCTCCCAGCCCTCTGCGGGTTGCCAAGTGGCAGATAGACCAGGCTCTGTTCTGAAAGGTTCCGGGCCTTTCTCAGGGGGGCCCTGCGCCACCCTCCCCCTGCAGGCCCGGGAGAAGGGATGGGGAGGTTGGGGGAGGACCCGGGAGGAGGTTTCCGGGCTGAGGGGGTTCTCTGCTCAGAAATGACCCCTGCCGTGGGGTCCACAAAACGCAGTTTGGGTTTGACAAAAACAGGCAGCACAGTTTGCCAGTTTGAGTTTTCCAAATAGTGCAGTAAATCATAATTTATTGTGATCACTGAAAATTTTCATTCCCCTTTGAATTTTGCATTTGAGGCGCGAACACCTCACTCACCTCACCCTGGCTCTGGGTTGGGCCCACAGTGCCCTGCACCCATGGTTCCCTTGGAAGACCCTGGAGCCTGGTTCCCACCTCTGCCCACCCTCCCGTACCCCCAGGGAGGAACAGTGCTGACAGGGATGCCATCCTGCCACCCTGTATAGCCAGAAGCTGTCTCCTTCCCTCATCTGGGGCGGTGGGACTGGCCAAGGGCCCCAGGCTCCAAGGGCAGCCCGCAGAAGTGACCTCGCCCCGGGCAGGGCCAGACTGGTCAGGAACTGCCGCAGGCGAGGGCCGCAGAGTTCCTAGAAAGCTGAGGCTGGGAAGAGACGTCCTGATGACTCAGGGAAGCAGGGGTGGCTGACCCGCTGGAGGGTGGGGCAGGCGCTGGTCGAGGGCCCATCTTTATCTCCTGGGCGCGGCCTGGGTTCAGACTCTCCCAGGCAGGGTGTGGTGGGGAGCCCCAAGGCGACTGCGCCCGCTGGACTGGGGGCCCCCCGAAAGCCCAGCACTCGGGTCCAGCCTGCGGGTCCTGTGTCCCCTGGCAGGATGCCCCTCGCCCAGCTGCCCCCTGCTCCCTTGGTGGTGCCAGGCAGGGAGTTTATACGTCCATCTAGGTGCTGAGTGTCCCAGGCAGCTGGAGAAGTGGAGCCACAGGCTTCGGACTCCTGGCTTGCCTGTACCGACCAGGACTCAGCAGCTTCACGCCTCAGCTTCCCTCTCTGGACAGTGGGTTGAAGTCACTAGCGGGGTTGAAGTCACTCCCTAAAGTGAGATGGTCCGAGGCAGGTACTCGGCCCAGCACAAGCACATGAAAGCACCACGCTTTGTCCCACAAAGCTACCACATCCAGTTACTTGTTCACGGCCCATTCCTGGGATGAACACTCCCCTGCACCCCATCCAGGTCGGTGGCCTTGGGAATTAGTGACTCATCCTGGGACCATGTCCTCTGTCTCACAGCTGGTACCCCATCCTCTGGATGGTGGTACGCACCCCTCCGCACCTGCCACGGTCACTGGTGCCTCGAATGGGCCAGCGTGGGGCCGGCTGGCTCTCTGACCCCAGAGGACCCCACACTAAAATGTGCTGGACCAGGGAAAGGCCCAGGGTGAATGCCTGCTGACCTTGCAACACCTGGACCCTCAAGCCCTAGAGCCCCCTCCTCTACTCCCTGCCTCTTGATGTCCTTCCGGCTGCCCTCTTGGGCTGCGGGCTGGCAGGTGGAGCAGAACTGGCCTCTTGTTGATGGGCTCCACCGGGCAGGGCAACGACTTCCCCTCTGCGGCTCCTTCTGTCTCCAGGGACCCTGATTTGATTTCCTCCAATCACCAACATTGCCGTCTGCCTGTGGTAATTAAATGGTATTTGAACCGGATCCAGAAATCCCATTGCAAGCAGCCCACGTGGCAGGGAGCTGGTGCCGGCAAGCGAAGCTGAAGGGGCCTCAGAGGCGGCTTGGGCCCCCAGGCCTGAGCTCCTGGTCCCTACCCGGTGCCCTCTGAGGTAGCTGCCCTCCCTCCCCTGGGTGCGCTGGGCCCTGCCCCTCAGCTACACAAAGCACAGGAGCAAGGCAGGGGTGGCACCCTCCCTGCCCAGGCTCAGAGCCCGCCGCCCCCCGCCGCCCACCCCTGGCCAGCACCGTCTGTTCCCTTGTCCACGGTGGGACTGAAGTGTCCTCTCGGGCGTGGCTGCGTGTGTCAGCCACCACCACCAGGGGTCCAGGTGGGAGCGCCATGGCCCGCGCGTCTTACTGGCGGGTCCAGTGTCTGGTCTGTAGGTCCAGAAAAGATGGGGGGATTCCCAGCTTCCCTCCCAGCCAGAAGCTGGCTTGGGGGAGACGGAAGCTGGGACTCTCACTTCAGTCTGGCCCACAGCAGCTGGATGGGGCGCGGAGCGGGCTGGTAACCTCCATGGGTGTCTGTCCCCTGCAGCCTCCGTGGTGTGAGGACCGGTCCTGGAGAAAGGCCAGCTACCACCGCCCCCCAGCCTCTTATCTCCCCTCATAGCCAAACGCAGGCCGCAGGCTCAGGGGGGCTTCTCACCAGCTCTGAGGGACCTCGGGACTGGGCAGCCTGAGACCCAGACAGGATGGCCCTTGGGGCTGGCCCTCGCCCTTTCTTCTCTTGGTAAATGTTGGCTTAGGGCGGGGGTGCTGACAAACAGCTCCTTGTGAGAGCCTGGCTGCGGGGCTGGCTGTGTGAGCCCACGAGCCCCCCCCATCCAGTGATTCAGGCATGGGGTGAGGGGGGCGCTCTCTGCCAGTCCACGCACATGCTCACTGACTCACCCTCGGTTGCCATGGGGACCTCCTCCAGCAGCGGCTGCTTGCAAGAGGGGCAGGGGCAGGGGCTGGAGATGGCCCTGCCCACTGTCCACGCTGCGCCCCACTTCGCCCTGGGGCCCCTCCTCTTCCTCTGTGCCAGGGAGCCCCCAGGGCCGGGGCCGGGGCCCCTCCAGTGGTGGGTGCCCCTGCTGGAGGTCCCTGCCCTTCTCTGACTTTTGCCTCGACCCGCTCTGCAGGGTCCTGCCTAGCCCAGCCCTCTTGGCTCCCAGAAAGGAACCAGAGCTTGTGCCTGAGACTGTTCCCCTGGCATCTGGGGCAGGCCTTCCTGAGCGAGGGGGACTTCCCGCAGCCCCTACAGGCCTGGGCAGAGGCACTGGTCTCCTCCAGAACATAGCCCCCGGGGAGCAGCCATGCCTGGCCTTCCTCTCCCTCACTGGTCCTGGGCTTTGCCTCCCCTGGGGCCAGCAGTCTTCCCCCCACCCCCTTCTCTATGGGACCGGACCCTGGGGCTCCTTGACCACTCAGGAGCGTGTGCTGTGATGTCAGTCAGACCTGTCATGTTCTGTTGCCCGAGGTTGGGAAAGCCAAACTCTCCCAGGCCCTGTTTTCTCAGTAAAAATCCAGCAAATAATACCTACCTCACAGGTTTATGGTAAAGAATACGTGAATTTGTTTTCGGTAAAATACCTTTAATGTGGATCCAATACCTAGGGTGCTTATAAAATGTTAGCAGCTGCTGGACTCCCTTGATGGCCCAGTGCTAGGCATCCACCTGCCAAAGTGGGGGCATGGTTCGATCCCTGCTCTGGTCAGATGCCACATGCCACAGGGCAACAGCCCACGCGTCCCAGCTGTGGAGCGTGCGCTCTGGAGCCCTTGAGCCCCAACTACTGAGTCCATGGGCTACAACCCTGACGCCCTCGTGCCTAGAGCCCGTGCTCTGCCACAGGAGAAGCCAGTGCAGTGAGAAGCCCGCGCTGCACATCTAGGGCAAGCCCATGTGCAGCCACGAAGACCCAGTGCAGCCAGGATGCACACACACGTAAATAAAACTGCTGCAGCTGCTGCTTCGAGCGGCGCGGTGTTACCATCACTGTTACTGTTAGGGAGGCCTCACACTGCTGCCCCCACCCTGTGCTCCTTTCCTTCTCCCACCCAGGGGAGAGGAGGGGCCATTGGCGGATGCTGGCCGCCCAGATGGGCAGGAGGGTGGCTGCGGCCCCACCCCAGCCAGTCTGACCCAGGACTTCCTCCCGCCCCCGCCCCCACCCCGGGCAGGGTCCGGCCCCAGCTGTCCAAAGAGAAGATCGAGGGCTGTCACATCTGCACGTCAGTCACCCCCGGGGAGCCCCAGGTCCTCCTGGGGAAGGACAAGGCCTTCACCTATGACTTTGTCTTCGACCTGGACGCCTGGCAGGAGCAGATCTACTCCACCTGCGTCAGCAAGCTCGTGGAGGGCTGCTTCGCGGGCTACAACGCCACCGTGCTGGCCTACGGGCAGGTGAGTGCCTTCTCTGCCTGTGGTCCCTCGGGCCTGGGGCCCCCGTCTGAGGGCAGAGAACCACTTGCGGGGCAGCTGGGATGCAACTGGGGTCTTGTCTGTGGTCCAGGGCTGGTGGGGTGCTGCTGGCTGAGATGGGATCAGGCGGCGAGGACAGGCTGGGAGGGTCCCGGACTCGCTGCCCAGCTCCCCCACCCAGGATGCTGGGTAACGCCCTGCTCCCAACTTTGCCAATACAGACGGGGGCCGGGAAGACATACACCATGGGCACGGGCTTCGACGTGGCCACGGCAGAGGAGGAACAGGGCATCATCCCGCGGGCCATCACGCACCTCTTTGGGGGCATCGCAGAGCGCAAGCGGCGGGCGCAGGAGCAGGGTGTGGCTGGGCCCGAGTTCAAAGTCAGCGCCCAGTTCCTAGAGGTCTGTGGCCTTGTGAATGGGCCAGCGGTGGGGGATGGGGTGGGGGGAGGGGCGGCAGGGCTTGGGGGCTGGGCTCCTGTGGGGCGTCAGAGGAGCATGGGGTGCCATGGGGACACTGCAAGGATGAGGTCCCCACTGCGGAGGATAGCCCCCTGCAGAGCTGGAGGCCCGCCCGACAGGACCCTGAAGGGGCTCCCTGCCCCCGACGGGGCTCCAGTCAGGGAGAACCTGAAGGATCCCTTCAAACACGGACGGATTACAGCTCTGCCGCCTGGTGGGCCTGATGGCACCCAGTCCTAGGGGCCCTAGGGTGACGAGGCCGAGCTCATAGTGAGAACTCTGGCTCTTGCCCCTCTGGCCTCCGCTGGGCCCTCCCATCCCTTTCTGGCTGAGGCCCTTCCTGACCCTCAGAGTCTTCTCTGACCCCAGGGCAGGAGGGTTCTCCAGAGGGGGCCTTTCTGGCCTCTGGCCCCACCTCTCTCTGGGAGGAGGTCAGGGTGCTGAGCCCCAGGGAGGCAGCTAAGTGGTCTGAGGCTGGGAGGGGACCTCTGGCCTGCCAAGAGGGCCTCCCAGAAGCATCTCCAGGAGGGCCCTGGGCTCGGTGCCTCTCACACGGCCCAGCGTGACCAGGCTCCTGCTCTCGGCCGCCTGGCCCAGGCAGCGTCTGTCCCAGGGTTCCCAGCCCCGGCGCGATCGCTGGGTGCGGGGCTGCCCTGGGCTCTGACCATGTCCAGGGTGTCCTCGGAGGGCAGGCAGTGGCCCCAGCCTTCTCCAGGTCTCCCTGTCCACCCTGCCTCCCCAGCACTGCTCCCTCCTGGGCAAATGTGCACTGTCCCCTAAGGGGGCCTGTCCTTTAGGCTTGGAAGTTGCTCTTTGTCCTTCTGGACTTTTGCTTTTGATAAAGAGTCTGCCTTTGTGTATGCGTGTACATGCCTATGTATGTATGTGTATCTGTATGTATTTGTGTATAGGCATGTGTATATGTGTGTCTCTGAATATATATATATGGATACATGTATGTACATGTTCCATCCCCGGGTCAAGAAGATCCCCTGGAGGAGGGAATGGCACCCCGCTCCAGCATTCTTGCCTGGAGAATCCCATGGACAGAGGAGCCTGGAGACTATTGTCCTTGGGGCTACAGGGTCACGCACAGCTGAGCAACTGAGCACACCCACACTGTCTGTCTCTGCATGTGTATATCTGTGTATCTGTGTGTGCATATGTGTATTGTGTGTGTGCACGTGTGTATCTGTGTTTGTGTATACGCACATGTGTATTGTGTGTGTGCACGTGTGTATCTGTGTTTGTGTATATGCATATGTGTATTGTGTGTGTGCACGTGTGTATCTGTGTGTTTGTGTATATGCATATGTGTATTGTGTGTGTGCACGTGTGTATCTGTGTTTGTGTATGCGCATATGTGTATTGTGTGTGTGCACATGTGTATCTGTGTTTGTGTATATGCATATGTGTATTGTGTGTGTGCGCGTGTGTATCTGTGTGTTTGTGTATACGCATATGTGTATTTTGTGTGTGCACGTGTGTATCTGTGTGTATGCGCATATGTGTATTGTGTGTGTGCACATGTGTATCTGTGTTTGTGTATGCGCATATGTGTATTTGTGTGCATATGTGTCCCACACTGTGTACTTCTATGAACTTCTCTCTCTTTTTCCCTTTCTCCATCCTTTTGTCATAGAGAGCCCCAAAGAGCAGTTCAGCACCTAGAAAGCCCACGTCCACGGGTGACCTGCAGGGGTTAAACGATGGCCGTGCGTCTGTCCTGATGGACAGACAGACACCAAAGCCTCACATCTGCACCAGGGCCTTCCGTTTCCTCTTCCCCTTCCTGTGGGGTATTTCTGTCCCTTGAAGGCCATCAAAGGCCTCGGATGTCCGCGGGCTAGGACCTGCCCCCTCCCCACACAGACCGCTGTTGGCCGCTGACCAGTTGCTCATCCCTCTTGCTCCCTGCCCCAGCTCCGTGCCTGGTGACAATTCCAACAGGTGAAAATTGTCCAGCCAGCGATTCCAAGCATAGGACTCTCCAAAGCTGAGACCATCTGAAATGGGGGGACACTCCTGGCCAGGCCGCCTCCCACAGTGGTGTCCCTAGGCTCACTAGGGGCCAGGTCACAGGCGGCTCTGCATCCCTCATTCCCCAGAGCTCAGCTCTCCACTGACCCCCACCTCCCCCTGTCCCTGCCCCCTCTCCCCTGTCACATCACATCCTCTGTCTGTGGGAGGACTCAGTCCTCTTGTTCCCACCAGGTCCTCAGCCCCCGGGGTGGAGCGCTGATTGCTGCCTCCATGGGCTCTGCCCAGGATCCAGCTGCTCCCACCCCGTCCAAGGGAAAGAGCTCAGAACCCGGAGCCCCTGGAGGACTGGGGAGGCCGGGGAGCCTCCCAGGGCCGGTTTCCGTGCCTGCAGAGCAGAGCTGGCATGTGGCTGGAGAGAGCCCCGGGGGACCCAGACCACGCCCGCACATACCCAGCCCTGTCTCTCGCCCGCACAGCTCTACAACGAGGAGATCCTCGACCTCTTCGATAGCGCCCGTGACCCCGACGCCCGCCACCGCAAGTCCAACATCAAGATCCACGAGGATGCCAGCGGTAGCATCTACACCACGGGTGTCACCTCCCGCCTCATCAGCTCCCAGGAGGAGGTGAGCACCTGCGGAACCGCTAGGGGCTGGGGGTGGCCTGGGCTGCGTGGCTGCTGGCCCTGACATCCTCCCCTCCATAGCTGATCCAGTGCCTGAAGCAGGGCGCCCTGTCCCGCACCACAGCCAGCACCCAGATGAACGTGCAGAGCTCGCGCTCCCATGCCATCTTCACCATCCACCTATGTCAGATGCGCGTGTGTGCCCAGCCTGACCTGGTGAGGAACCCCGGGGCAGACACTCACGGGCTGGAGGGTGGTGCAGCGGGAGCCCAGGCTCTGGGCCAGCAGATCCGGGATCGGCTCACCGTGCCGTTTGCAGACTCGCCTTCCTTTCAGTGGGAGAGAGGCAGGGAGTGCACGTGGTCTGACGCTCAGTGTGCGCAAAGCCCCCCAAGCCACGCTGCCTCCCAGGCCCGAGAGCAGGGGCTGGGAGCAGAGGGGCCCATGCCGGCTGGTTTCCCCGCAGGTGAACGAGGCCGTGAGTGGGCTTCCTGATGGCCCCCCTCCTGCAAGCGAGTACGAGACACTCACCGCCAAGTTTCACTTCGTGGACCTGGCTGGCTCCGAGCGGCTGAAGCGGACAGGGGCCACGGGCGAGCGGGCCAAGGAGGGCATCTCCATCAACTGTGGGCTGGTAGGCACGCAGCGGCCAGCATGGCTCAGCCTCAGACCCTCCCCAGGCCCGCCTTGGGCCGGCTGCTGGCCGAGCGGGCCGCTGCCCTGACCCTGACTGCCCGCTGTCACCAACTCTCACATCTGCCTCTAAACCCTCAGGGAGCCTGCGGGCTGCTGGGGTCTGTGGGCCTGGTCCACCCTCGGGGCTCGCTGGTCCTCCCTCAGTGCCTCTCGAGCACCGGTCTGTCTCCGCAGCTGGCCTTGGGCAACGTGATCAGCGCCCTTGGAGACCAGAGCAGGAAGGTGGTGCATGTGCCCTACAGGGACTCCAAGCTCACCCGGCTCCTCCAGGACTCGCTGGGCGGCAACAGGTACCCGCCGACACCCTGGGGAGGGGTGGGGGCGGCGGAGCGCAGGGGCCTGCCTGTGACCCGGTTGGAGTGGGTGGGCTCAGTGGACAGCGCCCCGCCCGGCCCTGTGGGCTGCAGGCCTTGAGGTGGCCGCCGGCCACTACGGTTGGACCAGGCTTCATCATCTGCATGGCGGGAGGGGTGTCCTGAAGGAGGTGCTAGAGCCGAAAGGGGACACTGAGGCCGCATCACAACCCCTCCCCCACCGCCTGCTGCCGCCTCGCCAGGGTCACCACCGTTGGAGTGGAGACCCACGCCAGGTGGTGCGGAACTCCAGCCCCAGGCTCTGCCCAGGTCCTTAGGGCCCCCAGCCGGGAGCAGGGTCTGCTCCGAAGTGATGCCCCGCCCCCCGGGCCGGCCGTGCCCTCGACCTTCATTCCACACCCACGCACCCCCCAGCCAGACCATCATGATCGCCTGCGTGAGCCCCTCGGACCGCGACTTCATGGAGACGCTCAACACGCTCAAATACGCCAACCGGGCCCGCAACATCAAGAACAAGGTGGTGGTGAACCAGGACAAGACCAGCCAGCAGATCAGCGCGCTGCGGGCCGAGATAGCGCGCCTGCAGATGGAGCTGATGGAGTACAAGGCAGTGAGTAGGCCCCGCCCCCCCCCGGCCCGCCCCAGGGCCCCGCCCCAGCCACAGGCCCCGCCCCTCCAGGGCCCGCCCCGCTCAGGCCCCGCCCCTCCCCACCCCGCTCTCCGCACGCCAGTCTTGGTGGCCAGGCTCACTGAGTGACCCGAGCTTCGTCAGAGCTCTCAGGGCTTACAGTGTCAGAGGGGAGCACATCCTGGTCGCACGGGTCTCACGGGTAGGACAGGTGCTCTGCGGGGTTTTATTCTGCGTGCGCCGCGTTGGACCAGAGGAGACTCAGGCTGCCGCACACTAGCACGAGGACAGTTCACGGGACCGCGCGAGTGGTCCAGCGCCTGGGGGATGCTGCAGGGGGGAGGGCTGGCCCCCTCACTCTGGTGCTCAGAGGGCCCCGGGGAAGAGGGGCCTTCCTTATGGGAACAAATGAGACACCAGCAAAAGGAAGTGGGGCAGGCATCCTCGGGTGCCAGCAGGCTACGACGAGCAATGGAACAGAGGAGGGAAAAACGAAGTGCTCTGGGGAGGCATCCCGTTCTATGTGACTAAGGCAGAAGTCACCAGCAGCGGCCCCTGGCCCGAACCTGGCACACAAGTGGGCTTCGGTTTGTCTGGCCCTTTGCTCTGAAAGAACGCCAGGGTAGCTGTCACTTTTCTGGAAACTAGGGGGTTTCTGTTTTCTTTCAAACTTTCAAACTAGCCCCGGCCTGGCTGGGGTGGCCCGGGGGTGGCCCCTTTTAGACTGAGTGCACTCTGTTTGCTGCAGCCCCGCCGCCCTGCCGTCTTACACCTGCCCTCCTCATTCATGCCCGCCCCGACTCTGGGCTTTGGCCCTTGGGTTAGTGTTTGGGGAGACAGGAAGCTGAGCGGTGGAGAGGGAGGTGGGTTGAGATTGTGAAGGTCTGGAATGGCTGATCACGAAATGTGAGCTTTCTGTTGTCATGGGGGCCCTGGAAGGTTTCTGACCCCTGGGGGACGAGAGCTGGCAGGGCTGCCATGCGGGGGGAGAGATGCGGTGGTGGGGAAGAGCATTGTCACCCCCACCCCCGTTCCCGACTGTCCCCCCTGCCCCCGCTGCTCCCAGGGCAAGAGAGTGATTGGCGAGGATGGTGCTGAGGGCTACAGCGACCTGTTCCGGGAGAATGCCCTGCTGCAGAAGGAGAACGGGGCGCTGCGCTTACGGGTGAAGGCCATGCAGGAGGCCATCGACGCCATCAACAACCGTGTCACCCAGCTCATGAGCCAGGAGGCCAACCTGCTCCTGGCCAAGGCTGGTGAGCCGGGTGCACCAGGGGGGCTCCAAGCGCCGTGGGCGGGGCCCTGCCCCCACACCAGCCTGGGATGTGGGGCTCACAGGGCAGCCGGCTTGTCCTCTCTCTGTAGAGGCAATCACACATACTGTCCCGTGATGCTCCACTCGCATGATGCTATGTTAAACACACAAGCCCACTTAATTCTCTTAAGCTGCGTAGTGTTCCATATGTGGTGGTGATGAGTGATTTACCATAACAGCCTCTGTTGATGGGCATTTGCTTGTTTCTAATCTTGCTGTTACCAGCAGCGCTGGGGTCTCTGTGCCCTCAGCAAGCCCCTCTCTGATAGAGACTCCTCCTTGGACAAGGGCATGTGCACTGCCCTGTTTGGGGGCACTGATAGGAGACCACAGCCTGGAGCTGAAGGGCCTCCCTGTACTTACCTTCTTAACTGTCCCTGCCCCCTGCATCCCTGCAGGAGACGGCAACGAGGCCATCGGTGCTCTGATCCAGAACTACATCCGGGAGATTGAGGAGCTGCGGTGAGTGGGCGCCCGCACACCTGGGAGCCTGGGTACCGAGGCAAGGCCGCTCACCTCCTCCCCCACCCCCACCCCGTAGGACCAAGCTCCTGGAGAGTGAGGCCATGAACGAGTCCCTGCGTCGCAGCCTCTCACGGGCCTCGGCTCGGGGCCCCTACTCCCTGGGTGCGTCCCCGGCCACCCCAGCCAGCTCCATGGAGGATGCCTCTGAGGTCATCCGCCGAGCCAAGCAGGACCTGGAGCGGCTCAAGAAGAAGGAGGTCAGGCAGCGGAGAAAGAGGTGAGGGGAGACTCTTCCCAGGCGGCCCGAGGACCCCGTGCTCAGGGGCTGTGTGCACCCAGGTGGCCTGGGAACTCACCGAGTGAGGCTGTTGTGGACAGACGCCCCCACCGTCGAACGCTGGATGTCCCCCGAGGAGGAGGAGGAGGGAGGCTCCCACCCCAGCTTAATTCTGGGCTGGGGGCTAGGGAAGAGCAGTGGACCCCTGCGGAGCTGGAGCCTAGCCCCACTCAGTGCCTGAAACTCTTGCCCCCCAGCCCTCACCCTGCACACTCACTCAAGGCAGGTTAGTCCCCTAATCTGTCCACCCTTCACTCCTGGGCAGCCCGGAGAAGGAGGCCTTCAAAAAGAGGGCGAAACTCCGACAAGAGAACAGTGAGGAGACTGATGACAACGAGGCCGAGGAGGTGAGGGCCCCGCCCCGCTCGAGCTGCCCCTGTGTCCCCACCCAAGTGAGGGTCCCCACAGACGTGCTTGTGCAGGCTGGGGGAGGGCTCAGGTCGGCCTTCAGTGGGTCTGTGTGTGCCTTCCGGTAACTGACTGGTCGCCATGGTGATGTTCATCCCTCAGCACCTCATCCCAGTTGGGTGGTGTAGGCAGAAGGCTTCTCAGGGGCTCTGCCAAGGCTGTCGGGAGAAGTGGGTGGGACTCTCCCAGGAGTGAGGGTGGGGAGAAAGCCCCCCTTCCACGGCCCACCCCACTCCCCACCCTCCTGACGGTGCCTGTGCCCAGGAGGACGAGGAGCGAGAAGAGAGCGGCCTTGAGGAGGAGGAGGGCCATGAGGACGAGGACGAGGACTCCGGCAGCGAGGAGAGCCTGGTGGACTCCGACTCTGACCCAGAGGAGAAGGGTGTGTGCTCCTGGGTGGGGGAACCCGAGGCGGGGCTGCCTTCCAGGGGACCCAGAGAAACTGCTCCGGGCAGTGGGTGTCCGATGTCCAGGCGGGAACTCAGGCATGCAATCCATCATAGCAGAAACTTACTGAGCATGCTTTGGTGCTGGGCTCTGAGCTGAACTTAAGCCTTCACGTGCCTGGCCTCTCTGTCGGCACGACCACCCTGAATGGAGATGTTAGGACTCCTCCCTTTGTCACCACTGAAGAGCAGTCCCACAAAGGTTGGTGGTCCACCCCAGGGTGGGAGATGTAGAGCTAGGCCTTGGACCGAGGCCTGGCTGTTCCGAAGCCCACTCCTCTAAGCAGGCTGTGTGTCCCTCAGCTCTGATCCTGAGTCCTGCTGGCTGCTCTGCATCCTCTCCCCCCTGCCGCCCCACTGGCTCCAGGGTCCTCACATTGGGTGGGCATCAGCCTCTGGGGCTCAACAGGGGTGGGTGCGATGCCTGGCTCTCCCTGCAGGTCCTGGGCCCAGCCCTGCACTTCAGGCTGCTCTTTAAGGGTGTCCCCACCAGGCAGCCCCTGCCCACCGTGGGATGAGTCATTTCCTCTCACTGCTGGTCACTGAGTGTTCACGGCTGGCCAGAGGAAAGCCCTGTCCCCATCCCCTCTACCCGGGCCCCCAGCACCCCCAGGCAGCCTGTCTCTGGGCCCACAGAGGTGAACTATCAGGTGGACCTGGCCGACTTGACGTGCGAGATCGAAATCAAGCAGAAGCTGATTGACGAGCTGGAGAACAGCCAGCGGCGGCTGCAGACCCTGAAGCACCAGTACGAAGAGAAGCTGATCCTGCTGCAGAACAAGATCCGGGACACGCAGCTGGAGCGCGACCGGGTGCTGCAGAACCTCAGTGAGGCCCCGCCCCACCGCGAGGCCCCAGTACCACCCACCACGAGCCGCCCCCCGCCGCGAGGCCCCGCCCCAGGAAGCACCGCCCTCGCCCCTTCCCAAGGCTCCTCGCCTTCAGAAGGCTGGACAGGGCCTCTGACCTTGGCCTGTGTCCTTCCTGCCAGTCAGACGTTCTTGTGCCCAGCCCTGGTCCCTCTGCTCCGTTTTCAGTGTACTGCTATTTTTGCTAGAATCCTTTCTATCTCCAGGCACATGAGGTGACACCCCTTAGTCTTTTTTCCTGATTTCTCTCCTAGGAGGTTTCCTTTGGTTTCCAAGGCTATTTCTCACAGTGTGTCTTCCGTACATCGCTCTCAGCCCATTCATCCTGTTACTATTCATTCATTCACTCAGTCACACAGTCACTTACTCAGCAAGCATCTGTGGAACAGTCTTGCAGAGCGGTTCTTGTTCCAGGTGCCAGAGATGTTGGAGCGAGCGCTCTAGTGGGGAGAGGGAGATGGCAGGAAGTGGCAGATTCTACAGCGTGTCAGGGGTGAAAAGTACCATGGGAGGAAGCAGCAGGGAAGGGGGCAGGGCGTGCTGGGGAGGTGTTGGATGTTGGAAAGGATGGTCATGGAAGACTCGCTGAGAAGTTGGCTGCTGAGGATGAGTGAGGGGAAAAGCATTGCAGGCAGAGGGAACAGAAGATGCCGAGGCCCCGGGGCACCTTGATGACCGGGCACAGGGGGAGGGCACGGCAGCAGCAGGAGAGGTCAGAAGAGAAATGTGACCAGATGTGCTGGTCATTTTTAGGACTTCTGTCTTGTTCTCTGAGGGACTTGGGAAGTTGGGGCTTTGAGAGACGTGATGTAAATTTTGAAAACATTCTGACGAGATCTCTCCAGCTGTTGTGCAGGGAAATACAAGTGGAAGCTTGAAACCTGCTAGGCAACTGTTATAGAGGTCCTGGTGCGCGATGGTGTGGGCAGGCGGTGGTGAGAAGCCGTCAAATTTTGGATACATTTTGAGGATGCAGACAAACGGCTTTGTTGGTTGATTGGTGGGAGATTAAGAGAGGGGAGCCAAGGAGGTCTCCAGGTAGGAGTATTATGGTAGATACTGAGATGAGGAGGACTGCTGGGTGAAGGGGCGGGTTTGCACCTGTTAATCTGCCGTGTCTATTGGCAGATCAGCTCAGGAGTGGGGAAGGCTTGTTCCTTCTGCCAGAGCCCTGTCACTGTGTCTTCTCTTACTAGCCCTTCCCCTCCCTACTGGTCCAGCCCTCTCCTCCAATCATGGGTTGGAAGCAAGCCAGCGATGCGGTCCTCAGGCCTCTCATGGGAAGCTGGCGAGCATGGGCTTAGAGATCTCAGGATGAATCACTCCTTCAAGGTCCCTAGAATGTCCTTGGGTGTCTTGTAGTCCGAGTCCCTCCTTGTTCACTAGAGGGAACAGGCTGAGGAGGGTGTGACTCACCAGCGTCGCACAGTGAGACCTCCCCCCTGCCCTGTCCGAGCCCAGGGCCGACCTGCGCCAATGCTGCCCCGCTGCGCGCAGGTACCATGGAGTGCTACACAGAGGAGAAGGCCAACAAGATCAAGGCGGACTACGAGAAGAGGCTGCGGGAGATGAACCGGGACCTGCAGAAGCTGCAGGCCGCGCAGAAGGAGCACGCGCGGCTGCTCAAGAACCAGTCTCGCTACGAGAGGGAGCTCAAGAAGCTGCAGGCCGAAGTGGCCGAGATGAAGAAGGCCAAGGTGGGAGCTGGGGACGGGGATGGGGCCAATGCAGGGCCAGGGTGGGATCAGATGAAGACGGCCTAAGTGGGGACTGAGGGCAAAGATGGGCCTGGGGGCGGAGCCGAGATGAAGAGGACCAAGTGGGGCGGGGCCAAGGTAGGGTTGGGGGCGGGGCCGAAATGAAGAGGACCGAGTGGGCGGGACCAGGGGGTTGGGGGCGAGGCTGAGACGAAGAGGGCCAAGGTGGGGGACTGGGATGGGGTCGATGCGGGGCCAGGGTCGGGCTGGGGGCAGGACTTGTCGGCCTGGCCGAAAGGAAGAAGGCCAAAAGGGGCGGGCTGAGGGTATGGGAAGCGAGGTGTAGTCTCAAATCCATTTGAAGGTGAAGAAAGTGTTAGCTGCTCAGTCGTGTCCGACTCTGCCACTCCATGGACTGTAGCCTGCCCGATTCTACTCCATAGAATTCTCCAGGCAAGGGTTCTGGAGTGGGTAGCCTTACTCTTCTCCAGGGGATCTTCTCGACCCCGGGATCGAACCCAGATCTTCTCCATCGCAGGCAGATTCTTTACCGTCTGAGCCCTAAAAATCCATTTACTGTATTAAAAATAACCATCACTGTCAGCGTGGATGCTCGTCTTGACACTTGACATTGCCTGGGTCAACTGTCCTGCTCCTGGACCTTGTCCTCTTAGCTAGAGGTTGTGCAGGGTGAAAGCACCTTCCCCAGTATAGGGTCCGCCGGGGACCCCCAGGGATCCCGCCCAGTGCGGTGGTCTCCAGTCCACGAGTCCTCGGGTCTGGGCCGCCTCCACCTGCGGACTCAGACACGGGTTTCGGAAGATGCGGCAGACTTGGTCAGCGGGCGCCCTCTGGCGGCAGGAGGGAGGCCTTAGGCCTTGGTTGTCCCCCTTCGGGTACTCTGGAGCTCGTGGAGTAGTTCCCTGGGGAAGTCTGCCTGCTTCCTCTCCTGTCCGCTTGCAGGTTCCCTGGCTAAGTCTCTCCAGGTGCCCCGGCCGGTACGGGCCGGCCGTCATCTCAGGGGAGGTGACGCCACTGTAGACCTCTAGGAGGGAAGATCCTCCTGTGGCTTTGAAGCCTGGAAAAATATTAATGTAATAACGCTCAAGACGTGTGGGAAGGACAGGAGGGTCCCTGCGTGTCCCTGGGCTTCAACCTCAGCTTGTTTGGCCCTTCAGCGGGGAGCCCCCTGCGCTGCTAAGCTCACTTAGCTCTTGTGAGCCTGGGGGAGAGGCTGAGAAGAGCACCCTTGGGCCATTCCGGCAGTGGGCGTGTCCCAGAGGGTGCAGGGTTTTGTCAGGAGGACCTGGGGCAGCAGGCACGGACTCTGATCAGACGTCGTGAGCGCCGTGGCCAGGACCCTCCCACCGCAGCTGAGGGGCGCCCGTGCTCACGGAGTTGCCCTCAGGAGCTGGGATGCCCCAACCCGCGGGTCCTGATGTTGAATGCCTGGAGTGTTCCCGCCGCTCTGAGACCGCCACCCTGTGATGACCTCCGTGGGGCCCCACAGGCGGAGTTGGGCAGATGGGCCTTCATCCTGGAAGACACATTCCTCCCCAGGAAGCCTCAGGCTCTGGCTCCGGCCCCAGAAGACAGCCGCCACGTTGGGGTGCATGCTGCACCCCCCATGTGTGGGGCTCGGGTCCACTTCCAGCTGAGGCTTGGCTTGATGTAGCCAGCCCCAGCCCTTTGGGGCAGCATTCACTCCGGACCCACAGGCCCACCTCCTCTCTGTAGCTCCCCCTGCCAAGCCACCAGTCCCTGTCCAGCCTCCCTCCCTGCCAGGCCCTTCTCGTGGAAGGGGTCTGACCCCGTGCACTAGAGGGAGAGGCGCCACAGGGCCCCAGGCGTTAGTTCCCCGTCATGCCGGGGCAGCTGCCCTCTGTGCCAAGAACTCGGCTCCAGACTCTGTGCTTGGGGGTCAGCCATGCCCTGACCCACTGTAGTGCCACTCCCATGGCCGTGGTAGGAGCTGGATTTTGAAACACAGTGACCTGGACCACAAGTCTAGCCACCCACTGCTGGTTTTATGACTTTAAGTCATTTGGTCTCTCTGAGGCTCATTTCCTGTTTATAAAATAGGAGTGATACTGCCTCTCTCGGATGGTTATTACGAGCGTCTGGCCATACAGTGTGGTCTCAGTCCATGCTCCTGGTTTTTATGGTCACCATGAGCCTGGCCTGGAAGCTCACCCCACAGCAGCTCAGCTCCATCCAGGCAGGATCACCTTCCTCCAGCCACACAGGCTGGACCCACACTGGCTGGGCCCTGGCAGTGGCTCTGGGTGGGACCACCACGGGCCGTGACCAGAGCCGTGGGGACCATGCTGGACCCTGCAGCGTGGTGACACCTGCACGGCCAGGCTGGCAGTAAGGCTGTTCCTTTCAGGAGCTTGGCCAGGGCGCGGGTCAGCTTCAAGTTCTGTGGAGAGCAGGGACAGGCCCCGAGGTACTGCCCCCAGCCTCACGGCCGTCCCCCTACAGGTGGCCCTGATGAAGCAGATGCGGGAGGAGCAGCAGCGGCGGCGGCTGGTGGAGACCAAGCGGACCCGGGAGATCGCGCAGCTCAGGAAGGAGCAGCGGCGGCAGGAGGTGAGGGTGCCTCTGGGCCCGGCCCATCTCCCCGCGCCCTGGGCGCCCCTCCTGACCACCTGGGACCTGGCTGGCCGTCCTCGGCAGTGAGGAGGTGTTTGGAGGCAAGGGCAAACACGCAGGAGGGCAGCCTGCAGCCTGGTCCCCATGTGGTGGCGAGCAGGGCCTGGAGCCCCGCGCTGGCCAGGACCCAGCCTGCCAGCCCCAGCATCCAGCCTGCAGAGAAGTCCGAGGTGCCCAGCCCTCTGCCCCAGGCTCCTCACCCCTGGTGGGGAGAAGAGGCCAAGAGATGTGCCTTCCAAATGCTGGGTCCCCTTTCCCTGCAAGTTCTGGCAGCACAAGGCTGCCCTCCAGAGTGGACCCTGCTCAGAGCCTAAGTGAGGGCTCCACCCCCTTCTTACCCCAGTTTCAGATCCGAGCTCTGGAGTCCCAGAAGAGGCAGCAGGAAATAGTCCTGAGGAGGAAGACTCAAGAGGTGAGTACGGGGCCCCTGCCCAGTCCCCGGGGTGGCGAGCGCTGTAGGGGCGCTGAAGTGGGGGGCGGAGCAGGCTGCTGGTTCCGGTCCAGATGCTCGAGATGTTTGCTTTTAAAAAGAGAAGTCTCTTTTTTGTTCATTTCACATCGAAGACCCCTTGGCCCTTTCTCCATCCCAAACCCAGGCCAGGACGGAGCAGCCCCCGTATTCTCCCTGCCTAGCACCTGAGCTGGGCCTTTGCATGGGCCTAGGGGCACTGCGCCCAGTGGGCCCCTCTCCTCTGACCCCAGGTTTCTGCACTGAGGCGTCTGGCCAAGCCCATGTCTGAGCGGGTGGCGGGGCGAGTGGGACCAAAGTCACCCGTGCTGGACTCAGGGGCCGAGGTGTCAGCGAGCACCACCTCGTCCGAAGCCGAATCAGGGGCCCGCTCCGTCTCCAGCATCGTGCGCCAGTGGGACCGCAAGATCAACCACTTCCTTGGGGGTCACCCCGCACCCACCGTGCCTGGCGCCCGCCCTGCCAGGTGAGAAGGCCAGGCACCCGAGCTTTGGGGGCCGCGGGGTGGGGCCTCGGAGGCTCCAGGTGAGAGGCTCCGCACAGTGCAGAGGCTGAGAGTGGTCCCACCCTGGCCCCTCCGCCTGTGCTCCCCCAGAAAGAAGTTCCAGAAGAAGGGGTCCAGCCAGAGCTTCAGCAAGGCAGCCAGGCTCAAGTGGCAGTCGCTGGAGCGGAGGATCCTGGACATCGTCATGCAGAGGATGACCATCGTCAACCTGGAGGCCGACATGGAGCGGCTCATCAAGGTGGGCCCACCCCTCCGTCCCCCGCCACTCCCCGGGCGTGGGGTGCAGCAGCCTGAGGCCTTGCCCGCCTCCCCAGAAAAGGGAGGAGCTCTCCCTCCTACAGGAGGCGCTGCGCAGGAAGCGGGAGCGGCTGCAGGCCGAGAGCCCAGAGGAGGAGAAGGGGCTGCAGGAGCTGGCGGAGGAGATCGAGGTGCTGGCGGCCAACATCGACTACATCAATGACAGCATCGGAGACTGCCAGGCCACCATCGTGCAGCTGGAGGAGACCAAGGTGCCCGTGGGCCGGGCGGGCCAGGCGGGGCGGCGGGGCGGCGGGGCGGCAAGGTGACGTGCCCTCTGCCTCCCCACCCAGGAGGAGCTGGACTCCACGGACACGTCGGTGGTCATCAGCTCCTGCTCCCTGGCTGAAGCCCGCCTCCTGCTGGACAACTTCCTCAAGGCGTCCATCGACAAGGTAGGCGGGCTGGCCTCCTGCTGGACCCAGCAGACAGGTGCCTCTGGGGCCTGCCCAGGGCTGCAGCTCCCACGGCCAGCTGCCCAGCTGCATCATTCACGGAGGGAGGGGGGGGGGGGGCACTGTAAAGCTGGGGTGATGGCTGGCTTTAAGGAGATGATGTGGCCAGGGGCTTGGTGTGGTCACTGCACACAGCAGGGCCTGAGCCTATGGAGGGGGAGGCAGCAGCTTGTGTGTGTGTGTGTCTGTGTGTGAGTGTATGTCTGTGTGAGTGTGTGTCTGTCTCTGTGTGTATATCTGTCTCTGTGTGTGTCTCTGTGTGTATCTGTGTGTTTGTGTCTCTGTATGTGTGTCTGCCTGTGCATGTCTGTGTGTGTGTGTCTGTGTGTGAGTGTGTGTCTGTGAGTGTGTCTTTGTGTGAGTGTGTGTCTCTGTGTGTCTGTGTGTATCTGTGTCTGTCTCTGTGTGTGTCTGCCTGTGTGTGTCTGTGTGTGAGTGTGTCTGTGTGTGTATCTGTATGTGTCTGTGTGTGAGTGTGTGTCTGTATGTGTGTGTCTCTGTGTGTCTGTGTATATCTCTGTGTGTGTCTCTGTGTGTCTGCCTGTGTTTGTATGTGTGTCTGTGTGTGTGTGTCTGTGTGTGTGTCTGTGTGTGAGAGTGTGTCTGTGTCCATGTGTGAGTGTGTGTCTGTGAGTGTGTGTGTGTGTCTGTGTGTGAGTGTGTGTGTGTCTGTGTGTGAGAGTGTGTCTGTGTGTGAGTGTGTGTCTGTGAGTGTGTGTGTGTGTGTG
>ML663555.1:1365537-1394771 GCA_007570785.1 Antilocapra americana
TGTGTGTGTGTGTGTGTGTGTGTGTGTGTGGTGGGGCAGCCTGACGGAGCCGGCAGATGGACCTGCCCCTCCCAGGGGTGGGGTTGGTGCTGGAACAGCAGGACTCCCTTGGCCTGTCTCAGCCCCCACGCCCTCTCCGACAGGGCCCCGGTGGGTGGCTTCCTTCCCCTGGGGCTGTGCCTGCTCTCTCAGCTCCACTCTGCTGGGCATCGCGGGTTGGGGGCCTGAACGGGCACCTTCACCCCCCCCAGTCCCAGAGGCTGGAGGCCGGAGCCGAGGTGTGGGCCGGGCTGGCCTCCTCGGAGGCTGCCTCCCTCTCCTGTGGTCGGCCCCATGCATGTCTGTGTCCCGATCTCCTCTCATAAGGACACCGGTTGCAGGGATTCGGCCCCCTAGAGACTTCATTTTCACTTAATCATCTCTTTCGTGCGTGTGTGGTCAGTCGCTTCAGTCGTGTCTGACTCTGCGACCCCATGGACCGCAGCCCACCAGGCTCCAGAATCCTCATGGGATTCTCCCAGCAAGAAGACTAGTGTGCGTAGCCATGCCCTCCTCCTGGGGATCTTCCTGATCCAGGGATCGAACCCATGTCTTTTACATCTCCTGCATTAGCAGGCGGGTTCTTTGCCACCAGCACCACCTAGGAAGCCCTGATCATCTCTTAAAGCCCCTCATTTCCAAATGCAGTCCCCTTCTGAGGTCCTGGGGTTACGTCTGCCTATGCATCTGGGGACGCGATTTAGGCCACACAGGAGTGTGCCCCCAGCGTGGAAGTGGGGGAAGCCAAGGGTTCGGGGTGCGTCTTGGGTCTGTGACGGATGCAGGGTGAGGGCTGTGAGCCCTCTGGGCTCTTGTGAATTGCAGATGCTAGCAGGGCGGTGATGGGGGTCCCCACAGCCCCAGGCCGGGAAGGGTGACCCCAGGCCTCACTGCCCATCCTCAGGGGCTGCAGGTGGCACAGAAGGAGGCACAGATCCGGCTGCTGGAGGGGCGGCTGCGGCAGACAGACATAGCAGGCTCCTCCCAGAACCATGTGCTCCTGGACGCCCTGCGGGAGAAGGCCGAGGCCCACCCCGAACTGCAGGCCCTCATCCACAATGTGCAGCAGGGTACGGGGCTCCCTCCCTCCCACCCTGGAGGCCCTTGCTTCCCCATGCTCCCCAGAAGCCCCAGTCTGATTCCCTAGGAATGGTGGGAAGGAGGCCGCCCTCCTCGCACTCCGTTGGTTGGGGTCTCACCCCCGGCCCCCTCCTCCCCCACAGAGAATGGCTACGCCAGCACGGACGAGGAGGTGTCCGAGTTCTCTGAGGGGAGGTGAGTTTCCAGGTCAAGAGTGGGCATGTACTCCGGGCTGAGCCGGAGCCTGGGGGCTCCTGGGGACCCATGAGTCCAAGTCCCCAGGAGCCAGAATCCCAGCCATCAGCACCCTGACCCTGGTCGGCTTCTCCCTTAGCTTCTCCCAGTCGTTCACCATGAAAGGCTCCACCAGCCACGATGACTTCAAGTTCAAGGTGAGCCCCACTGGCAGGCGAACAGGCTGCTCCCCACAGCCTGGTCCCCACCTTCCTGGGGATGTGGGGGCCAAGACGGGTCTCAGCTGGAACAGGGGGTGCCCAGGTGTGTGACCTGTGACAGCTCCTTCCTTCTGAAGCGGGTGGAGTGATGTCACCACAGCCCAAGGCCCCGCCTTTAGAAATCCCCCTCTTCCTCCCCAAACTGCCTCCAGCTCTGATCAGAGCCTCGCCCCGGATGTCCAGTCACTGTGCACGTGGGTCTGCAGTCAGGGGGCAGTTTCTAGGCTAGACTGAACCCCCAGTGGGACGCGTTAGTGAGGGAAGGCAGAGCCCTGGGACCCGGAAGCAGAGATGTGAGTGCAGCCTCTGGATGCACTGAGTTGCTGGGGACACCAATCCGTCTGGGCAGTTCCGCTTGTAAAGGTCCAAGGCAGGAAGGGCATTCCTGTTGGTTCGGCTTCTCCAGACACCCAGGGAGGAGAAGCCAGGCCCTTCCGTCCACTCCTCTGCCTCTGGCCAACAGCACTGCCTGCTCTGTGGAATTTCCCTCCTCCCCTTCCTGCCCCATCCTGTCCAGGCAGGTGGGTCCACCCAACCCTTCATGTCGCAGGGCGAGCCCAAGCTGTCCGCCCAGATGAAGGCTGTGTCGGCTGAGTGCCTGGGCCCCCCACTGGACGTCTCCACCAAGAATATCACCAAGTCCCTGGCCTCCCTCGTGGAGATCAAAGAGGATGGCGTGGGCTTCTCAGTCCGAGATCCCTACTACCGGGACAAGGTCTCACGGACCATCAGCCTGCCCACCAGAGGGAGCACTTTGTAAGGGGGGGAGCAAGTGGTGGGGGCAGCGGGGGAGGGGGCAGCTGGAGCTGGGCGGTGGGTTTAGGCCTCACTGGTCCCTGTGTTCCAGCCCCCGACAGTCTCGTGGTGCAGAGACGTCCCCCCTGACCCGGAGAAAGTCCTACGACCGAGGGCAGCCCGTCAGGTGAGGGTGTCTCTCATCCTGCAGCGGGTCCAGTCCCGTCATATACGCTTTCGTCAGACCCCCCGTGGCCCCTACCCCACTTTGTCAGCTGCAGCTCAGGAAACAGCCTCTGTGAGTGCTTAAGGTGGTGGCCAAGGCCAAGGCTAAAAGTGCTGACTGCAGTGAGCTCGGTGTGGACGGCTTTGCAGGGGCTTGGACTGGGCACGGGAGCAATGTGCCTCAGCCCCGCTCAGGGCCATGGGGCCTCGGGAGGCCTCGGAGGTGTTGTCCTGTAGGGGGAGCATGAGAATAAGGACAGTCCAGAAAGGGGAAGGGGCACAGGACAGTGGAGGGTCCCCAACTGCTCAGCCACTCCTGGGGCCTCTGGGGCTCCTGCAGGTCGCTGGATGCCTCTCTGGGTCCTCCTAATTCTCTGAGATGTTTGGTGGCCTCTGCGGTCACTTGTGAAGCAGTGGAGGGCAGGGTGACCTTCTGCATCTGGTCCCTCCCTCTGGTCCAGCCCCTCCTCTGCGCCCCCCACCACATGGCCTTTGGTGGGAGCAGTTGCAGGACATCCATGCACCTGGGACCCTAGAAACCATCCTGCCCCCCTGACAGCGTCAGCACTGGAGTCGCTGTGGGGTAGGGGTGCAGGCTGGACTCTCCAGAGGGAGGGAGGATGGGCCGCACCCAAGGACCACCTTCCGAAGAGAGAGGTCGTGGGTGTCGTGTCGTCACCTCACTGTGAGCCCGACTTAGTGATTCTCGAGCCATTGTTCCTGCAAAGTACAGGGCGGAGGACCTGAGGGCCTCAGATCATGGCGTTTCCATCACCCCAGCATGTGAGTTTCTGCTGAAAGACACTTTATTTAATATACACTACTGACTCATTTTCCCTGGGTGGGGAAGATCCTCTGGAGAAGGAAATGGCAATCCACTCCAGTACTCTTGCCTGGAAAATCCCTGTGGACGGAGGCACCTGGTAGGCTACAGTCCATGGGGTCTCAATGAGTTGGACACGACTGAGCAACTAAACTTTCATTAGCACTGACCTCGTGGCCAGAAGCCCTCTATAGAGCTTACACCTGAATGAAAGCTCATCTAACGGGCTTTCTCCATCAATCACGCCCCAGCTTCCTTGAACTCTGCACACCAGACGGCCCTGCAGCAGCTTTGGGGCCATTTTAATCAGTCACATCACCAGTAAAAGCACAGAAATATGAAAAGCATGACACGATGTAGACTTTGGAAAGGACACTTGTATGCAGGGTACGGAGGGCAGGCCCACCTCTTCTGACGCAGCTGGGGACATGTGCATTTGGGTCCTCATGTCTGCAAATGATGGGGAAGGCCCGCAGGTCTTGTTCGGGGCTGACACACACGCCACGATGAGCAGTGGATTCCCAGCCTCGGACCCAGGTGGCCACCAGGCGGAAGGTGGAGCAGGTAGCCCTCGGGCAACAGTGCGGCTCCTGACGGTACTCTGTCCTGCTCGCCTGCCAGGTCCACAGACGTGGGGTTCACGCCCCCTTCGTCCCCTCCCACCCGGCCCCGCAATGACAGAAACGTCTTCTCTCGTCTCACCAGTAACCAGAGCCAAGGGTCCGCGCTGGACAAGTAAGGGCGGGGCTGGGGTGGGGCGAGTAGTCTGTGGGCGGGGCCCTGACAGGGCGAGGAGTCTGTGGGCGGGGCGGGGGAGGGGCTAGGAGTCTGGGAGCGGGGGCAGGGCTGGGGCGGGGCGAGGAGTCTATGGGCAGGGCTGGGGCGGGGCGAGGAGTCTGTGGGCAGGGCTGGGGCGGGGCGAGAAGTCTATGGGCAGGGCGGGGGCGGGGCGAGGAGTCTGTGGGCAGGGCTGGGGCGGGGCGAGAAGTCTATGGGCGGGGCGGGGGCGGGGCGAGGAGTCTGTGGGCGGGGCGGGGGAGGGGCTAGGAGTCTGCCGTTGGGGCCCTCTCCTCCGGCGGGCAGGGAGCAGGAGAGCCTGCACGCACCGCGCTGGCCCCGCTCTGTACTGAGCATGGGCCTCTCCGGTCCCCGAGTGTTCAGGAGCCGCGATAGAGGGCAGGAAGGAGGCCGTGGGGCTGTGGTCGTGCACCCTGGGGGCCTCCCCAGAACTGCTCTCCTGCCCCTTTGTGCCTCCGATTCTTCTGAGGGCCCTTCCCCCAGCTTCAGTCGTGTCCCCTCCCCACCTCTTGGGCTCAGGCCCCTTGGGGACTGTCCCCACAGAAGGAGACCCTGTTACGGTCACATGGAAGGGTCAGCGCCCGCCGCTGACCGCCCCTGCTTGCACACATGCGACTCCACTGAGCTGTGAACCAGCCGTGAGGACCGTCTTCTCTGTATTAAAAAGAGGAGATGAGGCCCACAGAGGTCAAGGTGGGCCCAGACCTGGGGCCTCTGGTTCGCGGTGATCTGCCTCGGGGAGCGGGAAGCCTGAACCTCCTGGGCCCTCCTCTGTGTCCCCAACACTCCGGGGCAGCCCCTGACTCTGCAGCCCCAGTGGGCTCCCCCTGGCTCTAACAGCTCTTCTATCTTTTTAGATGGGGGGGAGCTGCTGTCCTCTGGGGGACCGCAGGCTACCAAGTGCTAGTCCTTGCCTGCATCTATCCCTCCCCACAAAAATGACCCTTCCTGAGTCAAAATACTGCTCCTCCCCGCATACCATTTTGTCTCCTCTTGTGGGAGGAGGGCACCAGCATGCCAGCCAGGGTGTTCCCACATACCAGACAGGGTGTCTCCCTCGGCGTAACAGCCAGGACACCCCCCCACACACACAAACCAGAGAGCTGCACACACCAATCAGGATGCCCCTGTGCCAGCCAGGGCACCCTCATACCCACCAGAATGCCACCCACACCAACCAGTGTGACCCCACATAACAGCCAGGGCACCCCCACATGAGTAAGGGTGGTGCACATACCAGCTAGGGAGCCTTTGCCAATGAGGTACCCGCCACATACCATCCAGGGTGGCCTCACATACCAGTTAGGTACTCCCCACATACCATCCAGGGTGGCCTCACAGAGCCAGTACACCCCCCACATAATAGCCAGGGCACCCCCACACGAGTCAGGGAGCTGCTGATACCAGCCAGGGTACCCTTGCTAGCAAGGTGCCGCCCACATTCCATCCAGGGTGCCTCCCACCAGCCAGACACCGCCACATCACCCAGGGCAGGACGCCCCCACACCTTGACCATCACAGGTCCTTCTCAGCAGCTCCGGGTGGACCTGGTATCCCAGCCCTGTCCTGTCCTGTCTGGTGGCCCTGCTCTTGGGCCCATGCATGTACAGAGCCAGCCTCCGGGCACTGTCCAGGCTCCTAGGGACAGCGGATTTGGGGGTCAGCAGGTCCCTGCTGGGAGAGGGCAGCTCCTGGGCGGGGTGAGAGTAGTAACCACGTCGCTCCTGGGGGCAAAGGGCCCCCAGCTTGTGAGGCAGCCAAGAGCCTGGGACCAGCAAGGCCCGTCTCCCTGAGGCCCCTTCCCACCCCCACCCCGTTAGCTGGGGGCGCCCCGGCCCCCTGGGCCGGCCCCCTCCCCGCTGCCCTCAGCACTCCCCTCCTCTCCTCCCGCCCTCCCCCGCGGAGAATAACTGCCCTCTGACCGCCCCATGCTGCTGCCGCTCGCTCCCTCGTGTGTGTCCCTTCCCCCCTAATCCAGCTAATTTTCTGCCCCCAGGTCTGATGACAGCGACTCCTCTTTGTCGGAGGTCCTGAGGTACACATAGAATGACTCACTGCTTGCTCTTACCCCGCCCCCAACACCCTGGCCTCAGCATGCAGCCCTTCCCCTCCTTGACTCCCCCAGACCCTCCTGCCTTCTCACCCCCAGCTCCTCCCTCGGTGCTTTGTGGCCTCTGACTGTGCCAGGCTGGGGCTGGGGGCTCGGGGAGGGCGTGGCTGCTGGTACCTCATCACTGAGCAGGAGGGGCGGACATGGGAGCCTGGGGCACCAGACCCTCCGAAAAAGGGCTGGTGGTGCTAGAGGGGTCGGACCTTATCCACTGAGTCAGCGGCTCGCTCGTGACCTTGGCCCTGAGCCAGGAGTGCCCCTGCCCACGTCTCCTGGCCCGAGGACCAGGCATACCAGGAGACTGTCCCCCAGCCAGCCCTGTGCAGCCCCCCACAACAGAACAGGTCCCTGGACCTGTGGGCTTGAGTCCATGCTGTGGAAGGGCCCCCCCTCCACCAGGCTGAGGCTCCCCTGCCCTTCCTAGGCGACCGCTGTTCTCTGCATCTCCCACGGGAGGGGTGGGGTGCGCCTCTGTAACCCGCCCCCCAGGCCTTGTTCTTGGAAGGAGGGTTATGTCTTACTGTGCAGTCTTCCCATAAGCTGGCTGCCTGGGGCTCCTTCCCTGGCCACGCAGCTGGGCCAAAACAGAAGCAGCGAGCTGGGGTGGGGTGACGCAGAGGGCCGTCCGTGTGTGTGTGACGCCTGGGGTGGCCAGGCCTGGCCGACCGCTGTCCTCGGGGTGGGTCAGTGGAGCCCGGGGCTTTGTCAGCAGCTGCAGGCAGGGCAGGACACGGGTCTCGATGGAGGCTCTCGGCCACAGCGTCCCTGTCGTGGTGGCGCTCTCTTTGGAGAGGACAGACGTGGACAGACGTGCTTTCGACACGCACGTAACTGCGCCGGAGGCCTGTTCCCAGAGACCCCCACTGAGAACAAGCTCTTCCTCCTCAGGGCCTCGGGAGGCTGGGGTGCAGCCGGGTCCCTGGGCCCGCTCAGGACAGGCCTCCTCCGTCAGCTCGCAGGCAGGCAGGGCTGCTCCAGCCCAGCGTAGCTACTTGCAGAGGGGCCAGAGTGTCCTTCCTGTGCGCTGAGCAGGCTCTGCCAGTGGCAGTCACCGGCCTGATCATGCTGGTCCCACCGGGCGTGTGTGCGCATCTGCATGCGTGTCCATCTCTGCAAGGGCCGGGCAGCCTGCACGCCGCCCCCCCCACCCCCGCCCGTCTGCAGTCCTCCACCCTACCTGGGGTCGCTGAGGTGGTGGAGGAGCCCCCCAGCTCTGGGGCCTCTCCTACCCGGCTCCAGCCTGGGGGCGTCTGCACCTCGGGTTCTGGGTCAGGCAGGATCGGAGGGGTCTCCCCGCGGGCAGGGCCCCACTATTCTGACCCTTGGCCATGCCCGGCCAGTCTTGCTCCCTGGGAGTGTTCAGCATGGCGGCTGAGAGGCCACACCACAGGCCTTTGCCTTCGCAGCTCTCGGACCCCGGGGGTGATGCCTGGGGCCCCGGAGCCCCTGCATGTGCCCTGCACCCAGGAGCCTCACTCGGCCTGGCCACGGCCCCAGGCTGACAGGCGCCTCTCTCCCTCTCTCCTGGGAAGGGGCATCATCACCCCGGTTGGAGGAGCCAAGGGCGCCAGGACGGCCCCGCTGCAGTGCGTCTCCATGGCCGAGGGCCACACCAAGCCCGTGCTCTGCGTGGACGCCACGGACGAGCTGCTCTTCACAGGCTCCAAAGGTGGGCGGGACCCAGGCCGGCCCCTTGGGCTCAGGGTCTCCCAGCCGCCTGCTCCCTCTGCCCGAGACCGTGGCCAAGGAGATGGGCACGCAGCCCTTCGGGGTCCCTGTGTCTGTCGGGGCTCAGGGCCCCCCACCCCCGGCCTCCTCTCCTAGCTGGCCCGGGGGCTCCACCCAGACCTGCCTCTGGAACGCCCGGAAGCGGGTCAGCCTCATCCACGTCAGCACCCTCCTCCCCGCCCTGCCCCAGCACTCGGGGCCTCGCGTTCCCCGCGGTGACTTAGTGCCAGCAACAGGAAAGGCTGCCTGCCAGCAGAGGGCAGCTGTGCGACAGCCCCAGGCCTGCGTGGCGGGGGCGGAGCCGTGAGTCGAGGTGAGGCCGGCTGAGTCCAGGGTTTCCCCCGAGGCTCGCCAGCCCTCGCTGGCTCCCTAGTCAGTGAGTGGCGCGGGTCAAGCTTTGCGGTGGGCCCGGTGCCTCCGCAGTGCCCGCTGTGCCCCGTCAGGAGCACCACGTCCGTCTGTGCTCGAGAGCAGGCGTGAGCTCGTGATGGCCTCCAGACGCGGAGCGCCTCCTCTGGGCATCCCTGGACACCTCTCCCAGCCTTGGCGGCCCTGCGGGGTGTGGGGACGTGACATGGTGGTCCCTGCTTCCCCTTAGATCGCAGCTGTAAGATGTGGAACCTGGTTACGGGGCAGGAGATCGCGGCTCTGAAGGGCCACCCCAACAACGTGGTCTCCATCAAGTACTGCAGCCACTCGGGGCTCGTGTTCTCCGTGTCCGCCTCCTACATCAAGGTGTGGGACATCCGAGACTCGGCCAAGTGCGTCCGGACGCTCACGTGAGTTCCCCCAGCCGGGCCTTCAGGGCTGGGGTGGGAGCCAGGGCCCGGTGCGCCCAGCGGGCTCACCCCTGACCCCACCTCTCTCCCTTGCCGGCAGGTCCTCAGGCCAGGTGGTTTCGGGGGACGCCTGCACGACCGCGTCCACCCGCACGGTCACCAGTGGGCAGGGGGAGCACCAGATCAACCAGATCGCCCTCAGCCCCACAGGCAGCATGCTCTACGCCGCCTCAGGCAATGCCGTCCGCGTCTGGGAGCTCAGCAGGTGGGGGGCCTAGGGAGGGCGGGGGGCAGGCAGGTGATCCCCGGGCGGCGGGACCTCACTGCGCACCCCAGCCCCCAGGACCCTGCTCCCAGGGCAACGGGACCCTGGTCCGCGTGTCCACCCCAGCCGACCCCCGTCCCACCCCAGGGTCCCCCTGGCTCATCCCCTCCAGCTGGATGTCTCCGCCCCCGCAGGTTCCAGCCCGTGTGCAAGCTGACAGGCCACATTGGCCCTGTGATGTGCCTGACAGTCACCCAGACCGCCAGCCAGCATGACCTGGTGGTGACCGGCTCCAAGGACCACTACGTTAAGGTGAGGAGAAGGCCTGGACTCGAAGCCGGGTTTGGGGGATGGGTCCTCTCTGGCACTCTCCACCTCCGTCTCCCCCTCCGATGCCTTGGGACTCAACGAAAAATAGTGTGACTCCTGGGGCTTTATGTTGAAAAATCCCTCCCAGGGAGCAAGGTCTGTGGAGGAGGTTGAGATTGCAGTGCAATTTTGTAAATGGTGAAACATCAGAAAGAACCTAAATGTCTGTGGGTGGAATGACGGTGAAGTAAACCAGGGAAGACCCGCAGGGCTGGGAGCAGGGCAACTCTCGGCTTGATGAACACGAGAAAGCCCCGGAGACCACAGTCAGCACTGACGGTCTTTGCTCCTTGGTTGGGTCGCTGCAAACAGGTTCAAAGTCAGAAACTGAGAAGCAGAAGATAAAAAGGGTGGAGGAGTTACGATGACTATTTTCATTTCAAGTACAAGTAGTACTATGTTTATTTATTAAAAAGTAAGAAACCTTAATAGGAGACTGACACCCCGGGCCCGTGTTGAGTCAGTCTCCCTGCCCCCGGTCCCCTTCCCCCAGTAGCCCCTCTCCACCCCATGTGTGGCCCCGGGACCTCGAGCTGGCCCCAGGGCGGGGTGGGGATGGCCCAGGACTCCCTCCAGCCCTGCCTCTGCAGACCTTCGAGCTGGGCGAGGGCGTGACAGGCACCTCCGGGCCCACCCACAACCTCGAGCCCCCCCACTACGACGGCATTGAGTGTCTGGCCATCCAGGGGGACGTCCTGTTCAGTGGCTCCCGGGACAACGGCATCAAGAAGTGGGACCTGGAGCGGCAGGAGCTCGTGCAGGTGCGGGGGCGGGACGGGCGGGCCCCAGGAGGGCTGGGGGCCCTTGCGCCCGGAGCCAGAGCCTCCCACGCCTGCTGGGTCTGCGCTGTCTTCCCCCGGTGCCCCCAGCACCCTCTCCAGAGCCCCCCACCCTCCTCAGGCAGCCCCTCTAAGGAAGGGTCTGCTCTCAGCCCCATCTGGCCAGTCACTCCCTTTTCCTCCGACCCTTCTGAGGACGGAAGGACTCTGTAGTGGTGCAGGGCCTCAGGTTCGAGCCTGGGAGGGAGGCTGAAGGAAGGACCCATCTCCGGGCCCTGCAGAGCCTGGCTCCTGGGACCTGCGATACTGCCCGCCCCCCACCCCCCAGGGGGCTCTAGCATCCCCGGGACAGGGTCCCCACTTCCCGCCCTCACGGCTCGCTCCTTCCCTAGCAAATCCCCACCGCGCACAAGGACTGGGTGTGTGCCCTGGCCTTCGTCCCAGGCCGCCCCATGCTGCTGAGCGCCTGCCGGGCGGGCGTCATCAAGGTCTGGAACGTGGACAACTTCACACCCATCGGCGAGGTCAAAGGCCACGACAGCCCCGTCAACGCCATCTGCACCAACAGCAGGCACATTTTCACCGCCTCCAGGTGGGTGCTGGGCGGGGGGCGCTCTGCTCCTGCTCCCAGCCTCCTCCGGGCGGGTGGGAGGGCAGGTGGGCATGGGCCCAGCGCCCAGCACAGGCCCCACAGTGCCCCTGCCCCCTGCCTTCCTTCCCAGGGCACTGCCCAGAGGTGGGGTGCTGGGCCCCAGCTGGGACCACCTGCTTGTCTCCCGGGCCGCCCTGTCCAGGTTCCTCAGCCCCTGGAGCACCCACCCCCTGCCCCAGTGTTTGTCCCATCCAGGGATGCCCAGGCCCCCGCCCCAGCACTGGTCCCATCCAGGGATGCCCAGCCCCTGCCCAAGCGCTGGTCCCATCCAGGGATGCCCAGCCCTGTCCCGCGGGCAGCCGCTCAGACGGCCTCTTCTTTCTCCTTCCTTTTCCGACCTCATCTCTTCTCTCCGCCTCCCCCTTCCTGCCCGACAGTGACTGCCGGGTAAAGTTGTGGAATTACGTCCCCGGACTCACCCCCTGCCTTCCGCGCCGAGTCCTGGCCATAAAGGGCCGTGCCACCACCATGCCCTGACCCGCTCCCGTCTCCTCTGTCTCCCCGCCCTCGGCTCCTCTCTCTTCCTCCCCTCTCTCCTCTCCTCTCTTTCTCCACTTCGATCTGAGCTGCTTCTTAACGGTATGAGATTGGTTTTCTCTAGCCCCATACCCTGCCTGCCCGAGATTGCCACGCCCGCCCCCCCTTCCTTCAGAGCATGGACGGGCACAGACCCCCAGGAGAGGGGTGCCAGGGGGCAGAGAGCAGAGGGGGGCCTTCAGGCCCAGACAGGACAAACCACAATAGCAGCAAGAGAGCCTCCTGTTGGGCCGCGGTGGCCACAGGCCCCTCTCCCTGCCCGGCACCCGCCCCTCACCCCCGCAGCCACCCTTGCCCTGGGTGGCACCTGGCCCTGGGCCCCAGCCACACCTGGAGAGTTGGGGACTCCAACCCGTCCTTCATTCGGGGGTGGCCGGCCAGGCCCACGGCAAGAATTGACCGCCCTCTCTCACTCCACCCAGTGACCTGACTGTGAAGTTCTGGAGTGCCCGGCGCCTGCCCAGCGGCCCCCACTAGCAGTGAGGTCAGAGGACGCCCACCCCTCGGCCCAGCAGCCTGGACACAGGAGGGGACAGAGGGTGTGGCCGATGGGCGTGGCCCCTCCTGCCCCCCCACCCCCCGCCGTCCCACGAGATACCGTCCCCCACGTCCCCCACCTCTTGGGCACCAGGCAGTCAGGGAGGAGATCAAGCTGTGAAGCCAAAGGGCAGTTCCCCCTATTTCTCCCTCCTGCTGGCCCTGAGTTCCTTTGCCCCGCTGGCCACCCCCTTTATCCAGCCTTTGGCCCGAGGGGCTCTTGTCGGAGTGGTGAGGCGGCCCCCGCCATCCAGGCCTCCCCATCATCCCCCGGCCCAGCCACTGCACCTGCCTCTGAGCCCAGAAAGACAGCCCTCAGGTAACCATGGAAACCAGGGGCAGGCAGCTGGTCCTGCAGCTGAGCTCTGCCCTCGGCCACCAGCAGCCACTCCCCGAGGACCCCGGCGATTCCTTGGGTCCCTTTCTGACAGTCCTGGCGGAGCTGCTGGAAAGAGTCCTTTGAGGAGACGGACAGCACGCTTCGGCTATTTGTGGGTTTTTGTTTTGTTTACTTTCGCTGTTGCCTCCTGGAAAACTGACTTGAAGTTTCTCCCCACATTTGTTCCCTCTGCTCTCGGGGCCGGGATCCCCGTGCCCTGCAGGGCTGCCTCTCCATGTCCTCTGCAGAGGAGGGCGGCCGCCCTGGGGCTCTGCAGCCCGGGCCTGTCCTGCCCTCACCGGGAGGCTGCTCTCGGGACCCACCCCCGGCCACCGGGCGCCTCAGTGCCTTCCTCTGCAGGCCGGGCGCCCACCCATGCAGCCTTATACCAGCCACACCCACAGCACCCCAGGGGTCTCCTCGCCCGTGGGGTCTCCTGCCCGCGGCCCCCACTCCCTGAGCCCCACACAGACCATATAGTAGCAGCTTGGAAGACTGTCCACCAGGAAGGGGCTTGGATGTGTGCCCCCCCTCCCCTGTGCATCCCCCCCAGCCTGGCATTGCGTGGAGTCCGTGTCCAGCCATAGCTGGCACGGCAGGGGTCTCCCCGCCCTGAGGGGCCAGCAGTGAGGCCGAGTCTGCCGAGCTGCTCTTTCCTGGGGGGCTGGGCCCCCCTCTCCTGAGATGTTCCTCTTTCCTTTTCCACACATTTTTCTGATGCTGACTTGGCCTGGTGCTTCCCAGCCTCAGTCTGGGGGGCCGGGAGCCCCAGCTCTGTCCAGAGAACACGGCTACCTTTGGGTCTTCGGGAGGCAGCCCTTGGCGCCCCTCCCCGGGTGGCCAGGCCCTCGCCCCACTGCGCAGAGCTGTCCCCCAGCTAAGGAAGCCGTCCCGCCATGAGCGGCCCCGGCTGGCCTTGGGCTGGATGCCGGGGAACAGTCGAGCACAGGGACCTGCCCAGAGCGGGACAGCGCCTTCAGAGCCGGAGGCCCCTCCTGCTGGGTCCCCAGGGGTGCCTGGGAAGTGTCTCCCTGGCCCTGCGCCTCCGTCTACCCCCTCAACAGAAGGCTTACCCTTTTGACCTGGAAGCAAGAATCTACAGGACTGTTTACAGCCTGTGGGAACACTAGAGACTGGTGCCCCCGCCGGGGCCTGTCCTTGCTCGGGGGGCCCCTTGCCCTCAAGGGGTGCTCGGAGTCCCTGTCCACCCGTGTCCCACCGTTTCCGCCGAGTCTGCTACCTCATGGAGGGCCAGCTCTGCCGTCCCGGTGGGAAGCCCTGACTCTGCGGTCTCGGGAGTGCTTCCCAGCTGTGCCCCGGAGCTCTGGCGTCTGCACACCCTGTCCGGGCTGTCTGGGTGCCTGTCGGGCCCCGGACCCCTCACTGCACAAGCTTTCTAGGTGTGGGAGCACAAAGTGGTTGAGATGAGAGCACAAGGAGGGGCTGCTGGCCGCTGCCCTGGGCGAGCCTGCCGGGAGGCCGCTCCCACAGGCCTCGGCCTACACTGCTGCCCCTGCGAGCCACCCCAAGGCTTGAGGCCGGCCCTGCTGGCAGGCCGCGTCGAGGGCTGGGGCCCGGAGTGGCGCCCTCTTTTCCCCATGTCCCGAGCCTTTGAATGCCTGACCCCAGCCCTGCTGATGAGCTTGGACCCCCCCACCTGCCCACCCGGGGCCAAGCCCTGGGCCAGCTCTAGCAGCTGGTTGGCGAGCTCCCTGAACGGGGCTGTCTGCCCGCCTTCCCAGCCCGGTCCTGGGCCCAGACCTCTGCGCTCAGCATCCTCAGGCCAGCGTCTCTTCCGTCTGTGGGGCTGGCTCCTCCAAGGCGGCCAGAAGCCCCCAGGCAGCACCTGGCATTGCGTCCGGAGTGTGCCCGGGGGAGGGAGGCTGAAGCCAAGGTTTCAGCACAGTGGGGCCTCTGAGGCAGTCAGGGAGCCGCCGTTTGGGAAGGGCCATCTGTGGGGCCAGGGGTTCTGGCCCTGCTGCCTGCCCGGGAGCTGAAAGCACCAAGCGCTGGAGGAAGGACCGTCCAGGGCCTCCTTGTGCCACCCGGCAGGGGAGGCGCCCCAGGCGGCTGCTGTGAGGTCAGGGATTCCTGGCCTCTCCTGCCCTCCAGGGGCCCCAGGCTGCTGGCGTCCTCTGACGCTGCTGGCGTCCTCTGACGCTGCTGGCGTCTGGGCCGGGTGAGGCACACCCCTTGGTCTTTGGGCCTCGCTTCACCCGCTCTGCCGGAGCCTAGAGCTCCTTCCCACCAAAGTGGCCCAAAACCAGCCCCTCCATCCCTTGGCCCCCTGCGCAGGAAACAATGCTGAACTCAGCTGGACATGGCCTCCAGGCCTGGGCTCAGGAGCCCTCCTCTCCTGCTCCCAGGTCCTCCCCTGCCTTCTGATGTGCAGGGACAAAGCCCACAGGGAAAGTTCTCACTTCTGAAGCATCTTTGCTCTCCTCCCTGCTCCCCGGGGCTCAGAGGTGCTCCGGCCCCCACAGCTCCCTGGTCCGGCCCTCTGAACACCTGTCCCGAGGGCCCTACAGGGCAGCAGGGACCGCTCTGGGGGAGCCGAGGGTCAGAGAAGACCCCCGCCCTGCCCACCAGCTCTTTTGTAGCCAGCCCCTGCCCGGGCGCAGGGCTGTGTTTGGCTCAGCTCCTCCGCTGGCTGGTCGCACAGGTGTATATACGTTTTGTACGTTGGCCAATGACTGTACATACTGTATGAAGGTTATTTAAGCTCATGCTGTACATTTCTGTTCCCAGACAGGATGTGAGTGTTCGAAGAAGCTGTCGTGAATAAAATGCGAATGGCTGTTGTCCGTGGTGTGATCCTGAGGGCCGCAGACACTGAGCGGGTGGTCATTCCCGGGGTTGGGGGCAGGGGCTGGCCTCTGGGCCGGGCCCAGGTGAGGGTCGTGGGACAGATGGTGGGCGGGGGCCCCTCCTGGGATGGGTGTGGAGCTGTAGTGAGGCTGTGCGCTTCTGAACGGCGCCTGCTCCATTCCCAACGCTGTTTCCGGCATCGTCCATTGGACGGTCACCACCTGTGCTTTCTGAAGTGAGCAGTCTCAGAGCGGAGGTGGTTGCCGGCGTCTGGCTGTGAGGAGCAGGCAGGGCTGGCCCTTGTCCTGTCACTGGGGTGGAAGGCGACCCCGAGCTCGGACGGAACGAGGATGAGACAGAGACAAACGGTCAGGCTCGAGATTGGCTCACGTCGGCCTCCAGAGGAGCGCTGCTCAGTCTCGTCTTCCCTTTGCCTCCCCCGACGACCTGAGAGCCCCTCGGTGCTCGGCCTCCATGCAGGTGCACATGCGCTTAGCTGCGTCTGACTGCGACCCCGCGGCCCGCAGCACGCCGGGCCTCCTGTCCACCACCAACTCCCAGAGCCTGCTGAAACCCACGTCCATCACATCAGTGATGCCATCCACCCATCTCGTCCTCTGTCGTCCCTTCTCCCGTCTTCAACCCTTCCCAGCATCAGGGCCTTTTCCAAGGAGTCAGCTCTTTAAGTCAGGTGGCGGCGTTTCAGCTTCAGCGTCAGTCCTTCCGATGAACACTCAGGACTGATCTCCTTTAGATGGACTGGTTGGATCTCCTTGCAGTCCAAGGGACTCTCAAGAGTCTTCTCCAACACCACAGTTCAAAACCATCAATTCTTCCAGTGCTCAGCTTTCTTTGTAGTCAACTCTCACATCCATACATGACCACTGGAAAAACCATAGCTTTGACTAGACGGACCTTTGTTGGCAAAGTAACATCTCTGCTTTTTAATGTGCTGTCTAGGTTGGTCATAGCTTTTCTTCTAAGGAGCAAGCATCTTTTAAAAGTAGGAAGTCAAGAGTTACCAAGTCCCATTATTTCGAACTAAAAGTCCTGTTTTTAATGTAAAAACATCTATGAGATGCCAAACAGCCCTGTAACACGCTCATCACCCTGGAAGGCGTAGTTGTTCCTATGACACGGAGGTGCCCCTGAGCCTGGAGCTCCCCAGGCCCTGTCCGTCGCCGCGGTTCCCCAGGCCTCAGTGATGCTCGTGTAGCCCAGGACTGTGTGTACTTCAGTCATTGCCCTGCCCTCGCTCTGGGTACGATTCTCTGCTTTGTCAGGCTCAGCTCTAATGAAAACATTTCAATAATAGTTTTATTGAGATGTAATTCCCAGGCCACAAAACTTACCCTCTTTGGGCGGAAGGGTACTGACTTCAGTTTGTTCTTGTAGGTATTCTCTCTCGGTGGCTTCTGGCCACAGATGCTTACCAAACATTTAAAGAGTGAGCATGGGAACAAATGAAGAAAGAATAGCAATCTTGGCGGGTGGTGTGATGAGAAATCACAAACCATCTAAACCTACCTTTCCCTTTTGAAAGCCCCCCATCACCACACCAACCCCCAGGCCCCCAGACCTGCCGGCAGGGAGGCTGGGGGCTAGTCTGCAGCTTCCTCATCCCCAAACTATCTCAAAGCTTTCCTTTCTGATGTTTGTTATTAAGAAGACAAGAGGGTCTCTTGGCTTTGTTTTCCAAATACGAATCCAAGCTGCACTGTCAGCCGGCGCAGGCCCTGCTGCTGACCCAGACCTGTGGCTGGTGACGGGCTCCCGGCAGGGCTGTGCGTCTGCAGGTGGCAAAGATGCTGTGGTCAGAAGAAGGTCGCCCCAGGAGGCTTCTGCTCCTCACGCAGAAGGGGCCTGGCAAGCGGGAGGATCCCTGAGCCAGTGATAGAGACGCATGCCCCCAGGCCCAGGGCGGAGGTGGGGGTGGGGGTGGGGGGGGGGGGATGGGCGGGGGTGGGGGCCTCCCCACCCTGGGGGGTAGCACTGGCTCCTGGCTGGTTGACGGAGCCCCACCCAGGCCACCTCCCACCTGGTCTCACCCCACCCTTGCTCCCCACAGACCTGTCTTTCACAGAGGATCTGGCCTTGGGGACAGAGCCACTGAAATGCGGGAGGCGGTGACTAGGCGTTGCCAGCTGTGGGCCAGCCAAGCAGGGTGTACGAGCGGGGTATGGGCAAAACCAGAGGAGGAGGCCTGGGTGCTGCTGAACTTGTCAGCAGAGGCCTGGAGCTGACTGCAGCCAGCCTCTGGACACAAAAGGTGGTTTTTCCAAACTCAAGTCTTCAAGATGCCAAGGCACTTAGGGGTGGCAGGCAGGAATGGCCAATTAAGGGACGGCCCTTTTTATTCCTTTCATGTGGGATTTTTCTCTCCAGACTGTAAGAGTAAGAACTGCTTGTTATAGAAAACTTAGGAAACAAGCGAGTCTCCAGAAGAGAAATTCTGTATGGGATATGTTACCAGGTGGCTTTCCCAGACAAGCAAGTGTCACTTCTCAAAATCTGAAACAAGCCTAGGTAAAAAAAATCTGTCTGCCAATGCAGGAGACGTGAGTTCAATCCCTGGGTCGGGAAGATCCCCTGGAGGACGAAATGGCAATGCATTACAGTATTCTTGCCTGGAAAATTCCATAAACAGAGGAGTCTGCGGCCTTCGGACCATGGGGTCACAAAGAGTCAGGCATGACTTAGCGACTAAGCACGAACATGTTCATTTTTTTAAGTGCCATCTTAAAAAAATAATTTTTCCAACCCTCTCCATTTACAGATGAAGAGGAGTGAGGCCCAGAAGCCAACAGACTTGGTCCAGACCATCCCAGGACAAGACAGCCTTAGGGTCCGTTTCCTGCCGTGCTGGTCTCTGCCCACAGCGCCCCTTGGCTTGGCGTGCCCAAGACGAGGGCCTGATGGTCCCTGAAGCAGGTCCTGTACCAGTGCGGGCGACCTGCTGATGGATTTGAATGAGACCCGCCCTCCATCTCTGCCTGACGCAAAGCAATGATCTCAGCGGTGCTTTGGAGAGTGAGGTGGGATGGCGCGTGCTCACCGAGTCGTGAGGTTCCCCTTGCCCCTCCTGCTGCAGCAGGGGCAGCCAGTAAGGCCCCCAGCGCCAGCTGGTGACAAAGGCTGTGGGTGAAGAGGCTTCTGGCCGGGGTCACGGTTAGTGTGGGCTTTAGCTCTGCCTCTGGGGTCACCGTGGCAGACTCCAGCCGCCGCCCAGGCTCAGAGAAGGGGGGAGCACAGTCACCGCTGAGGCCAAAGTGTGGGTGCTCCGCATGTCCCCGGGGGCTCAGACGCAGGTCACAGAGGCCAGGGTCGTTGTTTGTGCACCTGGAGCTCTGTCCAGGGCCGGCTGACTGAGATTGGGGGTAACAGGTAAACTCCCGGCTCCTTGGCAGGGGCAGGTGGAGGCGGTGGGAACAGCCAGGGACCCCGTGTGGACATAGAGCCGCCCCAGGGACAGTGGGATGGTCCCAGGCAGGGCCGGTTCCAGCAGGAGCAGCGGGAGATGGTGGGCACTCACCCAGCTGAGCTCTTGGGTGGCAGGAGGAACTGGCTTTCAGGATCCGGGCCTGAGCGCTGTCACCGGGCTAGCCAGGCTGGGTCAAGGACAGCGAGGTGGCATTCTGTGGAGCCGCCCCGGGTCCGGGGCACAGTGTCCAGCTCTCTGACCTCCCGGGATGTTTCAGGAGCTGACTCACTCCCTCCCATAAGCTGTCCTGCTTAAATCAACCAGAGAGGCCGCTGTCGCCTACAGCCAGGAGCCCTGCCACATCCCCTGAATCCCATCATCGCTTTCCTCCAGCTTTCCCATCAGCAGTTCAAGCTGATGCTCAAAGAGTCCCCTCGCCCTGGCAGCCAGGCCCTGGGCAGTGCAGGCAGGGCGGGGAGAGCCGCCTAGACCGGAGGAGGGGGAGTAGGTGGGAGTGGGCTCCAGGGAAAACAAAGCAACACCCCAGCTGGAAATCTCCAGTTTCTCCTTTTATTACAGAAGCTCTGCAGGGACACCCCACATCTACAGCAGGGCTCAAAAGCCAGGCCTCGGTCTCTGCCACTGCAGTCTGGTCTGCCCAGACGCAGGCTCAGAAGTACGCCTTCCGTGGCCTCCTAGGGCAGAAGCAGGAGGTGGAGCTGGCGACCCACGTCTTCTCCTTGGCCTCCAGGATGTAGGAGGTCTGCGTGGCGAGGCAGCTGACCGTGGGGTCCAGGTCTGCCCACATGTGTCTCAGGGCTGTGACAGACACACGGGCTGAGCAAGAGGGCCTGGGGGTGCGGGGCTCACGGGGGTGGGTGGGCGCTGTGCAGGAAGGGGAGGGCAGCAGGCCGAGGGCCGGCAGCTTGTGAAAGGGGAGCCAGAGTATTTCTGGGACTGGGACCAGCATGGCAGGGCACCGGGAAGTGTGGCTGGGGCTCATTCAGTCCAGGACCAACCAGGGGCGTCCTGCCCACTTCCCCGTCTGGCTACGCCCTCCTCTCCCCAGGACACCACGGGAGCCAGGAGCCGAGGCCTCAGGCCTGCAGCCAGAACTCACCAGCACCAGGGAAGCCCGTCAGGCAGGGGTGCAGGCTTGGGAGAGGGAAGAGCAGGCGGAGGGGTAGGGGACACGGGGCAGCCACCCAGGCAGAAGGAAGGTGCCAGGAGCCCCCGTGTGCCCCCAAATGAGAAAATGCTGGCGTCCCCCGTGTGAAGAGGCTTAGGACCTCCCGCCCCCAGCCTGCTCAGGACCCGCTGTAGCTCAGTGGGGAGGGGCCGAGAGTGAACACGGGGGTCGGGAAGGGGGAGCGGGGGGACGGTGCCCTGAGCAGAGCCTCAAAGCTGAAACCTTGCCATTGAGCCTCCCTGTCACAGCCCCCCAACGGTGACTGCTGTGAGCCCCCTTGCCCTCATTTCTGAGCCCCACCGACCACGTCTTAGGGACAGGCAGCAGGCGCGGGCTTGCACTGACCTGCACGGACCTCGTCCACCTCCCTGGCCTCCTCCGAGCCCAAGGTCTGGATGATCTGGCCTGCGGGGAGCACGGAGCGCCTCACTGGCCCACAGAGGAGCAGGGGGCTCCGCTGCACCTGCTCTGCGCCTCTTCCCCGAACACCCGCCATGCCCGCCCTCTGTCTGTCTGTCCCTTCCACACTCGGCCTGGGCTCCAGACTTAATCCTTAAAGCCAGGATGACTTTCCGGCTTCTCTGAAGGGTCTCGAGCAAACGGGGTGCGGCCTGGGCGTCGCCTCTGGTGGGCGGTGCTTTCTTTTGCGGACGCTGATGGAGCCGGCCACTCCAGTCTCTGAGCTGCCCTCCCAGGACGCGGCTTGTTTCGCAGGGGAAGGCCGCCCAGCCGAGGCAGGGGCTCCTCACGGGGTGGGGAGTGCGGGGCAGGTGCGGACAGCGCTCCGCCCTGCTCGGTCTTTACCCCAAGCTGTCTGCCCGCTGTCCCAGCTGTCTGGGCTGTATGAAGGGCCCCAGCACGGGGACACGGCGCCCCGGGCAGAGGGGAGGCCCGCCGTACCTGCGAACCACACAGCGCCCCGGCGGATGGGGACCTGCGGGCTCGTGAAGAGCAGCACGCTCTGCTTCAGGAACCAGAGGGCTCGTCCGGCCTCCTGCTGCAGCTACGGGAGAGGCAGGCGCCGCTGCTCCGGCCGCCCAGACCAAGCCTGGCCGGGCCCACGCCCCGCGCCCCGCCCGCCGCGCCGACCCCGGCCCGCCACGCCCCCTCGGCCCCGCTCCTCTCCACGCCCCGCCCCCCGTCCCGGCCCCGCCCCCACCCGGCCCCGCCCCCGGCCCTAGCCTTGCCCCGCCCCTCGGCCCGGCTCCACTCCAGGTCCACGCTCCGCCCCGGCCCGGCCCGGCCCCCTCGGCCCGGCTCCACTCCAAACCCCGCCCCGCCCCGGCCACGCCCCTCCAGGCCACTCCCCGGTCCAGGCCACGCCCCGGCCCAGCCCGCAGTCAGCCCCAAGGGAAATCCGCACATCCGCACCCCGCCCGCAGAGAAGGACTCCCCAGACTGCCCAGGCTCCGGGGCCCATTTTCCCTGGGCTCGCTATTGTACCGCTGTGGCCGCGGGGAGAGGACCCCGTCAATTGGGTGCCCCAGCCAGCCACCACAAGAGCAGGCGGCGCGACCCACCAGGGCGCTGAGGACGGTCCACACGTCTTTCTCAGCGAAAGTCGCCCTGAGCTTCGACCAGCCCAGCAAGGTGGCCAGGTGGCAGAGGGTGGGCCGGGCGATCTGGAGAGACAGGGAAGCCCAGCGGGAGGAGTCAGGGTGCAGGCCAGGCCAAGACCCCTAGGGCACGGGGCCGAGACAGGCGGCCGTGAGGTCAGCCCTGGGGGCACAGGAGTCAGTGGACACGGGGGACCCCGGACGCGAGGAAGGCCGGGCCGTCCTTTGGCTGTTCCTGTGCCCTTCCTCCCACTGAGGAGAAGCTGAAAAATCGTGGTGGTGATTTTCCCCGTTGCTATGTTACCGCAACGACTCCCACCGCCTCACCTACCCAGCCAGTCCACAGCCCCCAAGCCCTCACAAGAGCCTCTTGGAGATTTCCCCGAAGCCCGATCCTGCGGCTGGGGGTCACTCCTCTCATCAAGGTCGGCTCCACCGGAAAGGTGGCCGTTGATCTGACTGGGACAGACCCCCGGCAAAGGGGATGTCCCAGCTCCTCGGCTCAGCCGGGGTGGGCTGACCGGTGCTGGTGAGAGCCTCACTGGGTGAAGGAGCCCGGTGTGTGCAGGCCGGCTTCCGTGCTTCTCAGGGGCTAGGCTCAACGCCCAGCCCACTCCAGAACCTGGGCCAGCCCTCTCTGCCCCCAGTGGGTGCCTCCCCATCCCAGGACCCCGTCTATGGTCAGCCTCTTCAGCCCCTCACAGAGTGCTCACTAACACCCTGCTAGCACCGCCCGCCCCGTGGCCTCTCACCTGAGCGACTCTGAGGTTCGTGTCCTCCAGGTGGAGTATGAGGACAATGAGCACGTTGAGGACCTGGTGCCTCAAGGGGAAGATGAGGAGCCTCCTGCTGACCTTGGCCAGGAGAGCCCCGTAGATCTCAAAGGCCATCAGGCGCAGATGCTCGGACTCCTGCGGGAGAACACACACGTGCACCCACGCGAGGGGCAGGCAGTGGAGTGGCCCTGAGCCCCCCACCGTCCGCAGGGCCCCCAGCATGTGCTCTGGCCCCCCTGGCATCACGACCCCACTGCGACTGCCCTCTGCCCTCTGGACCATCCCCAGGCCAGGGGCTGCGGCCATCAGCCCCATTGCAGGCATCGTGGTCTTGCTGGAGGGCCTCGGAGACGGTTCTGGCCACCCCCTTACTGGACAGACACTCCAGGAGGGAGACAGGCCTCAGGGGACGCACCTCCTCCAGGAAGGGCGCGAGGGTGAAAGTGAGTTGGGTGAGGAAGGTGGCCGAGTGTTGCCAGGGCAGCTGGTCCACCAGGCCCCTGAGCACCTGGAAGGTCTTGGCCACAATGCTGCTGTCCGTGGAGCAGCAGCAGCTGAGCACGCAGGGCTGCAGGGCACGGAGGTGCTTCCCCTGCAGACAGGGCGACAGACACAGTCCTACCTCCCAGGGAGCTGCCCTCACCCCCCACCGCACACAGGCTGGGGGGGGCACACCCCTCCTGTCCCCAGACCTGGGGTGCTGGCAGGGGGTGTGCTGGCAAAGAGGGGGTGCCAGCAAATAAGGGAATGGTGGCAGGGGTACCAGCAAAAGGGGTGCTGGTGGGAAAGTGCCGGCAGAGGGGAAGCCTCCCTGGGGGGTGTTACACAGCACCCCTCTCCTCATGGGGGAGGGAGAAGACACCCCTCACCCCCCAACCTGCAACATCCTCCCCTCCACCTCATCCCTGGTGAGGATGCCTGGCTCCAGGAGACCCGGCAGGTCAGTGACCCAGGGCCCTTCTGGGAAACCTCCCCTTCTTTCCCGGGACAGTGAGAGCAGCAGGGGCTCGAGCCCCCAGCCCCGCCCTCAATGGCTGGCTTTGTGGGGACCTCCTTGGTCTGACCCTGCGAGAGGGGTCCATCCCGTCTGCCCCAGGCCCTCTGGGCATGCAGGTCTGGGAGCCCGCGGTGCGGCCAGCTCACTGTGTTCTCGTGCCTCGAGAGGATCTCCACCGCCTGCAGCAGTAGCGTCACAACGGCCGGCTCCTCGTGCTGGAACCAGTCGGCCAGGGTCCTGACCATCTCCTCGTCCGCAGCGGCTGCCACGTCCGGGCACTGCAGCAGCTGTGCGACGACAAGGAGAGTCGGAAAAGGCAGGCCCAGAGGAGGCATCCACGGCGACCTTGAGTCCAGGCTCCTGCTCAAGAGTGAGGAAACGCTCTTCAGGATTTGGAAGAACTACTACGGGGCCAACGGTCAGCGGGAGGGTCACGTCACAGGCTGTTGTTCCGGAAGTCGTCCCTCCAGCCTGCAAGTCTTCCCAGGGGGCCTTTGACAAGGGAACCCCAGGGGATCAAGGCAAGAAACACTGGTGCGTACACACGGAAGGAGGCTTGTTTGCTCGCTCCCGTATGAGAAGCATGGGTGCAGGACTGGTGTGAGGGGGGGAGACGGAAAAATGGGAACGAAAAAAGGCTACCGTTGAAAGAAAATAGCAAACGGTTTAGAAAATAGAACATAATTAAAAGAAACAAATTTAGAATTTGGAAAATGGAATACAATTACATTTAGAAAATAGATTCTAGTTTCAGTAGAATGTACATTCAATTTAAAAAACAAAATACGATGAAAAGGAAATTGCAAACATGATTTTACTTGTATATTTATGTGAATTATATGGGTATTTATATTATTTAAAATAAAAGTGAACAAGACAAAAGCTAACCCAGCACATTTAAGCAACAGGAGCTCGCTCTGTGTGCACGCATGTGTGATGTCATCTGCCTGCGTCCTCACCTGTGATCCTGACGATGGGGTGATTTGTGAACGTCTACTGTCTCTGACTGGCGGGCAGGCAGACCCACCCCTTGGACTCACTAGCTGAGCAATTTTCTTAAGATTCTTTGAACCTCAGTTTCATCCTCTGCAAAGCAGAGGTAATAACACCTTTTCACAGAGTTACAGCGAGAGTTAAAATGACTGAGAACCCTGGACAAAAGCTCTCGGCCCTGATGGTTTTACAGATTTCTACTATGATCTGCCCAGGAAACAGATGAGGGTAACCAAACAATAAACAGGCAGGTGAAAACCACGTGGATTATTAGGAGTTTTCACCACTGTTTTCTCCCCTTAACAGACCTTGATCCACTTCTTCAGCTGGTACCTGAAGCCCCGCTGGTTTTCCACCTTAAAACTGACTGGACCACCCTTCAATGGCTGGTAGTGAAGTTCACCCAGCCCCTTACCTTGTCGGGGGTCCAGCTTTCTCCCCAGATGCTGACTCCTCCCTCCCCCTTCCCAGCCCAGAAGTCCAAGAAGGGTGGGAGATGCGAAGGCCCATCTCCACTGTTTTCAGTGGACATTATGCATTTGGGGGAACTTCTAGAGAGGTTCTCCATCCTAGCTGTATTTCTAGAAGACAAGTCTAAACTTGGGGTCTGCTCAAACAAACGCCCACCAGAACCCCACCCCAGACCACCGGTAGAGAGGACGTGTAGGCAGGACGGGGGGCGGGGGTGGCGCAGTGGTCAGCCCTTAGTGTGTTTAGAAGCTGCCCCGAGGATTTCCAGGTGCAGCTTGAGTCCAGAACTCCTCCATCTGGGGTGGTTCCCCCGCCGCCCTGGCGTGTGCCTTGTGCTGCTTCCCGAAGCTGGGTCCCAGGACCACCTGGAGGACAACTGCCACTGGACTATGTCCAGGATACGAAGACCTCCCCCGGGCCCTCAGAGCCCAGGCCTCTGCCGACAGGGCCCGGGGTCTGGCATGGGCAAGCGCCCGAGAGGTGAGGGGCACTCGTGCTGGCCAGTCACTGCACACACAGGCCCCCTCTGGTCAGGGGCCCAGGCGTGCCTGTCCACACTCTCAGTCCTCAGCAGGGCTTCTGACAGCACAAGGGTCCCTGTCTGCCTGGTCAGCGCCCCACCAGCTGTGCACAAATCAACACAGGCTCATGGCGGGGCGGGGGGGACGCTCCACAGACAAGACACTGATGCCCACAGCCCGCACAAAACACAGCACGGCCCACACCAGGTTCTGTCTGTCTGGGCTCCAGGACTCGCACTGTGTAACCTTCTATCTCTGTTATTTCAAAAGAAATCCACTCCGGCTGAAAAAAACTCAGCGGCTTCAAATTATAAAAGGAACTTATTTAAAGCTGTGGTGAGTCAGCAATCCTGAACTCCCTTTAAACACCGATGGTGGGAGTATAAATTGGTACAACTTTACTGGAGGACACTAGTCTAATTAGACAAATCAGACTAACTTAGCATTAGCCTCAAGAGTCATAGAAGACATTCATAGTTTTTAAACCAAGTCTTCCACTTATTATGTTTTGTAGTTAAGAAAATAATCTAGAATATGGACAAAGCTTTCACATAGAGATGTCCACTACAGTGTGATTATAATAGCATAAAATCAGAAACTGAATGTCAAATCAATCATAAAATAGCCTTGTGATGAGATATTACATCCCCATTAAAATTTATGTATAACCCTCCAAAAAAACACATAATGATGCAGAAGATGCTCTAAGACAGCAGGATACAGAATGTGAACAGTGATTTCAAACATGATAAACACACCCAGTGGCAGCTAAGTTGCTTAGTTGTGTCCGACTCTGCGACCCTATGGACTGTAGCCCACCAGGCTCCTCTGTCCATGGGATTTTCCCGGCAAGAGTCCTGGAGTGGGTTGCCATTTCCTCCTCCAGGAAAACACCTCCCCCCTCCATTCAGACCCAAATCTAGAGTGGTTTCTTCCGAGCATCACCATTACCCACAGTTTTAAGATTCTTTTCCATAACTTCCAAATCTCTATACCTTTTTTCTGCCAGATGACCTGTACACATCAAGCCGACCAGCGAGCGGAGCCGAGAGTGAGTCTAGGGCAGAGGGGGCTGCGGGGGCCATGCTGCTCTATGAAATCAGAGCCAAGACTCAGCCACATCAGGTAAACTCAAGGCCTGAGATGCCGGGTGACCAAGCCGGTGTCCTGCTGTGAGTCAGGCCACGGCCTCCCGGGGTCACTGCTCCAGGAGGAGCAGCCCTCCCTGCCCTCCAGCCCCAGCCCCTCACCTCGGTGAAGAACACGAGAGCCGTCATGTGGTTCTCAAGGTTGGGGTCCTGGAGGACTCGGACAGTGAGGCGGAACACCGGGAGAGCGTGCCAGCAGCTCCGGACAACCATGGCCCTGGGTGGGGGGTGGGCAGGCACCGCAGTCAGGCCTGCGTGCGGGGCCCCCTGGGGTGGGGCGAGGCTCCACCCGGAGGGGCGGGTCCCTGCCAGGCACGGCCCAGGCTCACCTGGCCAGCAGGGCCACCCCTTCATGGTGTGTCTCCAGACTGGTGAGCAGCTCCCAGCCCCGCAGTTTCTGAACGTAGGACACGTGATCGCTGTACCCCGCGCTCCTCATCAAGGTCTTCAGTGCCTCCACGGAGCAGCTGGAGGGCAGGGGGCGGGCAGAGGGCAGAGGAAAGGTCATCCTCTCCTTACCTGGGAACCTGCCATCCATGCAGCCTCCCGCACAGCCACCACCTGCTGGCGTCGGGACAGCCCTCAGGGGCCCTGGCAACGTTCCACGCACGAGGCACCCAAAGCCAAGACAGCTGGAGCGGGCACTGGAGTGGGGGCGGGGGGCGGGGGTCTGCAGACTCAGGTGTGCACCGGTGTCACAGAAGGACAGGACCCCTGCGTCCGCCCAGAGAGCCCGACATACAGACAATCTTCCTAAGAAGCCCGGCAAGGGACTTCCCTGGCAGTCCAGGGGTTAAGACTCCAAGCTCCCAGGGCAGGGGGCCCAGGTTCCATCCCTGGCTGGGGAACTAAGATTCCGCATGCCGCACACGTGGCCAAAAACAAATAAGAAAAAATCATCAATAAAAAGCTTTGGCAAGAGCTGTTGGAAGGTGCGTGGGGCGCACTCCCGGACCCGGCGAAGGTGAAAAACGGCAGACAAGGTCCCCGAGCGACAGCCAGAGAGGGGGTACCTGACGGGGTCCATCCCTTGGCTCATGGGGGGCTGGGCGGCCCCCGCCCCCAGGAGGGAGGAGATGCGGAACAGCAGGGCCAGAAACAGGTGCTGGAAGAAGGCCTGCACCTCCGTCCTCCGGCTGGGCTCCAGCAGCAGCTCGTGGAGGGCCCTGGCGGCCTGCGGGGGGGGCACTGTCACCTCCAGCCCCTGGCCCTGACATCACCACAGCCAGACCCTGGGGCCCCCCCGCCACCGAGCCCGGGGAGCAGAGGGCCCTGTCTGGGCTGCTCTCAGTTTAAAGCCCTCTGGGGGCTCTGCCAGTGGCGCCCTTCCCTTGCCATCCTCGAGGAGTCAGGGGATTGGGGTGCTGCTCTCACTCCATCCTGCCCAGGAGAACGAGGAGCCGGTTCTCCGGCATGGCAGACTCCCCGGGGTCCCACCCAAGAGGAGGCCACGAGGGTATTCAGCCTTCTCTGTCCACAGCAGCCGCTTGAGAGCTCTGGACAGCCTGGGATGGACCCCAGGGCACCCCGCCCGCCCCGGCCCCGCTGCGGGCCACGTACAATCAACGGAGAGATCTGCGCTCTGCAGCCTGGCTCCTGGGGCTGAGGCCTCTGCTGGGGGTTCAGCCTCTGCAGAAGGTGCTCCATGATCATTTCGTAGCCTTTGGGGAAGGACGCCAGGATCTCCCAGGGCTTGCGAGCCCCCCTACAGGGCGGAAGTTTACCCACAAGGTCAGCATCCCAGGAAGGGTTCTGCCTTTCTGCTCTGGGGCCACTCCCTCTGCCTACCCTCCCCACTCCCTTCTCCCCTCTCCTTTCCTCTTTCAACTCCTTCCATCTTTGCATCACCTCCGCACCTCCCTGGCCTCTGCCACCTCACTCGCAGGTGACTCTGAAGGTGCTCACACGGCCTGTGAACCTGATAGCAGAAAACAGCAAGGCCCGACTTGGGCGGGCCCTGTGGGTCAGGCGTCTTCCCTGTGGCCGTGTCCCAGCCGGAGCTCCAGCCGTCGGCCGGGGCCCAGCAGGTCACCCTCCAGGCCCCGGGCGGTCACCTCTTCGCACAGCCCCTCTCAGCCTTCCCTGAATGTATCTCACTTACGTTTTCCCTTTGCCTGGGCTACCTTCCCTACTCATCCTGACCTGACAAAGTCACACTCAGAGGAAAAGGGGAGATCTGAAATTATTTCTCCAAATAACACAATACAATTTTAGGAAAGTCCACTTGGTGTACCCAAGAAGCCACGATCTTTGCAAGACAGGAAGAGAGGGTCGTGAAGAAATAAAGGAGAGGCTGAAGACGAGGATGAAGACGGTCTCCCTGCTGGTGACATGGCATCTCAGGGCTCTCGGGACGAGGACGGAGGGAAGATCCCAAATGGAAACCGTGGGTGCTTGACCAGGGTTTCGAGTGTTCATCAGTGGAAGAGACAGACCAGCATTGCCTTGCTCTGTCCTGGCCAGCAGAGCCCTGCCCAGGCAAGTATGTAATTTCTCAATTGGAAAATTAAGATTGTTTATTAATTTCTGATAAATGCTCTTCATCATGGTAGGGAAGTTTTTTCCCACGATAGGGGAATTTGTGTTTTTCAATTAGTAGTAGACTTTGAATTCTTTTGCCAAATGCTTTATAGCTTCCCATGGTAAGTTTAAAAATATGTATAACTATTAAATAAAAAATTAAAACTTTTTTTGATGGTGTTTCTTTGTGTGATAGATATTATACATATGGCAACCATACCATACAGTAAGGAAGCCAAGGAAGCTATGTGTTGAAAGCTTCCATGTTTTCTTGAGGCTGTAAAATATTAATTCTAAATGGACTATGAAAGTTTAGGGATGTCAGTACACTATGACAATTGAGGTATGTAAATCCCTAAGACTCCACTAAAAATTGATGGAGTCAAAATCCAATGGATAAATTAAGAAGGAAACACAAAGTATCCAAAATAATTCAAGAAAGTGGAAACGCAGAAGCCAAGACTGGAGGAGGCAAACAGAACAAATCATAAAACGACAGACTGAGGACCCCCCTGGTGTGGAGGGCTGAGGACCTCCCCGAGGA
>ML663555.1:1394781-1424267 GCA_007570785.1 Antilocapra americana
TGAGGACCTCCCCGAGGACCCCCCTGGTGCGGAGGGCTGAGGACCTCGCTGAGGACCCCCCTGGTGCGGAGGGCTGAGGACCTCGCTGAGGACCTGCCCAGACAGGGGACACCAGTTCCATCCCTGGGTGAGGAACTAGGTCGTGCATGCCAGAACTAAGACTCGGCACAGCCAAATAAACGAAAACAAATATATAAATATTAAAAAATACTTAAAGTGAAAAATGCTTATAAAAAATAAAGAAATGGGCTGGAGATTTGGCCAAAGCAGGTATGTGGAGGTGAATGAACACAAGAAATCATGGTCATCATCAGTTGCAATTAAGTTAGTCAAGCACAAATGAAAAAAAACAAGATGCCTCTGCACACTTATCAGAGTGACTAGGTCTTTGTTAATGATGATACCAAGTGTGGACAAGGGTGGAAGCCACCTGCAAGAACTTTGGTAAGCTGCTGGTAGAAAGGCAAATGCTACAGCCACAGGTGGGAAAGTTTGGCGGCTTCTGTAAAGGTTAAATGGACAGTTCCCATATTACCCAGAAATGCAACCCCTAGGAACTTAGCCAAGAGAGATGAAAGCTAACATTTACACAAAAGCCTATGCACAAATAATTATAGCGGCATTATTTGTAATGGCCCAGAACTGGGAAAAACCAGAAGGTGGTTGGTGAATAAACTGCGGTCTGTGCACACAATGGGGTGCTGTTCAGCAAGGAACGGGGTGCACTTCTGACACACACGACGCCCTGGATGAATCCCAAACACCCACATAAGCAGGAGAAGCCAGGCCCAGACGCGCGGCTCCGTGCTGTGCAGCTCGACTGCCCTGCGCGGGTCTGCTCCTAGGACGTCCTAGGGAAGGCCGAACAACGGGGGTGGGGAAGAGATGGGGGGCAGGCCTCGGCGGGGGGGCGGGTGGTTCCAGCAGTATGGGATTTGGGGGGCAGTGGAAGTGCTCTGTGTCTGAATTGTGGTGGTGATAACTGTGACTATACATTTGAGAAAACTTGTGGAACTATGTAGGCAAACGGTGAATTTTACTACATGGAAAAATTTTAATGTTTTATAGCTTAGTACATCCATACTATATAATATCAGACGGCTATTAAAATTGTTTACAAAGTAGTTTTAATTTTGAGAAAATGCTATGAAAACAATGTGAGGACTGGTGTATATGAGTGTAACTGTATGTTTTTTAAAACCCTTTTTGTGTATGTTCATTTGTTGTATTTGTAAAAATTGAACAAAATCATTTTTAAGAGGTAGACACACTATAAATTATACCTATAACAGCAGAGGTTGCCTTGGATGAGATTCAACATTTTTTTCTTTTTCAAAAATGTACATGTTTTCAAACTTTTCTGCAATAAGCCGATATTAACCATACGATCACCTTGCCCCAAGTAAGGAACTTACTTGTACTGAAAGTTGGACATGTTCTAAGAATACGCAGATGAGCAGAGTCCGGGGGCTTGTCCGCCCCCCGGGGCCCCACCCACCTCTGGGACCGCTCGTCCAGCGCGAAGAGCGTCAGGACGACCTCGTCCATGTAGGTCTGCGCCAGCACGTGGAGCACCTTCCGGATGGTCTCCTGGGCCGCGGCGTCCGTGGCGCTGAGCATGTGGCCGTAAACGTGCTCCACGATCTCAGGCACCTGCAGGGGGTTGGGGGTGTCTGCTTCCTGGGTGCTCGACTGCCACTCGGCAGGGGCCTCGGACCCAGGCGCCCACATGGGGCTGGGGGCTGTCCCCCCGCCACGGTTTAAGAGGCGCAGAGTAGAGAGCAGCAGGAAGGGGCTGTGGATTCCGGTCTGGAAAACAGGTCACAAAGATCAGAGCAGGGAGCCGGGGACACAGAGACTGTTGTTGGGGAGGGCAGGCCTGCCGCCGGCCTTGCGGACGGGAAGCTGTATGGGCCTGGAGTCGCTCTGCCTGGACTGGGACCCACCCCGCACTGACCAGCTGTGTGACCCTGGCGGCGGTTCAGCCCTCTGCGCTCTGGCTCCTTATCGGACAACGAGACCCAGGCAGCGTCCTCACGGGTCTGCATCAGCACGGCCAGTCACCCAGGCTGTACCCCTGTGGGCGTCTCCCCAACTCGTTACCTCCCTGCAGACTTGTTGTAAGGACTGAATAACACAGCACGTGACTGAGGCTAGCCCAGGGCGAGGCGCCCGGCGTTGGGAAGCCCAAATAGTAACTGAAGTCAGTGTGATGCGGGAAGCTGAGCCGGGCCTGGGAGCCACGGGGTGCAGGCCCCAGTTCACCACAGGGAGAAGGTTCCGATGGCCGAAGCGGTGCCGGAGGAGACCTGAGCTCTGCGTAAGGTGGGGAGCAGAGTCTGGCTGCCCAAGAGCTGGGCAGGGACTCCCCGAAGGTGCTGGGGGCTGCCCTCCAGGGTGCCCTTCAGCTCAGGGGCGTTCAGACAGTGCTCCAGGCCAGAGAGAAGAGGAGAGCCCTGCCCGTGGAACTCTCCCTGCTGCCGGGCAAGGTGGGCGCAGGGGAGGCCACTGAAAGGGGAGCGAGTCTGTCTGTCCACAGGGGCTTTGAAAATGGGCTAACCAAAAGGACGCGGGAGGGTGGTCTGAGGTCTCTCCTGGTCCCGGGAGCCCACGCAGGGCTCCTCCTGTAGCTCGGACGGGCGTCTTCCCTTCCCGGTGGACATGGAGGCCAGGAGGTCGCCCCTCCCCATGGAAGGGCCTCCCACACAACTGCAAACCGTGCCTCATTTAACTTTTTCTCCTCTGGATTCAATCATGACTCCTTCACCCCAACCAGTAGGAAGTGAGACATAGCAAGATCCAACACGGAAAGGAAAGGAAGAATGCCCAGATCGCCTCGAGCCCTGGAGTCCCTGGAGCGGCTACCTTGCCGATGTCGGGTACGGAGGACTTCAGGATCATCCGAAGCACTCTGGAGGCCGCCCGGACGTCACGCCTGCTGGAGTCGGTCAGGGCCTCCATCAACACTAGGATCAGGTCTGCTCTCTCCTCGGGAGTCAGGTACTTCCTGAAGAACTGGGAAGAGGGGAGCCGGGCTGTCTCCATGGTGTTGGGAGCCCCTCTGGGTCTGCCCGTGGCCTCCGGACCATGGAGAGGCTGGCCGGCCTGGGTCCAGCGCAGGCGGCCCCGGCCAGAACCCCACGGGGTGAGGCCAAGGTGGAGAGTCACCAGCTGTCCAGTCCCAGCCGGGGCCAGCGGTCCTGACAGCAGCACACAGAAAAGTGAAATGAAGTGAAGTGAGAGCCACTCAGTCGTGTTGGACTCTTTGCGACCCCGTGGACTACACAGTCCATGGGACTCTCCAGGCCAGAAGACTGGAGTGGGGAGCCTTTCCCTCCTCCAGGGGATCTTCCCAACCCAGGGATCAAACCCAGGTCTCCCACATTGCGGACAGACTATCAGCTGAGCTACAGGGAAGCCCAGCAACACTGGGGCGGGTATCCTGCCCCTTCTCCAGCGGACCTTCCCAGAGGGAGATGGTAAAAGCGTCTGGGTCTGCATTTGGAACACAAGAGGGGACTGCATCTGGGGAGAGCTCTGATGTCTAGCAGGTGACAGCACCACAAAGCAGGCCCCGGCTTCCACGTCTGGAGCAGACGTGGCCCGCCTCACACAGCATTGAGCCCCGACTAGGGGCCTGCTTCTGTGGCTGGGAGTTGGGGACTCTCTCAAGGCAGGGAGGCAGGCAGTCACAGGGCGGCGTGGAGACGGCAGCCAAGGACCGAGAGGGGCATCCAAGTCAGATCTGGGGGACTAGAAGAGGCTACCGGGGGAGGCGCCTGCTGAAACTGCGGGAAGGCTTCCAGAGGAGGGAACAGGTTCTGCAAAGGCCTGGAGCGGCTCCTGGGCCTGTCCTGCAAGGGGGCCCCCAGCTGGCGGGCAGGACTACACGCAGGACTGGGCGGAGGTGAGGCCTAGCTGAGGCCATGGGCCTCCCCGGCCGTGCGACACTGGACTTGGGTGTGAGGACGGTCTTGCGCAGAGTCTGAAGGGGAGTGAGGCGATGCCGTCTGGACCTGAGAAATGATTCTCGGACTGCGGGGCATAGAGTGGTGCCTCAGAGGGGCCGCCTGCAATCGGGGAAGGAGCAGGGGGCGGCCGCAGCGAGAGGCAGGAGGTGGGAGATGCCGCGGCTGGGCCAGAGCAGGTGGATGAGCAAGGGGTTCGGGAGGCCGAGCAGACAGCGTGGGGTTGAGCTGGGCGTGGAGAGGAAGGGAGAGTGAGGGTGGTGTCTGGGTTTCTGGCAGGAGCGGCAGGAGCTGGCAGAGCCTGGGGCACTGCGCCCGAGGACCGCAGTCTGCCTCTGCTGAGAGAAGGGAAGGGAAGCCGGGCCACAGACTAGCGCGTGGGGACGAGAGCGGACCGCACCTCACTTTACAGTCCCGCTCAATGACTTAAACTTCAGTCCACCCCAGGGCAGTTAGGGCAACCGGCCTTCCCCTCCAGCACGCTGTCCGTGAGACCTGGGACTTCGGGGACCCTTCCCCGCAGTGGGGATCACCCCTCGGGCCCGGCCCTCTTCCTGCCCATGCTTCCCATCCAGGCATCCCGCACTGGGTTGGGGGCACACGTTACCATCGTGAGGTCCTGTATGCTGGCCAGCCACTCCCCCCGGAAGTGCTTCTGCAGATCCTTCAGGATGTTCTCTGTCTTCTGTCTCACACCTGCGATCCAAAACCAACGGCGGTGAGAAAGAACACGCCCCGCGCTATCCCTGGCAAACCTCAGAGCGAATCAAGAGGGTTTCAGGGTGGAGTGCCGCTGGCCCATGACGGCATGTGAGGGTTCCCGGGCCCTGGTGCCAGGCCGGTGGGTGGAGGTCAGCCAGGCCAGGGAGGCGGCTGGTCCTCCGGCAGCTGCTGCTCCCGCCCCCCGGCTAAGTAACTGGGAAACGGACCCAGTTTAATCACAAAAGCCAAGTCTCTGAAGCTCCCTTTGGGGGCAGATGTGCAAATTCCTCTGGCACCTCTGTGTGTCTGCATCTGTATCTCTGATTTTCTTGGGGCAGAGGAAGCCCAGATGAGGGATCCCCAGGTTGTCCCATGAGGAGGGAGCCTCGTTTCCCAGCCTCGCCCTCGCAGCAGCGGTGGGGCAGCTGGGAACACTGAGGGGCCTAGTGGACCTCACAGGCGGCTGTGAGCCTGGCTCCCTGTCCTCCCAAGAATCCCCGGGAATCTCTCACAAGAGGGCATGGTGTCAGCATTGGGCTGGGGCTCTTCCAGATAAAGCTTGTTTAGGGCCTTGCCCCAGGAGGGAGACTGGCCCTCCGGTGCCCCCGACACCACGCGGGGCTCCCAGTGGGTCCCCCGCCTCTCGCAGCTCCAAGGCCGTGCAGGCCGGGATCACTCACTTCTCTGCAGCACGAGGACTTTGAACAGGTAGTGCAGTGCCTCTGAGGCCCCCACGCTGACCTCCAGGTTGGGGCTCATGCAGAGGAGGCCTAGGGTGCCCATCAGCTTCCCAGTCATGGAGAACTCCGCCATGTGCTGCGGGGGGTGGGGGGCAGCTGCATCCACAGGCCACGCGGGCATTCCCCCAGCCCAGCCTGCCCAGGGCCCCCATTCCCCCCAACTTTCCCTCCCAGTCCACATGGCTTGGGATCCACTGTGAGTGTCCCCACCTCACCAGCTCCACACAGTGCTGGCAAAGGAGACCTTCCAAGTCAGCACCCAGGGGAGTGGGGTGGCCAGACCCCCAGGCACACTGGCTCCCATCCCAGCTCCCCAAGGACCCCACCAGGGCCAGGACGTATCTGTCTGCTCAGAGCTCACAGGAGAAGGGGGACCACGGTGCTGTGACCGCCCTCCAGGGACCCTTGCAGAGCCTCATGTGCCCCAGGCACTCACTGCCAGCTCGGGGAAATTGCAGATAAACCTCAGGATCCGGGAAACAGCGCCCAAGATCCGGGTCTGCTCGTGTATTTTATCCGACTGCACCAAGCAAGGCAGGACAATCTGCAGAGGGAGCAAGGAGACCCCACCCACACCTTCCGTGGGGTCCCACGCTCCCTGCTCAGTCACACATCCCCGACCAGCTCCTTGGAGCTGAGGAGACGCCCTGATGCACTCAGCACCCAGGCCACCCACAACAGGAGGGTGGCCACGGCCAGCCTGAGTTTACATGTCTCTAGTTTTCTGGGATGAACATGCATTGCTTGTAAAATTACCAAGAAAATAATGAATATCATTAAAAATGAAAAAAAATACAAGAAATGATAACATCCCCCCAAATAATGTCCTAACACGAATGCATTTCTTCTCTACATATAGCTCTTATTGTTGTTGTTCAGTCACTCAGTCGTGTCTGACTCTCTGCCACTCCCTGGACTACAGCACCCCAGGCCTCCCTGTCCTTCACCATCTCCCAGAGCTTGCTCAAACTCATGTCCATTGAGTCGGTGATGCCATCCAACCATCTCATCCTCTGTTGTCCCCTTCTCTTGCCCTCAGTCCTTCCCAGCATCAAGGGCTTTTCCAATGACTCGGCTGTTTGAATTGGGAGGCCAAAGTATTGGAGCTTCAGTGAAAGTTTAAAATTAGATATCTGGGCACTCTTGTCTCCTTATCTTTAGTAACACCTAATATTTTCTCCAAAATTGTATTATCTTTGTTAATTACCATCTTGTTACAAAAGTTCATTTCAAGTGACTCCTGGCTATTTCTTGAACTCAAACTTGCCCCTCAAGGTGGCAGTGCGCCGTGACTGAGAATGTCTGGGGACTCCGCAAAGCAGGCAGGGGTGCAGGACTCTGTCTGCAGGGGGCAGACACACCCGCTGCGGTCTGAGGACCGAAGGACGGCCTTAGCTTCCTCTCCTCCCCTACACCCAGGGCTTCAATTTCCCTTCCTCACCTCCAGGAAGCTCTGCAGGAAGACCATGCTCGGCTCCAGATCCTCCATCACAAGAGCCTGTAACATGTCATCCAAGGCCTGGATCGTCTGGCAGGCAGGGGACGTGGGGTGTCAGACGACGGACCGCTCCCCGGGGCGCCCCCACTCCCACGGGCCAGCTCAGCCGCCATCCTCCCATCTTCGAGCGCCAGCCTTGCTTGACCTCACTGAGCCCCAGACCAGCTCCAACAGCAGGCCGGGCAGTAAGATGGGCACCAGGCTGCTCTCTCCAACAAATGCAGACCCTGAAGGCCCCTCGCCACCAGAGGTTCATTCTCTGACATCTTCGATCAAGGAAACCTCTATCTTTCAAGCTGAAAATTCCAGGGAAGATTCGACCAAGTCTATTGGCCAGTACTTCCCTAGAGCCTGTGGGTTTATCCGCAGACTGTCTCCTCCTGAAACTGGGGCTCTCGTGGAACTAGAGAAACAGAGCCCTCGGGAGAGAAGGATGTGGGCTATGTGGGAGCAGGAACCAGCCCCGAGGACGTGTGAGGGGCCCACGGATGGGCGGTGGCAGAGGCACCTGGAGATAGAGGCTGGCGCTGTCCTTGTGGTCCAGGCTGGGCATGATGAGTGGCAGAGAGATGATGCTGGAGATGCCGGCGGTGGCCAGGTCCAGCTTCTGGGACAGGTGGAGCGGCGGGTTCCCCTGGCTGTGGATTGGGAGGGCGGGGCCACGGGGGGCTCTGGAGAGCAGGTTTGTGTCCAGGGCCGGGCGGGGGGCACCCTGCTCTGCCTTGTTGCTAGGCCCTCACACTCTTCCCTGCAGGGAATGGGGTCCCGGCGTCTTCAGGAGCCTTCCTGACACTGATGCCCTAACAGCTTTCTAACAGTGAGAGTTGGGGGTACCCTACCACAGGTGGCTGGGAGGCGAGGTGGCAGTCATGGGCCCTGCCCAGACAGCCCAGAACTCGGGTCCCCAAGCCTTGCCGTGCCCCCCACCCCAACGCTCTGGCCACAGGGACCCAGGAACCTCAGGGCCACGACGCAGAGCATAGCTTGCTGCCGCACGGTGCTGACCAGGGCCTCCGTAGACTCTTCGAGGATTAATTTCTAGAAGGGAGGAGGAAAGAAGAATTCCCCTCAGAGAGGGCCCTCCACCCCATGGCTGGGTTTGTCATCCTTGTTCCCGGAGGACCGATGCCTAGAAAGAGAGGGCCTTCCTCACCTCAATTTTCTTGGCCAGGACAGTTTTGGGAAAGAAATCATCCATGTTGCCACTTGCCTGGGCATGGAGAGCACCACTCAAGGTGTCCACTGCGCTCAGGAACCTCAGCTTGTCCATCTCGAGCTAGGATGGAGGGACACACAACCCTTGCCTGCAGCCCGGCCTCCCCCTGCAGCCCCCCTGCCTCCCCTGCCCAGACCCTGCCCCATGCAGGGCCCAGACCCCTGATCACAGAAGCATTTCTTCCACACACCCCACGCCCAGCACTCACTGGCCACCAGCGTCCTGACCCCTCTGTAGCTCTCCAGGGACCAAGCCAGGGAGGGGGGCTTGGGGGCCCACAAGGCAGGGCTGTTTTCCACTTCTGTTGCTGGCCTGGCCACCTAACAGGCCAGGTCAAGCAACTTCCGAGCCAGGGCCAGCATTCAGATGGAGGAGGCCTAAACGTGCGGCTCAGTTGTGCCCAACTCTTTGTGACCCCATGGACTGTACGCAGCCCGCCAGGCTCGTGTGTCCATGGGATTCCCCAGGCAAGAATACTGGAGAGGGCAGCCATTTCCTTCTCCAGGGGATCTTCCCAATCCAGGGATTGAACCCCAGTCTTCTGGGTCTCCCACACTGGCAGGCGGGTTCTTTACCCCTAGTGCCACCTCGGAAGCCCAAGCCCTCATTTTTGCCTACTGTCCTCTTCAGCTCTCAGAAAGCTCCAGGGAATTGCCTTACCATCTGCTCTTGTTCTAGAAATTCCAGGATGCACTCATAGGCTTCTCTTTCTGACTGGCGCAGGCCTGCAAGGGGAGGAGTAGTCTGGCTGATTCTCTGGGTGGAACAGGAAAGCAGAACCCCCCACCCTCCACCCTCTTTCAAGAGGACTCAGAGGCTGTTGGGGTCCCAGGTGACCACCCCAGATCCAAGAAGCAGCTTCTCCAGGCCTAGGGCCAAAGGTGGGCTACAGAAGCCTCCGTGGAAAGGGAACTGTGTGGGGGACTCAGTCAAGAGACTTTCTGCATCAGGCATGGCCAGGAGAGGCGAGAGATGGAGAGAGGGTCCTCTAAGTCATCCCTGGGAGCCGCAGGTCTGGTGCTATCCTGGCTGGGCTCTGAAACCCTTGAACGGGAGGGAACTTGAAACCCCAAATGGGCCTGTGCACCTCCCTGGATGACTGAGCCAGTGCAAGCCTGTGGAGCAGGCACCCAGGTGTAGACAGAGGTTGGGGTCAGGCTAAGAATAGCGCCTGTCCACCCGGGGTGTCAGGAGCGGGTGAAGCAAGAGGCTGGAGGGTGGCGTCCCTGGTCACCGGGCTTGAGGTCCGGCCCTTGCTCACTGCCCTGCATGGAGCGCCCTGGGGGCGGGGCAGGTCAGAGCCGGAGAGCTGCAGCTCGACTTCAAACGCCTGAGCTCCAGGCCAGCCCTTCTGCCTGATGAGCCCACGACCTCTCCAAGTTAAAGTCTCTCAGTGCAGGTTTCCTCATCTACACAACAGGGAGGATGACTGTCTTATTATTATTGTGAGAATTGAATGAATGAATGCATGATAATGATAAATAACAAATGATGATAATAATAAAAAATAATTAATGCTTGATAATGATACAGGAAGCAGACTCTGGAGAGCCCCTTGGACGGGAAGGAGATCAAACCAGTCCATCCTAAAGGAGATCAATACTGAATATTCACTGGAAGGACTGATGCTGACGTGAAAGCTGCAGTCCTTTGGCCCCTGATGCGAAGAGCTGACTCACTGGAAAAGACCCTGATGCTGGGAAAGATTGCAGGCAGGAGGGGAAGGGGACGACAGAGCACGAGATGGTTGGATGGCATCACCGACTCAAGGGACATGAGTTTGAGCAAGCTCAGGGAGGCCTGGCGTGCTGCAGTCCATGGGGTCGCAAAGAGTCGGATAGGACTGAGCAGCTGAACAGGAACAACAACGATACATGAAGGCACAATCTTGAGCAAATTAAATTCTCCTTTAACATGGGACTGGTGATCACAGGGTCTATCACTGTTAGGAGATTTAAATTAATTCACTCATGTAAAAAATGGAGAATGACCCCTGGCCCACAGCAGGAAACCAGTAAGCGCCTTCTTCTGCCCACGTATATTGAGCACTTTCTATGGGAAAGGTGCACCACAAGCAGAGCTTACAGACACAGCGCACAGATACCAAGAGGTCCCTTCAAGGGACACTGTCTCGTGTCCTTCCAGTGGGATCACCTCTGAGTCTGCTTGTACAGGCGTGTGTATGTATAGATATACGTTCACAGGAGATCAGAGAAAACCTGGGGAACTAGCCCAACAGATATCTGGGGAAAGAACTTTCCAGGCCAAAAGAGCAGTTGATGCAAAGGCCCTGGGGCAGGACCACACCTGGCCAGCAGCTGAAACAGCCCAGAGGCCCAGCGCCTAGACTGGGACTGCAGGGGGAGTGGCCAGTGAGGAAGGCAGAGCGGTCAGGAGCCAGGTCAGGAGGGCCTTCTGAAGCTGCTGCAAGGATAGTCGTGTGGATTCTGGCTTTTGCTCTGCATGGGACAGAGCCCTAGGTAGGTTTCAGGTAGGACAGAATTACTCTGGCTGTTCGGTTGAGACTAGAGAAATGCAGGGTGGTGGTAGGGGCGGGTAGAGGTGGCCGGGTCACATGGTAATAATCCAGGGGAGAGGAGACCAGGGCTGGACCTGGGATGGTAGGAGTGAGTGGTCAGCTTCTGTATCTGTGTTGAAGGCAGGCCCCAGAGGGAGAGCGGTGCGCTGGGTGTGGGTGAGAGAAAGACAAGCGCAGACAGACTTGGGGCCTGAGGACCTTGCTAGCGAGGCGGGGCAGGGCTGGGGTTGGCAGCGCAGCTGGGATGGCTGGATCTGAGATGCATGCATGTATTAGTTGCTCAGTTGTGTCCGACTCTGCGACCGCATGGACTGTAGCTCACCAGGCTCCTCCGTCCATGGGATTCTCTAGGCAGGAATACTGGACTGGGTTGCCATTCCCTTCTCAAGAGGATCTTCCCAACCCAGGGATCAAACCCCGGTCTCCTGCATTGCAGGCAGATTCTTTACTGTCTGAGCCACCAGGGAAACCCTTGAAACACCGACAAGGCACCAAACAGGGGATGTCACTGGGTGGCTGGATTGAAGAGTCTGGAGGTCAGGGCTGGGGTTGGGTACCAGCCAGAGGTCTGCCCTGGCTCTCCCGAACAGCAGAGAGCCCCAGGCGACATTCTTGTCCCCATCCAGCTCCAGGCCCCTCGGGGAGGCAGGTCTGAAAAGGGACCAGTGTGCAGAGACCAGAGCTCTGACCGACCAGGCAGCCAGGAGCAGGCAGACTCGCGTCCATCCATGAGAGCCCAGAGAGGGCTGGGCCATCCAGTACCATCACCTCTGAGGCATTGGGAGCCAAGACTTTGGCCGGGTCCCAGCGTAACTCACCCGCCAAGTGAGGGTTCCCAGAGACGCGGTCAGCCAGTCCCGAAAAGGTGACTTTATTTAATTTTTGACGACGGTCAGGAGGGAAGTCCATCGACACACCTGGGCAGCACACAGTTCAGGCTTCCGGGAAGGACAGGCAACTGGCTGAGCGGTGCCAGCTTGGGTCCACCCCGGCCCCCCTCACCCCCCTCCCCGGGAAGACGGGGACCATCTGAGGGGCCCTGCCTCCCACCCCCTGCCCCAGACCTCTTACAAGTCTTCATTCAGGGCTCTCCCTGAATGGGGATGTTTCATTTGGAAGCGGCCTCCCGGCCCCGCTGCTGAAAGCCCGAAGCCCCCAACCCTAGGCCCGATTCACAGTCCCCTTCTGCCCTGCGGCTGGGGGGCTGAGTGCCCCCAGATGTCTGCCCAGGTCCTGCCCGAGGAGCAGGAGGACACCACCGTCTGCCCTGAAGGCTGGGTCCCCCAGCCGGGGCGCCCCCTGCCTCGGTCCCAGGGCAGACCCCGGGGCCCATGTCCTCCGGCCTCCTGTCCTGCCCACTGGACTCCGGCGCTCCCTCTGCCGGGGCGCCCCCTCGGCCCGCACGCCGGGGCTCCTGACAGCGGTCACGGTTTCCCCGGGCCACGGTTTCCCCGGGCCGCCCTCCTCGCAGCCCTTTAAACACAGCACCCACGGGACGTGACTCGGCCTGGCGGAAGCGGGCCAGGTCTGCGGTCGGGGGTCCAGAGACCCCGGCCGTGGCCCTCGGAGCCCCCAGCGTGCGGCACCTCGGCCCTGAAGCCCCAGCCCCTCGGGCCCGGGGCACCCGCCTGGCCTGCCCGGGGGAGCTGTGAGGGCGGCGGAGGGAGCGCCCACCTGACGCGGCGCCTCCGCTCTGGGCCCACCCGCCCGGGATCCTGCCTCCAGGGACGCCGCGCCGGCTCCAGGGCGGCCCCTGCAGGGCGGGCGTGGACCTGGCTCCCCTCGCCCCGGGGTCCCGTGGCAGTCCGGCCGGTCCTCCGGGCCTGGAGGACCCCCCACTTCCGGCTTTGGAGACGGGCGCTCGGGCTGTTACCTCAAGAGCCTCCACTCCTCGCGGCGGCGGAGCCCACCTCCGAGCCCCGCCCACTGCCGAGCCCCGGCCACCACCGAACCCCACCCACCACCGAGCCCCGCCCACCACCTAACCCCACCCACTACCGAGCCCCGCCCACCACCGAACCCCACCCATCGTCGAGCACCGCCCCCACTGAGCAGCGCCCATCACTGGGCCACCCCCATCATCGCCTTGGGACTCCGAGGGGCTGCCACAGCCCCATCCTTCCCAGGAAAGACCCTCAGAGCCAGCTCCTTGGGCCCTGGTGGGACAGGTGGGGGTGGCGACACAGGAGCTTTGATTCCTCCTCCAGTCCTGCCCGGGACACTTCCCACCTACCTGCTCCCCAGGGCCCTGGGCAGACCATCAGCTGGAAACTCGGTGCACAAGAACCTTCCTCACCAGCTCGGCCTCACAAAGCACAGACTTTATTGGAGTATTTGGCATGGAAACCCCACAGCTCCAGCCACACAGCCGAGGACACAGCTGCTTCTCAGGTGCACCGGGCATCACACGGGAGCAATAAGTTAACATGCAGGGCGCGCAGGTATGTGGGGTGCTAACCCATGGAGCGCTGTGCTCCAGGAGGACTGGGGGTGGAGGGGGTTGGGTGGCTGTGCCCAGGTGGCCCCAGACAGGGAAGCTGCAGGCCAGGAAGGGCAGGGATGCGGGCTTCCCTGCAGGCCTGCTCCCTCCTCCTGACCCCTCAGCCAGGCGGCCCAGTCAGTGGGAGAAGTGGGTCTCATCCGGGTCGGGTCAGGATGTTTTTGGGGCTTCAGTCTCCCCAGCTTCCACCCTGCAGACGGAGGATGCCATGTGGGCAGAGTCAGCCTAGTGTACCCCGCCCCTCCTGGCCTTGACTCAGCAGCTCTCTCCTGCGAGCAGGGTCCCCATTTAGGGGTCTGACCAGGCAGCAGAGGCCCTACTAGGACAAGAGCCCGGATCCACAGACCGGCTTGGCACGGCAAGCTGCCAGGCCTCAAGTCTCAGTGCTAGGACAACTCAGTAACACCTGCAGGGCGAGCGTCCCATGTCTATAAAGCCAGAGCTTGCCCTCCTTCAACATCTAGTCTCAGGACAGAGGCACACGGGTGGGGAGAAGCAGTGACATCCCCACCCCGGGGACACGCCACAAGGGGCATCTTTCTAAAAGCGAGTGTGCAGTGTTGGTTCTTGGGACGACGACAAAGATGTCAGGGGGTGGGGGCCTGCGAGTTCTCACGGGGCCCAGAGGAGGTGGTCAGCCCCAGCCTGGGCCTCTTGGTGCTTCGAACCAGAGAGGCCTCGGACCCAAGGCTCCTGGGCCTGGGTTGGTGCTGGGGGCCGCAGGACACAGGTGCACAGTGACCAGGGCCCCGCAGGGTTAGGAAAAGAGCAGGGCCTGGGAAGACAAGACTCCACCGGGACACATTGACCTTTAACCCAGCCCTCGGTGCGTGCATCACAGAGCACAATAGAGAGGGCAGGACATGCCCGGCCCAGGCACCCCTACAGCCTGTGTGCTGGGAACCTGGGACAGGGGTGCTGCCCCCAGCGGTAGTGGGGGAGGAGGCCTCGGGGCTGTTCTCTGCTCCAGGCATCCCCTGCCACTTATCTGGCACATGGAGAGATGCCACCAGTCAGAGGCAAGGCCTCACATCCAGTAGGCCAGTCTCTGGGGAATAAAGCATCCTCATATCACAGGGATCGTGTGGACAAACCACAAACATAAATCCTTAGGCCAAGGCTTTTGAACAAAAACTGATAAAAAAAAAGTCTCAGCTCCAGGTCATCGACCTGCGATGGGGGAAGGGAGCTGGAGGGCGTCGAGAGGGGGCGGTCACAGCCCCAGCCCAGTTGGGAAACAGTTTCTTCCACCAGCCGGCTGGGGCGTCTGCAGCCCGGGGTTACACCTGGCTCATGATCTCGCCATTCTCAGGTACAAAAACTTGCACGGGGGCCCCCTCAGGCGATCTCCGGAGCACGCATACTGTGGGTACCTGCCAGGCCAGGAGGAAAGGAGAGGCAGGTGAGCAGATGGTGTAGAGGTGTCAGGACAGCACGCCCGGCCACCCCATCCTTGTCCCTGAAGGCTGCTGACTGGCAGCAGCACTGGCCCAGCCACCCAGCCCCTGCCTCCCCAGGAGGCTCTCTGGGCCCAGAGATGGCTCTATCCATTTCCGCCCCAGTTCTTTTCGAGGTGTGACGGGCACCTTGACCTTTGCTCTGCTCCCCTCTCCTGGGCTCAGTTCTCATCACCCTCCCATCTGGCACATGGGGCTGGGCTGGGCCTGGGCCAAGGACAGGTCCCAGCTCGTGGGAAGGGGAAGGCCCTTCAGCTGGAGGGTGCGGCTGGGATCAGAGCCAGGGCGCTGCCAGGGCTGGGAGGCCAGCTGCGGCCCAGAGAGCTGGGGGCGGAGAGGGAGGCGCTGCTGGGCCTGTGGGAGCCTCGGGTCTCGGGAAGCAGCCTGTCGGGACTTCAGGAGCACGGCCCTGGCAGAGCCCCCTGTACCAGGGGGCAAGAACAAAGGAAGGCTCCTGCATGGTGCCCCTTCCAATTGGAAGAAACTGGGCACAGAAACCAGGGCAGCCACCCTAGCTCACGTTGGGGTGCTCCACCTACAAGCTGCCCACCAACCCAGCCCCTGGCCTCGGGGGTCCCAGTGACAGTAACGCCTCTAATGCAGGGCTCACCACGCCAGGCTCCGGTCATTTCACACGCAGTACTGCCCCTAGTGGACGGGTCCTTCACTGCTCCCGCTTTACAGAGTCGGGGACAGACATGGGTGTTGACTAACCTGCCCTATCCTGACTGCTAAGGGGCAAGGCTGACTTGTACCAGGGCCTGGGCACTCAACCACGGGTCAGCTTGCTTCTCAGCCGGGTGATGGAAGGGTGTAGGGGTGGGGAGGAGCTGACGGTGGCCACAGGTTCGCCTCCTGCAAACCCTTTCCAGACTCTTTGTCCTGGGACCTCAAGTCAGGAAATCTGGGGGTGATTGGATTGGACTTCGGATTACAAATAGAGGCCTGTCTGGTAGACCCTCGGTGGAGCCATTAGGGAAAGAAGTTTTAGGTGTCCGGGAGGGTCACCTCCACCGGAGCTCGTGGGCGCGCGCTCTGGAGCAGGCAAACTTTGGAGGCCCCCAAGGGAGTCTTGCCAAAGCCGCGAAGAGACGTCCTGGGACTGCTCTTAGCTGAGGACTGCCGGCGCTGGGCTCTGCGCTGGGCCAGCCGGGACCGCAGGACCCAGGGGCGCCGGGCCGGGGGCGTACCTGTCCGCGCGGGGCGGGCGCGCGCACGAAGCTGTCGGTGGCGCTGGGCGGCAGGCTGCGCACGCGGAAAGCCCCCTGGCGGTCCAGCGAGTGCGGGCGCGCGCTCCGGAGCCGGGCCCGCTCGTGCCACGACTTGAGCTCTTCGGACACAGCGGCCTTGCTGAGCCCGCGGCCCGCGGGGTGGTCGCGCAGCGAGGGCGTCCGGGCCACGCGGCCGTGGGCAGGCGGCGGGCGCTGCCAGCGCGCGGGGGCCGCGTCCTCGGCGCGGCCCGGGCCCCACTCGGCCCACGGGGCGGGCGGCGGGCGGCCCTCGGCCAGCACCACGTAGCGCGCGGCCCGCAGGCAGGCGGGGGGCGGCCGGGGCCGGGGGCCGCCGGGGCCGCGGGGCGGGCGGGGCGGCGAGAGGGGCCGCAGGAAGGAGATGTCGGGGCTGCTGCTGCCGGGCGGCGTGGGGTGCGACAGGCTGGACGCTTCAGAGCCGCTGTCCTCGGAGCACGAGTGGCAGGCGGCGCGCGGCGCGGGCTCGGGGCGGGCGCGGCAGGGCTCCGGCGCCGTCACCGTGTAGTACGTGGGGCGGCGCCGCGGGAGGGCGCTGCGGCCCCGGCCGTCGGGGCCTGCGCGGAAGGGGTCGCTCCTGCGGGGAGAAGGCGGGGGGCGCTGAGCCAGCCGAGCCTCCGGGAGGCATCGCCCGGCCCACCTAGCGTCCTGCAGCCCACCCCGTCCTGCTCCTCTGCATGGCCCGCCCGGGTTTGAGGCGAGGAGGCCACAGCTGCGTCCTGGTCTCAGCCAGCTCAGGTGCAGGCGGTCCAGTGTCATTTCGTCCACACGATCTGCCCCGGCGGACACCGGAAGCATCTGAGATGAAGGCCTGAAACTGGCCCGTGGCACCGAGGGACGACCTCGTCAAGGTTCGGAGAGCCCAGGGCGGAGGCCAAAGGAGAAACCCCCAGGGGTCACCTGGGGCCTAGACTTTGGCCTCCAGACTGGGAGACGGTGGTTTCTGTTCAGGCGAGGGCTCTGTATGGTGGCCCCAGCCAGCTGGAGCAGGGTGGCCACACACAGCTGGCCTCCCGGGGACACCAGCCCAGGACAGCCAGCCGGTCTGGAATCCACTCTCCCCCTGCCAGCCCCTCGGGGGCGAGCAGGCCTGCCCATCCAGCGGGTGCGTTTCACTGTCTGCACACAGCCCTGGGTGTTAAAGGCCCGGGTATGTACACTATAAGATGCACTGCTGGACTTCAGTGCTGCCCCGGGCACAGTTAACCTGACATGAGAACCCAGCCACGTCCTGAGGCTGCCCTGGACCCCTGGGAGGGCGTGGCCAACACTGCCGTCATCACTGGGTCACTGATCAAGTGGTGTCACTGAAACTAGCCCCAAAGCGCAGAGGACTCAGAAAGGAGGGCGCAGTGGGTGCTCATCGTTCATGGGTTGTGTCTGCGGATTCACCTGCTGCGCGAATGGATCTGTAAACTCCAAATCAACACTCCCAGACTCTCTGGTCACGTGTAGACACACACAGGGTGGTAAAGATTCTGAGCTGCCCGACAGGCTCTCCCAGCTGAGACCTCAGCTTTCACCCTGCACACAAAGGCCCTTTCCACAGTTGACTTAGTGTCATGTTTTTGTGTTTTATGCCTCTGTAGGTGATTTCACTGATTACGACGGCTCTGAAGCTGGTGCTGCTGGGCTGTCTGGCGTCCAGAGCACAAGGAAGCTGGGGCGTGATTTACGGAGCAAACACGCGTTAGATGAGCTCTGTGCAGGTGTGAGTTCTTGGGCTGCTGGCCCTGAGTTCAATCAGTCAGTGGTATATATTAGATAAGGTGTCTTTCAACAGAAACTCCATAAAACAAGCTTATGTGTTGATCAGTTGACAGGCCAGCAGCTGTGACCCTGTGTGTCCCAGGGAGCAGTGGTTTGTGGTGACTTCCCAGGACATAACTACCCAAGCAGTGAGAATCAAGTAGACATCAACTGAAAAAGTGAACTGTCCATTGTCAGGGACCAATACTGAAACAATCACAGACCACCACAAAAGTCCCTACGAAGACACTGTCCTCCCCCAACAAGACAGTCCTCTAGATGGGGAGAAAGGTCATGCAAAGAGACAACACCGAAGTCTCTGGAAGAAAACCAGTTGCTTCATAAGTGACTCGCCCTTAGCTTTGCCGGTTGGGGCGCAGCCTCTGCTGAAGGCACTTGAGAAAGAATCTCAAGGAGAAGCCACCGCACAAGCCTCGTGTTGCCCACGGGTGTCCCACATAGCCCCGGGAGCCGCTGCCCTCCAGATTCCCCCGGATGGCTCGGGCGGGGGGCTGCCTCTTACCTCAGGGGCTGCGAATGGCCCCTTCTGCCCTGCATGTCGGGGGTGGCCGGGGCACTGGTGCGGCCCTGCCGCTGCCCAGGTACGTTGCGGATGGGGACCACGCAGTAGGAGGCAGGCTCCAGCAGCCACAAGCTGGAGGTACTTGGCCCATCCTGTGGGGTGCTGGCCGGGCTGCTGGAGGTGGAGGGATTGGAGACAGGTGAGCAGCGGGAATGCCTCCACCCAAGGGTGCCAGCCCACAGCAACACTGTGCCCGGCCATGTCCCCTCCCCCAGTTCCCACCCGCCCCCCCCCCCCCCCCCCCCTCCCCCCCCCCCTGGACTCGCTTCCGGCGTCGGAAGACTTCCTGGGCTTCTCATAGGGGTGGTCGAGACTCGTCTCCTTCCAGGGGCTGTTCTGGATGGGGGCTCGCTCCAGGCCTCCCATCTCAGGGCCTGCTGGCTGCAGCCCCTCGAGGCTCTGGGGCGGGAGAGGCCGGGAGGGTGGATCTGGGGCCTCCGGGGGAGGTTTTGGCACTTGAGGTGCCTCTGCAGGTAAGAGAGAACCGGTGAGGGCAGCGGTGGGGGAACCAGCCCAACTAGAACCTCCACAGCCTGTTCCCTGCTCTCCCTCCCGTGGCTGCTTGTCCGGCTGTGCCAGGCCATGGCTCTGGGCCCAGATGCTCCAAAACTCTTTCTTCTCCTCGGGGACTCACTCCCTCCCAGCTCCAGAGTACACCTGCCTCCTCCAGGAAGCCTTCCCAGATTGGCTCTCCTGGCTCACAGTTCGCCACCTTCTATCCTTTGCTCCTGGCGTCATGTCTGCAGCTGACCTCCTGTTTCCCTGTTTCACTGTCACGCTGTGCCTGTGTGTGTGTCTTCTTTACCGGCCTGGGCCATCCCCTGGGCAGGACCGCACCACCCTCTTGGTCCACCCCAGCACCGTTAGGATTTGTAGGCAGGGTCCTCAGTCTATGAACTCATGCTTCTTCCCTCGGTGCTACCCTGTTTTCACCAAGGGAAGCGGCTGTGGCGGACAGTTGAGGCTGTGAATGTGCCCACTGAAGTAAAGACTGAGTTTCAGGCCACAGCAGGGGCCCAGGTGCCCAAGGCTCTGCTGGGACCTGCCTCCCGCCCAGGTGACTGAGCGCCTGCACAGGTGACCGGCCGGCCATCCCCGCGGTCAGCAGGCGTGGGCAGGTGCGCATGGAGTGGGCGCTGGGCCCGCTAAGGGAACTCTGCAGTCAACCTGCGCAGGAGCCCAGCTGACAAGAGTCCCGAAGCCCCTCTCTCACCTTCCTCCCGGGGCAGCCCGTCCGACAGGGAGCTGTCATCCGAGGCGCTGAGCTCTGGGGAAGGCAAAGGGGAGAGGAGCAGGTGAGGAACCCCCCCCCACCCCGCACTGCTGGCAGACCGGCCTGCCCCTCCCCTCCTGAGGACACTCCTTATCAGGAAACAACGAGGGCACTCAGTGCCGGGCTAGGGGCGACTTTATTATTGGGAAGGAGAAAAAAGAAGACTGGAGTGAGGAGACGGGAAATCTGCTTTTAATGCAGGCCCTGTCACTAGCTTTGCAGCCCAAAGAGTCCTGTCAACGCTCTGGGCCCCCACTTCCCCAGGCCCTGTGCAGGCAGGCTTTCAAGGCTGGGGAGGGCAAAGGCAGAGAGGATCATTCTAGACTCTGTAGTAGAGATCGCACTAATTTTCTATAGTCTTCTGCTGCCACAGATACAATGCAACTCAAGGACCCCAAACCTGAGACTCACAGGCGAGCAGTGTGAGTGGGAATTGGGACTATCGGATCCTGGGGCAATTCAAGGGCGGTCTGGCCCCATGTGGATCTGGAACATTTCCGTCATCTGAGAAATTCTACCAGTGTTGCTTAAGACGGGCACTGTCCATCTGCAGAGCGTCCCGAGCACCTGCTGTGCTGGATCAGCACCAGGGTCATCTCCCCAGGCTGCCCGTGGGCAGTGAGTCCCGCACGGGCCCGCTCCCCAGCATGTGCGGAGACCCAGCCATTTCCCCTCACCTGGCTCGGTGACCGCCACAAACTGAGTAACCAGGAGGGCGGGTGGGCCTCTGCTAGCTTTCTGGTTAGTCTGCTGTTTTTTCTCTTTAATTCAAAACACCTTTCGGCTCCTAATTATCAACCCCTCTCTACTCCCTTGTTTCAGGGCGAGGCTGGCTGGGTAGAGGAGCCACAGCAGGAACCACTTGTCTCCAACCCCCTCTCCTGGGGTCCCAAGAGAGGACGCTGGAACCCAGGGCCTCAGCCTTGTCAGGACAGGACTGCGTGTGGAGAGCAGGCCTGATCTCTGAGCAGGAGGGTGAAAGCACTGCTGGGCTGGTCCCTTCCGCATGGCTCTGTTTCCCCTGGACTAAGTGCCTGCCTCCCGTCTCCCAGAGACGGCTGGCCAAAGCCCCAGACACGTCGTGGCCTGCTCCCCACTCCCGACAAGAAGCATCATCGTCACAAAGATGGCAGCAGAGCACCACCCCATACCGCTGGCCTGTGGTCAGGGCCCCCGGACGGTGCAAGCTGGGAAGGGATACAGGAGGCGCTGAGACACATGGACGGGACCCAGCCGCTCCCCACCAGTCCAGTGGGCCCTCGGGGCTCTGGTGCCTTGTCAGCTGCTGGGAGGCCACGTCCTGGGTGCTGTCGGGAAGAGGCTGGAGGCCTCTCCCCTCAGAGCCAGTCTGCCAGGGGGTTGCCATCCAGCCCTGCCAGCTCCCTGTCTCTGCCGAGTCAGCCATCACGTGGAGGCCCCCCTCCCTCACCCCCTACTCCTGGCTTCATGGGACCTGCGAGGTGTCTGGCACACCCGTTTCCCCCTGAATTAGAGGCGACACATGGCAGCAGGGACTCCTGAGACCGTGTGGGGACGACTATGTGCCTGCCGCACCACCGCGGGGCACACACAGGGACCAAGGCTTTGGGCTCCATGGGCAGCCCCGGCAGGACGCCCACCCTGAGCGGCAGGGACGGGAGCTGGGGACCCTGGTGAGGCCTGGAGTCCAGTTCCACCAGAGCCACAGTCCCTCACCAGGCCAAGGACCCAGAAGAGGCCCCGGGGACAGAACCGGAACGGAAGGGAGGCTCCGGTCAGGAGAAAGAGAGAGCCGTGCTGAGGGCCCAGAACCTCCCACCGGGAGAAGCTCTGGGCTGGACCAGCTGCCTTCTAGGGACCGGCCTGGGCTCAGGAACTGGCCTGAGGCTCAGTAACTAGAGAGCAGGGGCCGCTCCGACCGGAGGCTCTAGATTCTTCAGGGCCTTTGGGGAGGGCGGGTGCGCAGGTGGGGCTGGACTTCCAGCAGAGCCTCAGGCCCTGAAGCAGTCCCTTGAGCAGATGCGCTCAGAAGGCGGCCCTTGGGAGCACCCACAGAGGACAGCAGAGCCTCACGCCGCCCCCCCTACCGCCTTGTGGGCCTGGGGGCAGCAGGGCTGAACACGCCCCGGAGATAAGCGGACAGCCTGCGAGGCCCCTGTCCAGGCGGTGTCCCGGAAGGAGCGGATTTTAAGCAGGAAGCGAGGGGGGGGTCTCGGAGGCGGGTGGTCCTGGGGAAGCGGGTGGGTCCAGGGGTGCTTCGGAGGGGTGGGGTGGGGCGGCCCGGGGAGGGCGGGGGCTCACCTGGGCCGGGCTCCTGGCGGGGCGGGGGACACCCCCGCCGCTCCCCCAGGCAGCGCTGCAGCTGCCGCAGCTTCTCCTCCTCCAGCCGCACCGCGAGCTGGCGCTGCCGGCGCACCTGGCGGCCCAGGTTCCCCTCACGGCACAGGCGCCGCGCCGCCTCGGCGATCTGCAGCTGCAGAGCCAGCTCGCGCTCCAGGCCGCTCAGCGGGTCCTGGGGGAGGACGTGGTCAGCGACCCGGGGCAGCCCCCCTGCCGGCCCACACGCCCGCCCCCAGGACCCAGCCACGCGGGGGCGGGGCCGAGGTGGACACGTTGCGGTCCACCAGTGCAAAGGAGCTGCCACTGCGCACAGCACAGGGTGGAGGGCCGATCCAGCCCCACGGCCTTCCACCTGTGCTGAGAAAGGGGAAGACGGCCCGGGGGCCAGAGCAACCCACCCATCCGGCCGGCTGCCCTTCAGCCCTTGGGGGGGACTGGCCCAGTGCCCTCCCTTGAGGCCCCAGCCCTTCCAGTTTCAGCCCAGGCAGGGCTTCCCTGAGGCCCCTGTGGGTGACAAGTGGGCGGGGCCCCCCCATCCACAGGGCAAAGTGCCCCGAGTGGTGGGACTGTGGCCTGGGGACAGGGCCGGGACAGCGCCCTGCTGACTCACCTCCCTGTGCAGGGCCCACTCGTCCAGTTTATAAGCGGCTCCGATCCTGCGGCGAACCTTGGGGGCCTTCTCCCCGGGTTTGAGGGGGAACTCCGCTGGCAGGATGCCTGTCAGCTCCTGCAGGGGGATACGAGGTCGTGCCAGGAGGCTCTCACAGGCCCAGCCCTGGGCGGAGCACAAGCAGCCTGTCCAGCAGGCGCACGTGACCCGTGCATGCCCAGCCCCAGCGGCCCCTGCCACCTACGCCCACCCCGCGTCCAGGGCTGTCCCTCCTGTTCCCCATGGCCGGGCCTCTGCACAGGCCGGGATACGGTGTCCCGGGTGCCTCCGTCCGTGTGGCCCCCGGGGGCCCTCCCCCATGCTGTGCTGTTGGCCCCCCCAGGGAGAGCTGAGCCCCCCGGCTCCCAGGATGCTCTCAGCTCCACCAGCAGCCGTGGGACCCTCACCGCCTCCCGCAGGCAGAGCCTCCTCAGCTCCTCCAGGCAGGCTTCCAGCCGCTCCTCCAGGGCCCGCTGCTGCTTCCGCACAGCATGGGTCAGCTCCTTCGCGGGGGACACGGGGCTGTCGGGGCCTGCTGGGGACAGGGCCCTGGGCTCAGGTCCTGGGCACCTCTGGCCCCTCCCCGCCTGCCCCAGTCCCGTGTCACAGCCACAGACCAGCTCGTCTCCCGCCACCCGACGGGCCGCCCCACCAGCCTTGTGCTGACGGTGGTCAGGGCTCACCCCTTCCCATCCCACCCTCCACCCACGGCCGCTGACTTCTCTGCTGCTTCTCCTCTCTCTCTCTCTCACACACATACACACCTCTTCTCTCTGGTCCTCTGTCCAAACCAGTCCCCCCTGGGCCCACCAGCTTGCACCAACCAGAGCCGCAGCCCCTCACCCCAACCAGATAAGATTTTCCAGCTTCTGAGGGACCGTGGAGCCAAGGGAGAGCGATGCAGATACCTGCCCAGACAGGATCCACGCTCCCGGCCAGACCCCCAGCGAGGAAAGCCCTCCAGCCCTTCTGGTGTCTGCCCCACAACCCTCAGGACACAGAGCCCAGGACTCGGGGACTCAGGGGGCCTGAATCACCCACCTGACTGCAGAATGATGCCGCTGTCTGTGTCGCTGACCTCGTCCTTGCTGTCCATGGTGGGCTTCTGGGAGGAGGGGGCGAGGAGGAGGAGGGGCCGATACCCTTCCCAGCCCAGGCCAGGACACGGAGGTGGCCTGGAGTCTCCCCAGCTTTTAAAAGAACAACAAAAAATGACAGAGGTAAAGCCCAGAGCTTCCAAACAGAGCGGATTAGTCAGGCGTGTGAGGGCAAGGTTGCAGAGTGGCGACCTGGCCTCTGGGGGAGGGAGTCTGGGAGCGGGGCGGTCTCGGTGCTAGGGTGCCCCTGCCCTGGGTGGCCTCTCAGCCCAGCCTAGACAGCCACCGCTGCCCTCCCAGAGAAGCCTTGAAGCCTAGGGGGCAACAGCAGGGCTGGCACCTGGGACCCTGACACCAGGGAGAAAAGCTGTAAGGAGAGGAGCAAAGGGAGAGGGTGAAACGGGGTGGGGGAGTGTCTGTGCCAGGAGGCACACCTTGCCCAGTGCCCCATGGGGAGGGCACTGGCACGCAGCCAGGCCCGTGCGTGCACCCACAGCCCCGGCCCCTGCTCTGTCTGCACCAGGCCGTCCATCCGAAGGCAGCTGCCCAAAACCTCCCTCCAGGTCTGTGCTACCCACGACACCTGGGAGATCCCTCAGAGGGGAGGAGTCCAGGGCATCGTGCCCCCGGCCAGGAGAGACACAGCGTGAACACGTGTGTCTGTGGGTGTGTCTGGTGGGGGTGTGCGTGAGCAGAGGGTGACCGGAGCAGAAGCTGCCCAAGCGCAGGCACAGGAAGGTCGTGGCCAGCCTGCCTCCCTGGCCCGGAGCTCAGGAGTGCTCCCAGGTGAGCATCCGTCCGCCGGCACCAGTGACCACGCCGCCCTTGCGGCTGCTGGCTGGAGCAGGGCGGGGAGGCTGGGCGGGGCCCCGGCAGGCAGCCTGGAAAGAGAGCCAGCCACCTCCTCACTGAGTCAGCCTTGAGCAACAGTCCAAAAGTCCTTCCGAGTTTCTGTCTGGGGCTTATCCTGCCTTTCCTCGGGGCACACCGCTGCGTGGGGGAGGTGGGCTGGTCAGCTGGGGGGAGGAGGCGGCCTTGGAGGCTGCGCCCAAGCAGGGCAGGTGTGGGGAAGGACCGCGCCCGGCAAGCCAGGCCGGGAGCACCCTGCTGCCTGCGCGCAGCTGTGCAGACCGGCGTCAGAGCATGGCCGGGCAGAGCACCTTGGGCATCGGCTAATCCTAGCTCTGAAAGCAATTTGTGCCTGCAGGTTGGAGTTCCGGTTGGCCACGGACCTAGAGAATGCACAGCGGGGTCATGTGGGCCCTCCGCGAAGATGCCGCGGAGAGGGGCCGAGACCAGGGCACTCAGGGTGAGCCAGCTCTGCCCGTCCGTCCTTCCCAGACGCTCCTTCCTCTTGGAGCTGGAGCCAGACAGAGGGCAGGCAGCTCTCCCGAACCCCGTCCAGCCTGAGCCTCCCCAGAGGCTGGGCTCGGCCCGGCCAGAGCAACAAAGCGAGGCTGTCTGGGCGAGCATGCCTGCCTGGTTAAAGGGGAGGGTGCGTGGGAGGGAGCCATCAATTAGTCACACTTACTAATTAATTTTTAACCACTCGGGAGTCGCCCGGGGAAGCGGGTGACAACTCGGCTGGCTTCTCAGGCCCCTGTCCTGTCGTGGGGAGCCAGCAGGGATGGTGGGGACCGAGGGCGAGGGCTGGCGGGACAGTCCCCTCGGGGACCCGTCTCTCCGTCCAAGCTCAGGGACGGACACTCTGGGCCCTGACTCAAGCACGGACCTCAGAGCCCAGGATTCAAGCCTGGGTCCCGCCGCTGCCTCTGGGATCTAGGGAGCTCACCTCACCCACCCAGGCCCCCCATCCTCACCAGTGAACACTGGACGGCACCCCAGGTGCTGGCCAGTGGCCGCCCTGAACGTGACCCTCTGGGCCAGCACCAGGCTCAGAGGGAAGCCTCAGCTGTGTAGCAGCCCCTCTGGGCACCGCGCCCCCGCGCCCAACTGCGGGGACCCTGCCCCAGGGCCCGCAGCCTCCTGTGGGTGGGAAACGCACGGCTTTCAGAGAAAGCCAGTTCCGGGACCATTCCGGCCTCTGCACTGGAGCCTTCCCTGCCCTCCAGACCTGCGGCCCCAGCAACACCCTCACCCTGGGCCCTAAGCCGTCCACCCAGCGAGCGATGTCCCCAGGAGCAGGCGGAGGAAGGGGTGCCCTGCACACTCTCCCGCCAGCAGAGCCACGGGGGCCCTCTCCCACACAAACGTGGCCCCAGCGGGGTCCTGGGCCTGTCTCCCCTGCCCCGCAGGAACCGAGCAAGGCCCGGGAACCAGCGCGTCGGGGCCTCCTTTCAGCCAAGAGCACCCCCGCTCCCGGCCAGCTGGCTCCTCGCCCCAAAGGTCCGCACCGGCCGCCTCGCCTCACCTGCGTCCAGGTTTCCGTCCAGGCGTCAGGGAAACGCCCCCTGGTCCTGGTCAGGGGGCCAGGGGCCCAGCGTGTGGCCTCAGGGCGTCCCCAGCTCCCCGTGCTCCGACCCAGGGTGGCTCCGCACACTGACTGCGACTGGCCCTCCCCGGGGCCCGCCCGCGTCCCTCCCAGGCTGCCGGGCCAGGGGAGCCAGGTTACTTGTTCCGACTTGAGTCAGAGGGAGGAGCGGTAAGCAAGCCCTTCCCTGCAGAAATCCTGCCGTACTGGCGGCTCGGGCCTCTGCACTTCCGGGAGCAGAGGCGGGTGGGACCAAGGGCTCCCCGCAGGAACCCCAGAAGGCAGCGAGGTCAGGCGTTCAGGGCCTCCAGAGCCTACCCGCCCCCTAGATTGCGCCCGCAAGTGGGGAGCACTGGCGTGAAGCCTGCAGGCTGACAAGGGCCCTGCTCCCCTCCACTGAGGTGGGGTCCAGGCCGAGCCAGGTCACAAACCCCAGGCCGGGCTGTAACCCTGGAACTCCAAGTGGGGAGGCTCCAGGTCCCAAAGGAGGCCGGCCAGGCTGTTCCCTCCTCTGACCCCAGACGTCTCCCGCCAGGATCAGCAAGGGCACACCCGCCCTTTTTGTCATGGAAGCCCAGCCCCACAGGGCCCGCCCGGAACCTCAGTCCTGCAGGAGTCTACAGGAGGGCCCACTCCCCAAACACTGGGGGCCAGAGACCAATGTGAGACTTCAGGAACCCCCCGGGGCCCCACCGCACCGACCCTCAGGCAAACCCAGCACTGTTGGAGTTCAGCCTGTTTCTTCTGGGAAGCAGGGCCAAGGCCGCCAGTGGTCCATCCCCAGCAGGAAGAGGGCGGCCTGGCAGCTCAGCTGGTGAAGAAAGACTCCGCCTGCAAGGCAGAAGACCCCGGTTCCATTCCTGGCTCGGGAAGATCCCCTGGAGAGATGAATGGCTACCCACGGCAGTATTCTTGCCTGGAGAATCCCATGGACAGAAACAGCCTAGCAGGCTACAGTCCGTGGGGTCGCAAAGAGCAGGGATGAGTGAGCGACTCAGCACCAAGCACAGCACGGGAGGGAGACGGACAGGTGCTGCCCACACAGAGGCCCTTTGCCCCGGGGTCCCAACACCACACACATGTCCAGAGGCTCCCCAGCACCCAGCCTCCAAACCCCAAGACCACTTCCCTCCCCCAGCCCCCTGGGAAGGGACGACAGGGGCCGTCACCCCAAGCATCTCCCACTGAGCTGTGTCACAGACAGAGGCAGCCCCTACCATCCCTACGCACCCCCAATGCCCCTCACATTCCAGCACACACCCTCCTTCCCAAGTGCAAGCCCAGCACCCTCCAGGCTGATCACTCCGGTCTTCCCCAGGCTGAGGCTGAGGGGCTCCAGCAGGGAGCAGCCTTTGTCCTGGGGGGCCTGCCCTGGGTCCCCGAAGTGCCCAGCAGCCCCCCTCCCCAATCCCTGCCCCTCCCCATCCCCTACAGGTTTGTCAGTCTTCCTACAACAAACAGAGGAAGTGACCCTGAGGCACACCCAGCCTCCACCTTGCCCATCCCCCAGCAAGGGGAGGTAATGGAAGTTTCTAGAATCAGCTTGTAGCATATTTTTTAATACATTAAATAAGATGAAGAGAATCACTAAGAGAATCGATTATAATGAAATACAGTTCTAAAAGTGAAACAACATAGTAAACTATCTATGTTTCTCTGTTAATATTAAACAGGATCCAGTAGTCTGGCAGTTCTGTATGACCGACAGAACAGCAGGTTCCTAGATAGCCCCCACCACGGCTCTGTGATATGACACCCTCTGGCATCTATTAATGGCAAATCACAGCTACTGCCAATGGCATCTTGTCTTCATAACTGAAGGCTACGTTAACTTCCAGTAAAGGCTGATGAAAAATAAACCTTTTTCCATCTGAGTACAAGACCCTCTGAGTTCATTCTGTCCACCGATGCTCGGGTGCCCATTTGTTGCTGTTCAGTGACGCAGTCGTGTCTGACTCTTTGTGACCCCATGGACGGCAGCATGCCAGGCCTCCCTGTCCTTCACCATCTCCCTGAGCTTGCTCAAACTCATGTCCATCGAGTTGGTGATGCCAGCCAACCCTCTCGTCCTCTGCTGTCCCCGTCTCCTCCTGCCTCAGTCTTTCCCAACATCAGGGTCTTTTCCATGCCCATGGACCCAGTTAAGAACCCTGTCCTTGAGTGACGCCCCGTCTCTGAGTTAAGGAGAGAAGGACGAGGGTCAGTCCAAGTGCTGACCCTCGGGAGCCCTCAAAGTCCCTGTGCTCCCTCAAATTCACCTGCAGCGCTTTCCAGCCCAGCAGGATGTGAGGCTCGGAGTGGGAGTGGTGACCCAGCTCTCCCAAGAACCCCGAGATGTGGGTCTCCCTGGACTCCATGCCCTTCGATTCATGGTACCCAGGGGAGGTGGACATTCCAGAGGCCTGCTGGACAGCAGTGCTGTGCTTCCAGCCAGGACCCCAAGATCCACACGCCAGAGCATCATCACCAGGACCACCAGTCGGTGAGGAAGTGGGGTTTCCTTGAATACTTGGAATCTGATCTTTGAAAGGAAAAGCTGCATCTCTGTTGGGTTTTCATTTCCTAAGGAGAAGTCCTGAATCAAAGGACTCTCCCACCTCCCGCATCCACCCACTCTCCATTATGTTTTTAAAGTTCCTCCTGTAAGTTCCGTGTGATACACGAGGTTGGAAGTTAAAGCAAGGGGGTGTGACCACCCCCCATCCCCACCAGCACCCAGCAAAGACCAGTCTCCTGGACTCCGAAAATTTCAACAGTCACCGAACCGGTGGTCAGAGGCTGTCTTCCCTTTCCAACAGTGAAAAGAGAAAGGAGGGAGTCATCCCGGGACTCCCAGGCCCAGGGGGTGGGAGACGGTTCCTTAAACTGTTTCCCCTCCCCTGTGCTCCCCTCCCGCTGGGAAAGGTGCTCGCCTCCAGCGAGCGACCGGGGAGTGGGCTGGGACGGCGGACTCCACGACGGCCTGGAATGCGCCCTGGAATCAGACCTCTAGGCTCGCCTCCAAAAGCCCCTTTGTCCGGCCCACCCCGCTCCCCTCCCCCACCGCGCCCTCCGCGGCCCGGCGGCCCGAGGCCCGGCTCCTTTTGTCCGGCTTCCCGGAACCTGCCGGGGGTCCGCAGGCGTGGGGAAGGTCGGAGGAGAAAGGTCGAGGAGACGGAAGCGCGCCTTTTCGGTAGGGACTCGGAATTCCCACCCCCCGGAGACTCGCCCACCGCCCGCCGGGGCCCCCTCCGCCTCGGCGGGGGACCGGGGTGGGCGCTCGGCCGCCCCCGGCGCTGCCCTTACCTGTCCCATGGAGGTCCCGCGCCGCCCGCCTGCCCCCGCGCCCCCCGCGCGCGCCTCGCCGCCTCGGGACCTGCTCGTCCGGGCCGGCTCTCCGCCCCGCGCGACTCCCGCCGGCCTCCCCGCCCCGGAGGTATTTCATTTAACTTCGGCATTCGCAGCATCCCAAATGTTAAAGATCCCAAGACATCTGTCCCCCGGGGCGTACCAAGGCCCAGAGGAAGGCGGGGGAGGAC